>JAYESA010000009.1:65007725-65405225 GCA_036927795.1 Iris macrosiphon | reverse complement strand
GTTCGATCGTAGTGTGCGAGCATTCACTACCAGCACAGTTGATCGAGTTCCTTATGGGTAACTTTGATTTTATCTTAGGCATAGACTGGCTGAGAGACGGTCATGCTACGATAGATTGTCATAAGGGTAGGGTACTATTTAGTATCTCAGGCACGGAAGGTTCCGTCTTTGAGAGATCTGTAGGAGATCAACATGAAGAAAAGATCGCAGCGGCAGTGATAGCAGAAGAACAACTTTTCGAGATAGTCAAGGATTTCTTAGACGTCTTCCCAGAGGAACTTTCTGTGTTACCCCCAGTAAGAGATGTAGAGTTTTGCATAATGTTTATTCCTGGAGCAAGACCAATATCTTACAAAGTACACCAAATGGCACTATCAGAGCTAGACATACTGTACCAACATGAAGAAGAACTGAAGTCAAAGAAGTTTATTCGAGCCAGTGATCACCTTGGAGAGCGCCAGTAATTCTAGTGAAGAAGAATGATTGGTCATCACGGTTATGTATCGACTACAGACAGTTGAACGCAGTAACAGTGAAAAACAAGTATCCATTACCAATGATCGATGATTTGTTTGATCGGCTGAGTAAAGCCTAGGTTTTCTCTAAGATCGATGTTCGATTATGGTATAATCAAGTAAGATTTCGGGAGCAAGATATATCCAAGACAGTATTTAGGTCACGATATGGGCATTACTGTTTGTCATTTAAATAGAAAAGAAAAATGGAAGAACTGGATTTGATTAACAAACTAACAAAGTACAAAGAAGAGTCATAGAAGACAATCTAAGTACACATTTATTTTCTGGGGGTGACAATGGAGGGTTAGAAGTGTAGCAACTCTCTTTACTCCGTGGAAAATCCGATGCACCAGCTCTTCTCTCTCCCTCGAGTGGAGATTCGCAGATAGCCAGCCAGCCTTTTGGTCCGGTCTCTCCCTGAAGCAGAAAAAATTAACCTTTAGAACGTTCAGGTTGCTCCTATTTATAGCCATCGTGCTGATGGGCAATTGGTGCCGCATATGCCTCTATTTGGTGGCTGCATAAGGCGCCTCTAATAGAATACGGTTGCAACTGTTGCGTAAGCCAATAGCAGATTGCCACGTGGTCTTGGTTGAGATATGCTGTTGGTGATATATCGGGGTTGTTATCAACCCGTTGTAGGCATGACTTGATCAGCTGGACACGTAGTCAACACCAACTGCACGAAGATCTCTTTAGTTATAACGGAAAGATCTTGTTAGTTGGCATTGGGCTAGAGACGCATGGGACGCATGGAGTCTGGAACGCATTGGACAAGAAATGCATGAAACGCATGGATTCTGGAACACATTGGGCCATAGACGCATGGACTGCATGAAGCCTGGAACACATTGGGCCAGAGACGCATGGACCGCATAGAGTCTGGAACATATTGGGCCAGAAATACATGGAACACATGGAGTCTGAAATATATTAGGCCAGAGACGTATGGAACGTATGGAGTCTGGAACGCATTTGGCCAGAGATGTATGGACCGCATGGAGTCTGAAATGCATTGGGCCAGAGACGTATGGATTTTGTCGGCTTCTGTATTCGTGGCATTTGAACAACTGTTTACTGCTAAAAGTAATTATGATGAAGCCATCTGCCCGGATTCCAATCATCGGTGCAGGATTCGAGGTGGTCAGGATGACTGTCTGTTTTGTCGGAGTCATAAATGCTCTGATGTGACTATAGGGACGACACGTCAAAGGGAGGCATGTATCTCAGAACATCATGCATCCGAGGGTGTTATGCGTCCACCACTGTTATGCGTCTCTTGCTTATTTGTTGACTATAAACTGGAGCGCATGAAGAGATTTTTCATGCTTCTACAAGACCCCCTTCAAAATTTTCAGACTTAGCTAAGTCTGGAATATATTGAATAAAATGCATGAAATTAACACGCATTCATTGTCCGTCTTCTTCTGCTAAGTTCGTTAGGTTGATGCAGGTAGAAGTTGTCGCATGGAAGGCTCTGTCATGCTGTTAAATCTGCATTAAATAGCAAAATTTAGTTCTACCTTTGAGCCAATCTATTGGGGTTCTGAATCGTCTCCTGATACGGGGCTCGAGGCATCGGTTTTCGAGGATATTTAAAGAGGATCACGCAGATCGAGGTATCAGGTTTATCTCATTAACCGCTCGGTTTATTGCCTCGATCTCTTCACACGATTTTAGAGCTTATAAATAGGCAGTGAGGGGGAGAGAGAGAACTTTTATCTCTTTGCTTCGTTTCCTCCTTTTTCTGTAAAGGATGCCGAAGGCTGCGGCTCTCCTCGCCGAAGAGTTTATCAGGGGTGGTCTCGTTCCATGGCCTCCCGATCTGGATATTCTGTTTGGAGGTAGGGTAGTATCGCCCTTCTCCTACCAGGCTGTGAAGGATATAGAGGCACCAGTACACCGCTTTGCTTCGGGAGACTTGTCTTGGGCATGCGTAGACCTCTTAACTGAGTTCTGTCGTATGGATGAGTACTCCTCTGTAACATGTGCGCCAAGCTTTGGCGTGGACGCATGGGTGGGGGTCGTCTGCTTTCATGCGCACAGAGCTTTATCTTTGGTTTGACCGTATGGATGAGACCCCCTCTTGCTCGTGCATGCGGGCTCGGTCGTGCGTCGCTGCGGGCGGGCAGCAGTATATTTATGCGATCTTCACTGAGACTGATGCATATCTTCTTTTTGCAGGTTTTGTCCTCGCTCGTAATGCTCATGATGGAGCATGGAAGGATATCATAAAACTCATCATTCGAAGAGAAGGTCACCCTTATGCGGATGTTCCTCGCTAAAAACTAATCTAGGAGACGAGGACGGTTCGCCTAGGACTGATCCTGGAGACGAGGACAGTTCGGCAAGGATTGATCCAAGAGACGAGGATGAACATCCTGCGTCATGCGCTGAGTCATCCTTGTTTATGCAGCTTGCTAGATATATTTTCTCCCTCTATGTGGCTTGCTACCGGCTGGGGGCTCGTAGTGACAATGACATAATTTGGATTAATTGTCATTCCTGTCGTCGGTCTTCCCGCCTATTTGTAGAGCGTCTGCTCCTGCTCTTCCCTTGCTACCCATCAGTATGGATTCCATATACTGAGGTTTTCACTATGGAGTGGTGAGCCAGAAAGCCTTGAGCTTTGCTATTGGGCCCACTTGTGTCCGTGGCATAAACAATACGGGGACGCCTTTTAATGGAAGAGGTTCTTGTTGGCAAGAACTCAAGGAAATCCTTAAAAGGGATTTCCATCATATGTACTCAAGACCTTGAATATTAATGAAAAAATCTTGAAATATAATAGATTTCCATCATATGTACTCATGATATGAATATTAATCAATAAAGTCTTTTTTTTTAGAATTTTGTATGTTGTGGACTTTTGGGTATTGTACTAGAGATAATATGAATGTAGCACCATACTGTAGCTTTTTAAGGATGTCCCGCTGGGGGATTTTGGTGGACCTATTACCCTTTTGTGCACTTGGGGTGCGAATAATAGTTTCAAAAATAAACCCTATCAGAGGTAATATGGACGTGATAGGTTTTGTGGATAGTAAGGATATCCCACTGGGAGATTTTGGTGGACCTATTACCCTTTTGCGCACTTAGGATATGAGTAATAGATTTGAAAATAAAGCCTATCAGAGGTAATATGGACGTGATACGTTTTGTGGACCCACTAGTTTTTGCGCACGTAAATGCAAGTAATAGGTTTAAGATAAGCCCTGCCAAAGGTGATATGGACATAGAAGTTTTTGTGGACTTAACTCCGCGGGTATACTCTGGATTGGGTATGGGTGATAAGTTGGAAGACAATCGATATCATAGGTAATATAGACGTGATGATCGATAGCCCAGACCAGAAAGTTTGCTCAGAGGTAATATAGATATGGCAAACTCTAGGGTTGTGGACTTATTACCCATGTCGTACCTTAAGTACGAATAATAAGCTGAAACGACTAGCACTATCAGGGGTTATACGAACGTGATAGTAGAAAGTTAAAAACAGAACTTTACCCAGAGGTAATATGGACATGGAAATGATTCTGTGGAAATAATAGAGAGACGTAGTTCAGAGAAAATATGAACATGAATCAAATTTTTCTCTGATGGAGAAAAAAAAAGTAGTTCAGAGGTAATGTGGACTTGAACTATTCATTTCCTTTGCGGGCATCCCACCGGGGGTTTTTGGTGGACCTATAATTACTTCTTGTGCACGAGAGTGCAAGTAATAAGTTCGAGATGAAATCCTATCAGAGGTAATATGGTCATGATAGGTTTTATGGACTTAACACCGCTGGAGTAGCTAAATTTAAGCACGGGTAATAAGTTTATACGACGATAGATATTAGGGGTATAGTGGACGTGATGATCGATAACTAGCCCGAAAGGTTTGCTCAGAGGTGCGAAGGACATGGCAAACCCTACTGGGAATTTTTTGGTAGATTTATTATTTGTTGCGCACGTTGAGTGCAAACAATAAGTTCAAAAATAATCTCTATCAGAGGTAATATGGATGTGATAGATTTTGTGGACCCATTAATTTTTTGTGCACGTTAGTGCAAATAATACCCTTGAGACAAGTCCTGCCAGAGGTAATTTGGACGTGATAATTTTTGTGGACTTATCACCGCTGACATACTCCGGGTTGGATACGGGTGATAAGTTGGAAGACGTGACGATCGATGGTCAAGGCCAGAAAGTTTGCTCAGAGGTAATATGGACATGAAAAACTCTTGGGTTGTGGACTTATTACCCATGGTGTACCTTAAGTACGGATAATAAGCTTGAAACGACTAGCACTATCAGGGGTTATGCGAACATAATAGTAGAAAGTTAAAAAATATAACTTTACTAAGAGGTGATATGGACATGAAAAAGTTTCGGAAATATCTTACTCAGAGGTAATGTGGACATGGTAAGATATGACTCTGTAGGGGTAGTGGAGAGATGTAGTTCAGAGGTAATATGAACATGAACTGAATTTTTCTCTGCTAGGGAAAAAGGAAAGTAGTTCAGAGGTAATGTGGATTTAAACTATTCATTTCCATTGCGGGCATCCCACCGGGCGCGGGGGGAGGGGGGTTGGTAGACCTATTACTTTTTGTGCACAAGAGTACAAGTAATAAGTTCGAGATGAAACCATATCAGAGGTAATAGGGTCATGATAGGTTTTGTGGGCCTAACACCGCTGGAGTACCTAAATTTAAGCACGGGTGATAATTTTAGACGACGATCAATATCAGGGGTACTGTAGACATGATGATCGATAGCCAACCGAAAGGTTTGCTCAGAGGTACGAAGGGCATGGAACACAATCCCTATCAGAGGTAATATGGACGTGATAGGTTTTGTCGATAGTAAGGACATCCTGCTGAGAGATTTTTGGTGGACCTATTACCCTTTTGTGCACTTGGGGTACAAGTAATAGATTCAAAATAAACCCAATCAAAGGTAATATGGACGTGATTAATTTTGTGGACCCATTACTTTTTGCACACGTTAGTGCAAATAATAGGTTTGAGACAAGCTCTTCCACAGGTAATATGGACGTGAAAGTTTTTTTGGACTTAATACCGCTGGTGTACCTTGGTGAGTACGGGTGATAAATGGAGATGACGACCGATATCAGAGGTAATATAGACATGATGATCGACAGACAAAACCAGGAAGGTTTGCTCAGAGGTCACTTGGACATGGCAAACTCAGCCGAGGAAAAATGTTAGGACAATAGTTTAGAGGTAATATGGACGTAAACCAATATTCGAAAAACTTACTAGGGAGTGATTTGCTGAGTGTGGTTTGTCCGAAAAATGAGGATAGACCTGAGGGTTGCTCCGCTAGGAAGATTTTGATGGGACGATAGCTCAAAGGTGATATGGACATGTCTAGCGTCTAAAGTGATTAGTTTTTGAGTGATCACTGCGGGATTGTGTGAGTGAACTTGAGGACTGCTGGGGAGACTTTGGGGACTCATCATCCTTTACGTATCTAGGGTTCCAGGATACAGATGATATATTTTATGAGAATTTGTAAAGAAGGAGAAAATGTTGCACATGGGCACTTGTTGGGGATGAAGAATCAAGAGTTGATTTGTACATCTGGGTTGTCCTGTTAGGGATGAGGGGAGTACAAGTCTAGTTTAGATGTAATACTTTCTTAAGGAACTTGTCGTTGATAGGCATCAGAAGAAAGTCGCCATTGAATTTTTCTAGCCGGTATGTGCCATTGGAAAATATGGTTTCTACAATAAATGGGCCCTCCCATTTAGGTTAGGATTTGTCGCCGTCTTGTGAGTTATGACGCGTACAAGCATCTCCGTATCCTAGCCCTCTATGAGTGTTGTTGTAATAACTGTTGGATTGTAAAGGAGTACGCCATCATTTGCCAAAGTCAGACCTTCAGCTTTTTGGAGGTCATATCTCATCTTCGACATGAGATGGAGTAATTGTTGGCTATAATGATGGAAATGAGGCAGCTCATCATTTGTTACGTTGAATACTGTCGATGACTTAGCCTGCATCGAATAAGGAGCTATGTGCACAGGAACACTGTCACGTATACATGAGAGAGTTAGCTGAGTTGTGCGCGTAGGATCATTGCCACATGCGCCCGATTGTCTACCATGTCGAGGACCACCGCTTGTTGTGCGTATATTGCGTAGGGGAACACTGTCTGTTGCTCGTAAGGATTTGTTACGAACAAAAGTACTATCGTGTGCACATGAAGTGTGATACGTCCTTGCGCTGAAGAGTTGCTCGGATGCGTACAATGGAGCGATGCTTATCATGCGCCATTGCTGATGAGTCATGCAAGACTTAGCTTTGGTGCATAGAGAGACTTGTTGAGCTACGCTGAGCATCTGAAGTCTACAATTGGTGCTTTTTAAGGAAAGGATCATGCGGCCTGGCCTGCATTGCTTTTCCTCTGACCTGGTCGTTGAAGGTGCTATTTGTTGTGCCAATTTTTGAGCAATGACCTCACCTCTTGGAGTTGTAAGTGATACCAAGCCTGCTACCCGGTTGCGAGCTGGTGGGAGGTTGACGACATCCATTGTTGCCTGGGCTTCCATCGCTGGGAAGTCGCCTACTATGTACGAAAGGACTGTCTTATCTTTGAAGTCGAAGGTGAGCTCATTGGCATCAATCAATTGCTGGATACGTCTCTTTAACACAGAGAAGTATCTGGTTGGATGATGGATGTACCGATGAAAGAGATAATATTTTGGATCATCGACCTTGTCAGCCTCTTCAGAGCATCTGATATTGGGTAGCCGAAGTTTGTTTTCCTTCATCAGTATGTTAAAGATTTCAATGATATTGTCTTCATTGAAGGTGAAAGTCCTTTTTGGCTTTAGGGCTTCCGATACCTGAGTCTTTGGCTTTAGGGCTTCCGATACCCCCAGCTTTGGATGATGCTCTGTCTTATCGAGGGAGACTACCCCAAAAATGTCATTGTCTGGTTCTTGGAAATCACTGTCCTTACCGTATGACGGGTTGGCGTGGATCACCAAAAGATTGTAACCCCTGGCTTAAAGAGTTACTGCGGGCCCTGAGGGTGGCATGACCATATTTTCCTTGATCTCGAGTATTTCCTGGGAGAGAGTCTGCATTATGGCACTCATGGTGTGCATCATTACCTTAAGGGCATCGAGTCATTGGCGATAGTTGAGCCCTTCATGGTCGTCTCTGACCATGTATACCGTCCTCATACGGGAAGAAATGGACGGGGTAGTGGATGTTGTTTTCCCCGTATCATACCCTTGTAGTGAATAGTCTTTAAAGAGGGTGGGTGACGTTGTGTCCTCCTCAGATTCGGAGGGGATACTACCCCCAGCGTAGAGGATTGTGTCGTTTTGGTGGGAGTAGCTACCCTCTGGGATCTCGGAGTTTATTTTTTGGGAATCATTGTCTACTTGGAACGCCGGGTTTTTGCGTACGTCCAGGGGGACACTACCCCCAGCTTGGGCCACCCTCAGGGATTCTGAGGAAGAACTACCCCCCAGGGGATGATAACTTCTTCCTTGAGCGGGTGCCTTGGAAGACGCGTTTCGCAGGTGACGTTGTCAGCCCTCCGGGTAGTCGTCTTTGCGATGCAGTGGTAGAGAGCACCGGACTGGAGGTATTTGACTTCTTTTTTCCCTTGGTGGCGGAAAGCTATCCAGTTGAATAACATGAGGCGAAGGATAATTCCTCCCCCTCTGATACTTGCAACTAACGGGTTGTTACCGGGTTGGTGCTTTCTGGTGCAGCCGCTGGAAGGCCGACTTCCTGTCCGTGGGTAATGCCACTTTATTGCTACAGCAGTTGATAATGATGTTAGCACAACTGTACCTCGGAGAGGGCATATCGCACGCCATTGTTATTTCCCTTACTTTGTGCTTGTGAGTAATCATGTCACGCAAATCATGCGAAGGGTGTTTTACCTTTGTATCCTTTTTGTGAGTCCGGGTATCCCGGGCACACGGACGCGCAGGTGCTGTATTTGCTCCCTGGCCTGGGGTTCATACATGAACTTGCCCTGAGGTACTGGTAGAAGACTTTTGAGACTGACTTGTACATTGGTCCCTATGGACTGGATGCATCGGTCAGTCCTGTACAACTTTTCGTCAGAGGCTCGCGTAATATTTAGTGATGCCTGTTGGCGGTCGGTCGTATGAGAAGTTATTTGAGCTTGACGGGCTCGCATTGTCCTGAACTTCTTAAGCTTAGACACCACAGGCATGTAGTATGAATAGTCCAGATTTGGGTTTTCACCATTCTCAGTGGGTCGCATAGGATCTGCACCGAATGAGATACGGTCGAAAACATAGGTTCTGTTGTTATCAGGGCCGCATGCGGTCTTCTGTCTGCGATTGTGAGTTGATACCGCATGGACAGTCTTATGCGGCCTTCTCTTTGGCCGTATAGAAGCTGCCTCATCACCAGAACGTCTGACTTCGTAGTATTTTTCTCTGCCAGAGTCTGGGTGCTGAACAGTTTCTGCGTCAGCCTGGGCTGTCGCATAGACGTGGATGTTCTGGGTGTTCGTCCGACGACCGTCATTGGTAACAGAGTGAGAGGCTGAAAGTGTCTGCTCCATAGCTGGGTGGGGCGCAGCGGCCTTAGCTACCCACGTTCTACGGGTCTTTTTAGGCTTGGCTATCCTTGGCGAAGAATTAGCACTTTCTTCGGAGGGCATATCATCGAACACTTGCTGGTCGAAGAGGACCACCAGCATATTTTGTGTCGAGTCGAGCTTGGCCGCATCGGATTATGTCGCCGACTTCTCAATAGTGGAGAAGGACGTCCCAGCAGAGTCGCCGTCGTGTTTGTCATTTAAATCAAAAAGAGAACTGGAAGAACTTGATTTGATTAACAAACTAAGAAAGTATAAAGAAGAGTCCTAAAAGATAATCTAAGTACAAATTTGTTTTCTGAGGAAGACAATAGAGGGTTAGGATTGTAGCAACTCTCTTTATTCCGTGGACGATCCGATGCAGCAGCTCTTATCTATCTCTTGAGTGTAGATTCGCAAATTGCCAGCCAGCCTTTTGGTCCGGTCTCTCCCTGAAAAATTGACCTTTTGAACGTTCAAGTTGCTCACATTTATAGTCATCGTGCTGATGGGCTATGGGTTCCGCATATGCCTCTGTTTGGTGGCCGCATAAGGCTTCTCCAATGGAATGCGGTTGCAACTGTTGCTGTAAGCCAAGGGTAGATTGTCACATGGTGTTGGTGGAGATATGTTGTTTCTCGGGGTTGTTATCAACCCGTTGTAGGCGTGACTTGGCCAGCTGGACACGTAGTCAGCACCAACAGCACGAATATCTCTTTAGTTGTAATGAAAAGATCTTTTTAGTTGGAATGCATTGGGTTAGAGACGCATAGGACGCATGGAGTCTGGAATGCACTAGGCCATAGATGCATGGACCGCATGGAGTTTGGAACATATTAGGCCAGAGTCGCATGGACCACATGGAGTCTGAAATACATTAGGCCAGAAACGCATGGAACGCATGGAGTCTGTAACGTATTGGGCTAGAGACACATGGAGTCTATAACGCATTGGGCCTGAGACGCATGGACCGCATGGTGTCTAGAACGCATTGGGTCAGAGACGCATGGATTTTTGTCGTCTTCTGCATTCGTAGCATTTGAACAGCTGTTTACTGCCAAAAGTAATTATGACGAAACCGTCAGCCAGGATTCTAATCATTCGTGTAGGATTCGAGATGATCAAGATGCTTTGTCTTTTTTGTCGGAGTCATAAATGCTCTGATGTGACTGTAGGGACATTACATCAAAGGGCGGCATACATCTTGGGATGTCATGTATCCGAGGGTGTTATGCATCCACCCTTGTTATGCGTCTCTTGCTTATTTGTTGACTGTAAATTTGAGCGCATGGAGAGATTTTTTATGCTTCTATAATTACGAATTCTGAGTTATGCCATTCGGACTAACTAATGCTCCAACGATATTTATGGATTTGATGAACCGTATTTTCATGCCATATCTAGATCCGTTCGTGGTAGTTTTTATAGACGATATTCTAGTCTATTGCAGTAGCAAAGAGGAGCACGAAGAGCATATTTGAAAGGTCTTGCAGATTTTGAGGGAACACCAGTTATACGTAAAGCTTAAAAAGTATGAGTTTTGGTTGGATCATGTGTCATTCTTGGGTCACATCATCTCTGGAGAAGGAGTACTAGTAGATCCGAAGAAGGTTGAGGACGTAGAGAGTTGGCCAGTTCCTAAGACAGTAGCTGAAGTGCGTAGTATCCTGGGATTGACAGGATACTACATAAGGTTCATGGCATGCTTTGTAAGGATTTCAGCACTACTGACTCGGTTAACGCACAAGAAGGCTAAGTTTGACTGGTCAGCAGAGTGCCAGATATCATTTGAAGAATTAAAGAAGAGATTAATTTTAGCTCCGATTCTCATGCTTCCAGTAGGTTCTGGAGGGTTTATAGTGTATTGTGATGCGTCATACAAATGACATGGGTGTGTATTGATGCAACATGGAAGGGTGATAACTTATGCATTGCGACAGCTTTGAGATCACGAGAAGAATTATACGACTCACGATTTGGAGTTGGCGGCGGTAGTATTTGCACTTAAGCTGTGGAGGCACTACTTGTATGGTGATCGGGTGGAGATATTTACATATCACAAGAGCTGAAAGTATGTATTCACTCAGAATGACTTGAATATGAGGCAGAAGAGGTGGCTAAAATTGATAAAGGACTATGATGTGGAACTCCAGTACCATCCAGGCAAGATAAATGTGGTAGCAGATGCCCTTAGCAAGAGAGGTAGTACATTTATGTTGACATCGCAACATATATTAGAAGATCTTTGAGAGATGGGTGTAGAGATAGTACTTTCGCAGGACGTAGGAGTATTTGCTAGTTTACAGATTCAGTCTACCTTGGTTGAAAGAATTAAAGCAGTTCAGGTAGAGGGTCCGAAAGTTCAGAAGCTTCGGACGAAATGTGAGTCTGGTCTCAGGAAAGAGTGACAATTCATGAAGATGGAACTCTTAGGTTTGAAAACTGTCTTTGTGTGCCAAGTGGAGATATCCGACAAGAAGTAATGACCGAGGCACACAGTTCCAAGTATTCAATTCATCCAGGATCTACCAAGATATATCAAGACATCAAGAAACATTTTTGGTGGAACGGGATGAAGAGGAAGATAGCACGATTCGTTTCTCGGTGTTTGCTATGTCATCAAGTAAAGGCCGACTAGCAGAGACCAGCAGGATTATTGCAGACGCTTCCTATTCCGGAGTGAAAGTGAGAACATATCACGATGGACTTTCTGACCGGTTCACCTAGATCCCCAACTGGTCATGATACAGTTTGGGTAATAGTATATCGTCTCACAAAAGTAGCTCACTTTTTCCTTTTTGAGTAGGGCAACCCACAGAGCAGTTGTAGAGATGCACATGCGACAGATGGTAAGACAACACGGCATCCCAGTGAGTATCGTATCAGATCGAGACACTTGGTTCACTTCAAATTTTTGGAAGAGCCTGCACCAGAGTTTGGGCACCAAGTTGAGATTCAGTACCGCTTACCATCCACAAACAAATGGGCAATCAGAGAGAACTATCCAGACCGTGGAAGATATGCTACGAGCTTGTACTTTTGATTTTGGAGGGTCTTGGAAAGATCACCTTCATCTCGTTGATTTCTCATACAACAATAGTTATCAAGCAAGTATTCAGATGCACCATTCGAAGCGTTATATGGGAGAAAGTACAGGTCGCTATTGGCATGAGATAATATAAGTGAGTGAAAGATGTTAGGCCCTGAGATGATCATGTAGATAGTAGAAGTTGTCAAACAGATCAGAGAGCGACTTCAGGATGAGCAAGATAGCATTGGCATTGGGAAGATCAGCATCGTAGGCCTTTATAGTTTTGTTTCGGCGACCACGTGTTCTTGCGAATTTTGTCAACCCGTGGAGTCATTAGATTCAAAATTCACGGGAAGCTTAGTCCGCGATACATCGGTCTGTTTGATATTCTCGAGCGGGTGGGTGATGTTGCTTATCGTCTTGCCCTTCCGCCTTCGCTACGTGAGGTAGACAATGTATTTCATGTGTCTCAATTGCATAGTTATGTCCCAGATCCGAGTCATATACTCGACCATTCCGAGATAGTTGTTGGTACCGACTTGTCTTACGACGAGCAACCTGTATCCATTTTTGATCGAAAGGAGAAGGTGCTCAAGAATCGGACTATCTATCTTGTCCAGGTTGCTTGGGGTCATCACCCTTTGGGAGAGTCAACATGGGAGCACGAGGACGATATCCGATCTCGGTATCCGCACATGTTCGACATGGAAGGTATATTTGTTCTTATGCCTTCTTATCTCAAATCTCATGATTTATTTATCCATGCTATGTGACACTGCTTTTCTTTATTATATGCTTGAATTTGGGTGCATGTGTAGATATGCTTGTAGTTAGTGTAGTGCTCGTTCGAATTTCTTAAGCTAGCCTTTGGTTTGAATTTCGAGGATAAAATTTTTCTAAGGTGGGTAGAGATGTCACCCTCCATTCCTGATATACGTATTTGGAACATTTTAGTTTTTCTGCCTATATTATTTGTTACTTGCAGGGTAATTAGGTTGTATGTCATGGAGACTAGACCCATTCTTTGGTTCAATTAGATTGACGGTTTAATTATTTAATTGTTGGGTTGGATTGGTCATGACTGAACGCTTGGTCTAAACCTCAAACCATAGATATATAAGTCAACCTCTTTCTCTCTCTTCCCTCATTATCTCAATTTTCTCTTCCTTAATTAGGCAAGTACACCTTATACTACATGAAGAAATCTCTTAATTTTCGATTCTTGCTTTCCTTGTATTTTATTAATCTATTATGTGCTCATGATGATTCTAAACACTTTTAGTACTTGGGATTTTCGGTTTTAATGGGTGGATTTGAGTAGATCTACATACTAAGTTTAGGGTTTTCATGGATTCCTTAATTTTTGGTGATTTTGATCTACTAAAATATGGTATTTTTGAAAAATAGTTTTTGAGATGGATGGAGCACTTCATTTCGAGCATTTTGGCTTTTGGTTCACTTGATTCGGAGTTAAAATAAAGTTTTTAATGAAGAAAATAAAATTTTAGTTTTTGGAGTTCATGCCATGGATGAACTTCCTGTCTGGAGAAGACGAAGTTCTCATACGGCCAGCGCCATATCCGGCCGAGAGTACCATGAGGCATGATCCTTATGTGGCCTGGACACTCGTCGCATATCCGACCAGTGTGCATCAATCTTGTTGGAAGTATGAATGATTATTACACAAGTGTTCTGGAGCTAATCCTTGAACTCCTTGTGTCTCACTCGCTGAACGAATGAGAAATTCGCTAAGTCCCAGAATGTCTCATGCGGCCTTGACCCATAGGCGGCAAATAGACATATGCAGCCTTGATCCATATGCGACAAGTAGACCTATGTGGCCTTAACCCATATGCGACAAGCAGACCAATGCGACCTTGACTCCTATGCGGCTGAAACCTCTATGCGGCAACCTTCATATGCGACACTGACTCTATGTGTCCCTGACCCTATGCGGCCCTATGTGCATGATTTGTTGATTTTCTTGGTTTAACAATTTATTGGGTTTTGTGATTCTAAGTGAGAGATTGATGATTATAATGCATGAGAACTGAGTGACCATGTATTGAACCTGACTATATGCTTGACCCGACTATGAATAGAGATAGGCCATACAGCCAAGTGATTATGGCTACCTATGTGCCTGACTCTACCTACGTATTGCTATGTGTTAGAACTCATATGATTTACAAATGATTGGCAACTTGACTCGACTATTGGCTTCCGTGCTGATACACTTACTACGTGCTATGTGTTTCTACGTGATTATGTTACATGTTTACACTAAGGTGTGTCTACGTACTAAGCAACAAGGGATGTAATAAAATTCCTCCAGCATGGACATGATAGTTGGTCAATAACCAAGAGTGGCTAGGATTTGTTGACTGTTGCATCATGTTCGGGTGAATCCAAATTAAACTACTAAGTGACAAAGTGGATTTGTACCTAGCGTGCCCGTACTACGGTACGACATATAAGGGGAGTAACATGTGACAATACCATACGATTCCAGCTAACCGTAGGGTTAACTAGGCAACTAAAATATGTAGAGCATTGGGAGGGACGGAATCCCGAGATCGTGGTTAATTAGACACCTGTAGAAGCATGAAAAATACGCTGGGGAATCATACGCGTAAAACCCTCAACATGCAGGTAGCCGCGTAAAACAGAGCTCCAGCACTGGGTGGCAAAAAACATGATTCCAGAGCCATCGGCGTACAGCAGAGCTTCAACGCAATTCAGCGTAAAATATAGCTCCAGAACAGCCCGCGTAATGCAGTATTTTCAGACTGCTTCGGCGTAAAAAGGTTACTACATCGCCACTTCAGCGTAAAACCTATCTGCTTTTAATGCAGCAAAAAGTTGTACGAGGAACTCTTCGTATTCCTCGAATGAACCTGTCAGATCAAGCAGTGAACCTGACTCCTGACAAAGAGTACTGCACGGCGATCGAGAGGACGGCTGTAATGATAACTCTGCACAGAACTCCAGACTGTCGTCTAGTGACAAAACCCTTGATATAGACATCGTTTACGCATTCAAGGAATACGCTGCCTATTCTACACAGGCAGATATGAGCTTTACGCTCAGGATGAGACAAAATCAACAGCCACGTCAAAAGCTGTTCTTCGTACAGAACTCGAGTTACGTCTCTGCAATTAATGCGCGAGATGGGGGCAGATCTCTATATTTAATGTATGAGATTTGGTTATACTTTTAATGACTGGGTGAGCTATAATTAGGGCTAATACGTCCACATCACCATCCCCGCACATGATGCCAACCAGGCTATTTTCAGCTATAGGAGCACGCTGTACGCTATCTCCTTAAAATACGCCGACATGGCTATTTTCAACTATAGGAGTACGTCGTATGCTATCTCCTCGAAATACGCCAACTCAGACTATATTTGCAAAGGTGCGTGATAAGGCTGTCTGGCCCAGAACACGTTCAAGACCTCAGTCAAGGAGGAATAACTGGCTATCTTTACGCTGGCTACCTATCCATGCAGCATCAGGCTTCTACACCTACTTGGCTTCTATGCCAACTTGACAACTATTTGGCTTCTACGCCTACTTGGCTTCTACGCCAACTTGACAGCTACTTGACTTCTACGCCAACCTGACAGTTATTCGGCTTCTACGCCTATCTGGCTTCTACGCCAACAGGATAGCTACTTGGCTTCTACGCCAACCTGACAGCTATTCGGGTTCTACGCCTATCTGGCTTCTACGCCAACAAGATAACTACTTGACTTTTACGCCAACGAGACAGTTATTTGGCTTCTATGCCAACCTTCTCTACGCGAGGGGCAGTTACCTATGTGGCTTGCATGCCGTGATCTTCGATGAGCAGTTATACGCATTACCTCGTAATGGGACACGCGTCACACGCCTATTCAGAAGATCATTCATACGTGGGTGATAGTTATTATAACCGCCGCGTAAAAGGTGCAACTTTCTCCGCTGTTCGGTTTCTACGCCGACAGTGACCAAACCCTATAAATAGAGACCTCCGGCCACGGAGGTCCAAGGGGGGCAAGTGTGGGTAAAAGAGAGGTCGAAGGGTGGAGAGGTCGAGGATTTTTCAAGAAAAAAGTGTATATCCAGAGAGTGTTAATTGACTAATTTGGCAACGAGAGTTCAACCCCTCCTGCAGTCTTTGAAGCTTCTTTTTCGTCTTCTACAACACTTCTTCGTCATCGTGTGGTCCAAGGGACAAAGTGATCGACCGCAGATCAGACTCCTATAGCAATATTTTCCCAGAATTAAATTTTTGTACTTATCATCCTCGTATAGGATTAATTGTACTTCTTTTTCTTGTTTGTAAACCAAAGAAAGGGTTTCATATAAACCTAGTTTTAATTTCTTTCGTTTATTATCAAACACAAGATGGCGACTCTGCTAGGGATCGAACTTTCTCATCTGATGAGAAAACCATTGCTCAACACGATGTTGTATCCGTGGGATCAACGAAGAGGACCTTGGTCGTTCAATTCGACCAATCAGCTTACGAAGACATGCTTCGAGCAGGGGGTAGCTCTCATTCCATCTCTGTCCAAGACAACAGGAAATTGCATAAAGTGTGGATGCTCCGGACATCCTCTACCATTCCTGCGGACTCTCTCTCTCCGACCAACAAGGTTGTAGCACCGCAACCTCCGCGCCTTGCGCGTAAAACTCTGTCTTCCGTCTGTGATATGGCAGACAAAACTTCTGGCAATGCATTAGTGACAATCCAGAAGTCTACTCTGCACCTCGTGCGTAAAACCCTGTCTTCCGTCTATGATGTGGCAGATAAAACTTCTGGCAATGCCTTAGTGCCAATCCAGAAGTCTATTCTGTGCCTTGCGCGTAAAACTCTGTCTCCCGTCTGTGACGTGTCAGACGAAACTTTTAGCAATACCTTAGTGCCAATCCAGAAGTCTACTCCGCGCCTCGCGCATAAAACTCTGTCTCCCGTCTGTGACGTGGTAGACAAAACTTCTGGCAATGCCTTAGTGCCAATCCAGAAGTCTACTCCGTGCCTTGTGCGTAAAACTTTGTCTTCCGTCTGTGATGTGGCAGACAAAACTTCTGGCAATGCCTTAGTGCCAATCCAGAAGTCTACTCCGCGCTTCAGTCTCCCGTCTGTGACGTGGCAGACAAAATTTCTGATAATGCCTCAGTGCCAATTCAAAAATTCCAAAAGCGCTCCGCGCGTAAAAATATATCTTCCCTCTGTGAAGAGGCAGATAGTCCCTGCAACCACCGTAAGGGAAAACAAGTGGCGGATTTCCTGACCTCTCGACTTTTACGCCATCAAGAGAAGAATCTGCCCGCTCTTCAGATTACACGGAATGCTGATGGCCGATTGAGGACTTCCTCAGTTTTACGCCAACCTGTATAAAGTTTCAGATTACGCCAGGACAAGCCTCTCAGCGTAAAGAAGGCCCAGTTTGTGGATAGATACGCCCCTCATGGATTATGTGCTACTCACATGGCTGAACTGCTATATTCGTATGGTAGGAAGAGAGTTATGATTTCCAATATCCGCACCCCAACTGATGTAAAAAGGCAAAATAAGCCTTCTTCTTTTTCTTCTGTTAATCCTCATGACTTGCGTAATCTCTTGATCCAGAAGCGCAAAGTTAAGGGATCTTCTAAAATATCTATTACACCCCCTAGGGAGCATTGTTGTAATAGTCACAAAGTTGTAGTTAACTATTGCTGTTCTAAGGAAAAACGGTCAGTTTTTGACCGGTTGAACTACTCTTTGTCTTTACAGGAAGAAGAGCCTCATTCGCATCAGTGAACATGGCTTCACACATTCCTAGAGGAAGGTCAAATTCAAGACGTCATCCCTCTAAAACTCTAAGCCAAAGGAGATTCGACAGACTCCTTCAGAATATAGAAGATGGTGTGTTTCGAAACACCCGTTCGAGGTCACGACAATCGACTTCATATTCTTCTGATTCCGACAGTGGGGGTCGCCAATTTTCCGAATCGGATGTTGAAAGTGTAAACTCAATCTCTACAGAGATCTATACTAACCCTTCAATAACATCCAAAGAAATGGGAGTCTATGCCATTGGAGATGAACGTGAAGAGGCTTCCCCATCAGGGAATACTGAACATCGCATCGCTGTATTGGAGACATCACGGAAAGAGATGCATTCCATGATGAAGAATATGCACCAGATGATGTTAACTCAACATACAGCTGCTGTAGCATACAAGACTGGGCCTGCTTCCTGCTATGGTATGTAGAATACAAGCAGGCCTGAGGGCCCTTACTGATGGGCTGCTAGCTGATGATACGCAGCGTGAAATCTTTCCCCGAGTAGAATTACCATTCCTATACTTGATGGGATGGTTAATTATTCATACTACCAGGGTGATGTCTCCCGGTCCTGCCATCGGTTTAGGAAATAACTTCTTGTTGAATTATAAGAATTTTTCTTGGAACGTGACGACCGTCATAGATTGCCGGCGGGCGTCAAATGTTGCCCACAGCTGGAAGCTCTTCTGTATCATTTTCCCTGTACATATCAATCAACAGGAGAAGAAACTTACGGATGGAGGCCATAGGAGGACCATTCTTTCTCCTGAAGCCTTCTACTGGTTGGTCTGTATTAGACCTTCCCATTTGCTGTACAGAAGCGATGACCACTGCTACCTGGAGCCTTATGTACCCAGTCGGCTCGCTAGGCAGTTTGGGTACGATCAGCTGCATGTGGGGAATGCCATTACCAGCTTAAAGTCCAAAGGTGGACTTATTGATGGAGCCAGAGGATGGCGGTATTTCATCACGGGCTGTACTGGTGCGACTTTTTCTATGCCCGCGACTTCTCTTTCTATTGAGTTGCGCATCCTTTATTCATATGCGCAGTTCTATGCGTCCATAAATACCTTCCATCATGATTTTGATATGCATGGAAGTTTTAGGATGCCCTCTCATAGATCTACCGCAAGGGATGAGGTTCCGTCTATTTCCTCGGATGAGAATGAGGACATCGTCGAAGCTGACGAGTTCTTGACGACAATACCGAGAGGCGTAATAACTCCGCCGGCGGAGCCTCTCGTTATCCCCCAGAAACGGAAGGCTTCCACTCCGAAAGAGCCTTCCCCTCGCAAGAAGAAGATTGCCAGAGGTCTGAAAAGGGCTTCCACCAGGGGGGCTCCTAGGAGCGAGCCTGTCGTCTCCCCTGTTGGGAATAATTCTTTAATCAGAGGTCCTTCGCCTTTTAGAGAGGGAACCTCCATAATTCCGGCAGGCAGTGTCAGAGATTCTTTGCTCGAGATCGCTGCTGCTACTACTGCTTCTGGTAGTGCTACGAGTTCACCTCCGAGGCCGAGCATAATAAGATTTTATATACCTTTATCCAGACCAATAATGGGAGTAACCCCTACTTCGTCTGTAAGTATTTCCAGCGAGATTCCACCCGATGATCCTCGAGTGGATCTTGGTGAAGACTGGGAAGACTACCCGCCAGTGTCAGTTGGTACACCATCTTCTCCAGGTATGACAGCTCGCTTAGCATCATTAAGAAATAATTTAGCTGTACTGGCTGCGGACGCGACATATATACCATCGGCCATGGGTAAATGTTGTCTTTACGCCTCTTTTAGAAAAATTAACATCAGGATGATATTAACTTTCTCTTGTCTTCTTTTCAGGTGAAGACATCTCGGGGGAGGGTGGAGTTGACGCAACCTTTGACTTTGTCATGGATCCTGCCAATGAAACGACGGCGCTCGACTTTGAAGGGGCATGCTTTGAAGCTGTCGATCCTTCCTCCGCAACATTTTTGGGTGTAGCCTCGCCCATTGCAGTCCCGATATCTTCAAAGGAGGATGAGCCCATCATAGCGACTGTGCCTCCTTCGTTGAGTACGCCAGCAACTTCTACCATTGCTAGTGTTCATTCTTTTGTAGCGCCATCTGTAGAGGCAACGACTGTGGTGACTTCCTCTGTAGTCATTTCTGGAGGGGGATTCACCGATATTGCAGCTATTTCCAGCGTCCACTCGAGCTATGCCATGCTAGTTGAACAATATACTAGCGTATTCTATATCACTTTGAAAATATTTATATCGATGGTGCTGGAGAAGAATCTAGGCTTCGATGCTCTGAAGATGTCCTCCAACCTCACTATAGCGCATATTAGAAATTTTAGTGACGCTGAAAGGGCTAATGCGCTAGAGCAAATAGTTAATGGTTTAGAACAACCCATTAAAGAGTATTTACAACTATCTCGGGGCAACGTCGATGAGATGATTCAGGCCGAGTACGACTCCTTGACTGCGAAGTTTGCTGAACAGATGGAATGCTTCAATAAATCCATCCAGGCACAACAGCAGGAGATGGAAAAAGAGCGGACCGTCTTGGAGGAGGTTATTCCTCAGATAACCCAATGCGAGGCCGAACATGAGGAAAATGAAATAAGGGTCCGTAAATTGGAAACTAAACTCGCTCAGCCAAAGGAGTGGGCTCTCCAGTCTTTGGCAGCTCGAGATAAGTTGAAGGGCCGAATGGATACAGCTCAGCGGAACTTGGCACATGTGGGTGTCATTTGTGCCGATTATATATATGCTCGGTCCGAACTATCCCTCCTGAGTGATGATGAGGCACGACTGGAACGGGCTCGTGCTAACATCTTGGACTCCAGGTATAAGAAGATGACCGCTTTGGCGCAGCAGATTCGTGATTTGACTGCTCCTCCCCAATGATGTACTTTTTGCTTCTTTATGTAATTTTGCTCTTCCCAGAGATAATAAAGATACTTTATCTGATTTTGTGGACCCATCATTTTTGAATATAAATGATAGGCTAGGGTGAAAGTGATATCAGAGGTAATATGGACATGATATACTTTCGGTAAGCTTCAGCTGGATATATCTATTCAGAGGTTATGTGGACATGATAGAATATGATCCAACTAAATTTGTATACAAAACACTATCAGAGGTAATATGGACGTGATAGATTTTGAAATTTCAAATTAGTTAAACATATCTATTCAGAGGTCATAATAACATGATAGAATATGGTCCAACCAATCTTTGTACATAGTATCGTCAGAATGAGATCTTCACCATACTCCGTTTAAACAAGGAAGACTAAGCGTAGTACTTCTTCAGGAATTTGCCGTTGATAGGAGCCATTATCAGTTCTCCATTAGGCTTGGCTAATCTGTATGCGCCATTTGAAAATGTTGTTTCAATCACATAAGGGCCCTCCCATTTGGGCTGGAATTTACCCTTACTTTTGTGGGTAATGATCATTGGCCTCTTCACAGCTAGAACTAGTTCACCAACTTTGAACACTCTCCTTCACTTTTCGGTTAAAAGCTTTGGAAATGCGTGTCTGGTAGAACGCAATACGCTTCTGAGCTTGAAGGCGTTTCTCGTCTAATCCTTCTACTTCTTGAAGCCGTAGTCGATCATTATTTTTCTGAGTTAACTCATTAGACACTGCTATTCTGAGTGATGAAATTTGGATTTCAATGGGGAGAACTGTTTCACACCCGTAGACTAATGAGAATGGGGTATAACCCGTCGGTGTTCGTACCGTTGTGCGGTATGCCCAGAGGCATTCTTCCAACTTCTCATTCCAATCTCTTTTGTTTGAAGAGACGAACTTTTTCAAGAGTTTGATAATGGTTTTGTTGAAGGCTTCTGCCAAACCATTAGCAGCTGGATTGTATGCCGTAGAGGCCATATTTTATATCCGATTCTTATCGCAAAATCGGTGAAACGCTTGGCTGATGAATTGAGGCCCATTGTCATGAATTATCCTTCGGGGTATCCCAAAGTGATAAATGACATGGTGTTTGATAAAGCTGATCACGTTGGATGTCTTTACCTCAGCGAGGGAGATCGCCTCCGCCCATTTGGAGAAATAATCCGTAATGGCCAATATGAATCGATGTCCTCTAGAAGAAGACGGATGAATAGGACCAATAATATCCATACCCCATGCTTTAAAAGGCCATGATGCAATCGTAGGATGTAAATGTTCAGAAGGCTGATGTATAAAATCTGCATGAACTTGACAGGCTTTGCATTGTCTTGCATATTTCACTGCATCTGCGATCATAGTAGGCCAGTAGTAGCCCATCCTCCTGATACGATCCTGTAACTTAGGACCGAGTTAATGTGCTCCACATACACCATCGTGAGCTTCTCGAATAACCCATTTTGCATCCTCGTCAGACAGACATCGTAATAGCAGTCCATCGTATGTTCGGCGATATAAACATTGTGAAGACGCATCAAAATAGAAGCATAATGATCATCTTTTGATGGATACTGCTTCTTTAGGATCCTCTGGTAAGATTTCGTATGACACGAAGTCTATAAAGGGACTTCTCCAGTCTCTCTTAGGAGGCACTGTGTTTACAGCATAGCTGTGTTCTATGTGAAAGTTATTTTTCACACATAATAAATCTCTGTTAAGAAGGATCACCGAATTCTGCCTTCTTATAGGAATAGATAGATCTGCAGCTAGGCTGGCTAGGGCATCAGCTTCCAAATTTTGAGATCGAGGCACGTGCTCTAGGAAGAATCCTCTGAAAGACAATTCAATCTCGATCGTTGCTTGGTAATAAGGAATGAGGTCTGGATTGCGGACTTCATATACTCCTCTGACTTGATTGACAATCAGCTGAGAATCACCAAAAGCTTCCAGGTATTGAACGTCCAATTCTTTAGCGTACTTGAAGCCCGATTAGTAGAGCATTATACTCTGCCACATTATTAGAGCAGGGTTCGCTAGATAATATGCTCGGTAGATGACGAGTTTATCAGGAGTGACCAGGACAATTCCTACTCCTGAAACCACGTTTCCCCTGGGACCAGTCCTAGAGGCACCATCGAATAATAGCTGCCATATATCACTTTCCATTGCGGAATTACATTCTGCAACTTCGTCGGGAATGTCCTCGTATAGTTTGGAGGTTTCCGGAATCGGATGAGCAGCAAAGAAATCAGCCAAGGCTTGTGACCTTTTATGGACTTCTGAGGGACATACACCATATCATACGGTGTTAATAACATCGCCCAAGTCGTGAGTTGGGAATTGAGAATACTCGGCTTGTTCATCAATACCCGAAGAGGATTGATCCTGGAGATGGTATGAATAGTTTGGCCTGTGACGTAATGTCGCATCTTCTGAACGGCGAACATTAGGGCCAAGCATTCTTTTTCTATTGGATTATACCAATGTTCAGCTCCGACCATCATCCTGCTTAAATAGTAGATAGCCTATTCATGACCCTCATTGTTCTTTTGCACGAGGAGTGCTCCCAAAGAATGATCCATTGCTCGAACATACAGCAAAAATGGTCTTCCTATGACAGGAGGCACCAGAACTGGAGGATTAGTGAGGTAGCGTTTGATATCATTAAACGCTTGCTGACAGGCTTCGTCCCATATAAATTACACACCTTTCTTCATCAGACGAGAAAAAGGTTGACATCTCCCAGAGAGGTTGGATATGAATCTCCTGATATAAGCCAGACGACCTTGGAATCCCCTGAGTTCCCTCAGATTACGGGGTGGTCGCATTTCTAAGATAGCTTTCACTTTATCAGGGTCCACTTGAATGCCTTTAGCGGTAATGACAAATTCCAGGAATTTGCCACTGGATACACCAAGAAAGGACTTGGTAGGATTTATTTTGAGTTGATGTTAGCGCATCAACTCGAATACTGTCTTCAAGTCTTGGATGTGATTATCCTTGTGGCGGCTTTTGACAGCAATATCGTCTATGTAACATTCTACAGTTTTACGTAAATGCTCATGAAATATGTTACTCATAGCTCGTTGGTACGTAGCCCCGGCATTCTTCAGTCCGAAAGGCATAACCGTATAGCAATATACCCCCAATGGTGTCCGGAAGGCAGTATGCTTCTCATCCTCAGGATTCATCTTAATCTGATTATATCCTGAGAATCTGTCCATGAAAGACATGCGCTCAAAACTGCACGTATTATCGATCAAAACGTCTGTAATGGAAAGAGGGAACTCATCTTTAGGGTAGGCTACATTCAGATCTCGAAAATCGATGCAAACACATACTTTTCCACTTTTCTTCATGACTGGAACAATATTGGCGACCCAGTCAAGATGTTGTTCTTCTCGGATGAACCCACAGGCTATTAGCTTCTTGATTTTAGCTTCTATGGCATCCATCATATCCGGACGGAACCGATGTTGGTGTTGCTTCACCGGCTTCGAATTGGGCAGTATGTTGAGCTTATGGGTAGCCACTTTTGGATCAAGACCTGGTAATCCTCATAATTCCACGCAAAGACATCGATATATTCTTTTATCAGCTGGATTATTTTTTCCCTTTCTTCTTCGGAAAGATTATTACTGATAAATATTGGCTTTGGTGAAAGTTCATCCCCAACATCGATTTGGATAACTTTATCTTCAGTGGGCGGTTCTCTCTGTTCGAACCGGAGTTCCCATTATGTATCCATTTGCTGAGCCTAGGATTCATCTTCGAATGGTTCAGATTCTTGTTCCTCTGTTTCGAAAGAATCTGTCAACACCATATTTACTGATAATACCTGTCCGAGATCAGCATATGAGCCGGAGGACGAAGAGTCATTTTGAGAAGAGGAAAAAGTATCCTGGTTCAGATTCAGAAATTGTAAGAGACGTGGTATACCCTAACCCAAAACGAGTTTATTGACAGTAGGGATCACCCTGCAACGGTATGCGTCTGCCTTTTCCATAGTTGAGACCTGGCTCTGACTTCAGATCATAACCCATACTTTGCATAATTTTCAAAGCTTGTGGGCTATATCTGTGAACTTGTATTTTGCCAACATCGGACTCGTAAGAGCCTTCTTGTACAATCGGTCTGCTGCGCATGCGTCCGAAGACTATTGGATGCTGATTGCTGCGAGTAGGCGGGATAATAAAGATAGAATCTTCATGTGGCCCATATGTCATGAGGACATTAGATATTGATGCCACTTCCCATACATACGGATGATAGGAGTCTATAGCTTCCAAGAATTTTTGTGCTATAGGTTCTATATCGTTATGGGGGGATGATTCCTGATTTGGACGTTGAGCATCAGTATACTGGAAAAGAGAATCTTTATTATCGTCAGAAACCACGTTCCCGATTGTATTTATATCAGTCGGCTGTCTGTTGCGCCTGAGGTTGACGACCAAAGGTGGAGGCTTCGGGTTTAAAGTGATCACTAGAGGATCGCTTTCTTCTCCCGATTTGGTTTTGTTTAAGTGAATAGCCATGGGTTCCATGCCTTTCGGATGGGTAGTCCGTCCTTTCACCTGGATTGACAGGGGTTGCTCAGTAGATGGATCTCCTGGCTCCCGATGGATTCCTTCTCCATCTTACTTGACACCTCCTTCATGTAGTATTGGGTATACAATATGGCGTCGGAATAGTAGGACTCTACTCCTTTGAACGTGTTAAGGTCAGCAAACTCCGTTTTTACTGTTCCTTGGGCATCTACACCACCCTCAATCATTATCTGGGGAGTAAAGGCTGGTCCCCATGGATATTGTTTAAATGCTCATTAGTGGATGAAAATATTCGACTATTATATTATACTATTTGTTCTATGCGATCTTAGCACGGTAGCCGTACGAGGGACCGGTGCATACTACTATGTGCTATGCGGTAATTCATGGCTCGGTTAGCCCCTGCTAGAACATGGTTCGATCTGAGAATTCCTATTATATGCATAATACCACTGGGATAACCAGACTCCACCTAGTAAGTCGTACAAGTGATTGTCCAATTTTGTAACTGAGCTTGATTGTGATTGTACCTTCTGTTAAATAGTTTAGGGACGTGGACTATCATGGTGCGATGGTCTAACCCTTGTCCTTATTTGGTTGTAGGATTAGATTATTGTATCACGGTATGATATGAGCCAAAACTATAAGACAAAACTATATATATATATATATATATATATATATATATATATATATATATATATATATATATATATATATATATATATATATATAACCTGGTTTTATTTCTTCATTTGTGCTTCTTTTGTGGTACTTGCTATTTGGGGTCTAACCCCACTGGTTTTGCATGGCCATATTTAGAGCTAGCACCCGAGGATCAAGCGTACTTTCCCCTGAACAATGGCGCACACCAGATGGATGTTACTGAGGAAAATGAGTGGGTTTCTTCTTTTCTGCTCGTTATTGCACATTTTACTTATTTTGGGCGTTTAGATACCGGCACTTGTTAGCCGTAAATCTTGACATTTAGTTTTCTTACATGATTATAATTAATTAGACTGCAGCTGATCATGGTCATATACTTTTGATACTTTGCCAGCTTTTTTATTTTTGCACAGTTGGTTTCCAGAATATTGTGGCAGGGCGTTTAGGACGCCTTACTTTCTTGTCATCTATGTTCTATGTTTACTGCTATTACTTGACTGATTGAGACAATAGATATGTTGTGTGACCCTAAGTGACTTGCTTGTAGTATGCACCCCCTTGTCTAGTTACAGCCGTGACTACCGTATGACATTCTATACCTTGTACGTGGGACCTGGTCATATCCGTCTAAGTATTCATGTACTAGGGCGTGACAAGGTGGAAGCCTCTTTGAGACTGTCGGCACCGTCCTCTGTGTTGGAGATGGAGCACCCCCGAAAGCTGCTGCTGATGCCCCCACCAGGATCGGTGAGGCGTCCCTCTAAACTGAAGCTGATGGAGCAGTGGCTGCTGCTGCTCGCACCAGAGATGAAGAAGTCGTTGTCCTAGCAAATATCGTGCCAGAGCACTAGGGTATGGTCTTTGGCGGCATCATGAAGACAGATTGAAAATAAATGAATCAATATTGTACTAGGTACGATATCATCAAAGAAGGACAATAATATTCAAAGAAAGCAACATTCAGATTGAATAAAGATAGCAAGAATCAATTGGTTAAATTTATTTCCTAGTTGTGATTGAGTATTCGCTCTCTCATCCTAGTATCCTATATCATATTCTATTACATGCTAGCAGTAATACAACTAAGCCGTTGCACAACCACGATATCGCACTATTGTGAAGATGGACCTGCATGGGCCACCATAAAAATATGTCATGACCCGCACTCGATGTAGGGACCCGAGTACGTGGGTACGTCCAGCCTACGCTGCAGTATCGACGGTAGAACATTGTCTAGGTCAACAATACTATATAAATATCTCACACATTATAATGTACCTGTCATTCCATCCCAACTCCAAATTGAGGACAACAATCAATATGATAATGGTAATTAATATTCAATCACAATATAAAGCTAGAGGAAGATATGGCAAGATATGGAATAGAAGAAAAGAAATACAGAGTCATAATACATCATAAGTCCAAGTCTAATAATCTAATCTCAACACAAGATCTAAATATAGTACATGTCATAAAGTCTAGCTAAGATCAATACAACATCATAAAGAACAATTTAAAACCCTTCAGCAGGTGGTACTATATCAAGAGGCTCTATAGTGCAATCTCATTGGCCTCGCCATCCTGTGGCCCATAGTAGGTGGGGACACATCTGCTTTAACCAATCATCTGAAAATATATTCAGTCAGGATTGGAGCGAAGTATAACCCAATAGCAGTTCCAAGTTAATTGATAATGACTATAAACAGAAATAGAGAATGTAATTCAAGACGAGAAGCAATGAAATAATATCATACTATGGAAGAAAGAGACAGATAATCTAGAGCAATGTGGTATAAACTGATCACAATAAAATAGAATAAAGGCAATAAACTAGAATATAGAGAAGAACTGTAACTACACTGAGTGTTTGAAATACTAGGTAGATATGTGATCGGTTTGGGTTATAAAGATCTACTAACTCGATCAATAACAAAATCATATGATCAGTATGATTGGTTGTTGTATACAAGAAAGACAATCATTTAAGATTGTTTGTTGTCTATAAGAACACAATTATTTAAGATTGGTTGTTGTCTACGAAGTAACACAATAATACGTGAGGTGTATGATTGGTTGTTCTTTATAAGATGCAATGTAATGCATAAGGTTTTGATCACATATCTATCTAGGACTACCCTTGCCCCCAACCAATACTCATGGATCCGATCATGATACGTCACGAACACGAATATAATATGAGTACACGAGGAACACGAATGTACACGAATGAACACGAGCACAAGGAATACCCGATGCACACGATAAAGTATATGCAACAGGAGTATCCGGAGTATACGATAATGGGATGACATCTCCTGACAGGATCCATATAGTACCAGTCCATGTAACCACTATGTCAGAATCAAGTAAAACATTTCTAAATACTTGTATTATAGTAGTTATCAAGTAATAAAAACTATCAGAGAATGTACTCGTCTCTGGTCTGGAGCAAGAGATGTAACTCAGTGTCCGAGCTGGTGTCACACAACCCTATATAGGAATATCATGTCAATGGGTGTAAAGAAGTGATAAATGGACTAAAATGCACTACGTGTGATTTCTAGGTCACTCTAGCTAAACTAGGTCAAACTTGGTCAACTGTAAGGTTTTAGACTCATATGAGTTATTAGCTTGCTACTATAAGTCAATACTAGCTATAATAGTTAATAACACTAATAACTACATAATAAAATACTCTATGTATCCATATATACCAACTTACCTATATATATATATATATATATATATATATATATATATATATATATATATATATATATATATATATAGTGATACTCTATATCTAGAGTATATTAACTTATATACTAACTGATACTAACGTGTACTGATACTCTATTACCTCTAATCCATTTGATATAAACTAATTAGTGTTCATAGACACTGACCTCTCTCCAGTCACTTGTTTGCAGCAACATCCACTTACCAATTGATACTTAACCCCTCACAGGTTCACCCACTGTAATTAATCATTTGCAATCACTTACCCATATATCTGATACTCACCCTAAGTCCCTAACTGTCCAGGTACCTTACTGATAATACTAACATCCGATACTTACTAACTATACCTTAACACCTTAGCTAATACACTACCTAGCTCATAACCCACCCCATGAGACACCAAGATCCCCATATCCTGACCTCACAGTCTTGATACTCTGGTATTAGTTACGCTTCCAACATATCTGATACTCATAACTGATTCTCAAACCTATATCTCACCCCCATTCACTCTCACCCTCACAACTGACCCAAAAACCTATACTAGGATGTACCTACTAACTCTACCCTCAACTAATCCAATACTCGACACTATACTCCTTTTGACCAGACACACACCCTAAGTTATCAAATGCTCTATGAAGCACACACTCTAGATGATGCACCAATGCAGGGGTTATTGGTCCAGCTGCACCACAATTGGATGAATACAAGCAGCATCACAAGGAGCTTCCTGGACTCAAGGCACAGTAAGGTGCACTGCTTGTGTTGCTCAACCCTTGCAATACACACACAGGCCTACATATTACTACCACACTAAGAAACACATACACAAGCCCAGACACAACACAACCTCTGATCTATAGTGCACATTGTTGTAGATTTAGTAAAGAATAATGCACCTAATACCACACTATCATTGATACAAGACCATGTATATGATCTGTATCAATCCTCTTGATACACTGGATGCTTTAGTTCTACTCATACTAATTTGCCCAAACTCTGTGTATTCCTGTAACCACATATGTGTAAGGTCCATACTCAATAAATAAACCTGTGCACAACTCCTCATCTGAAACTCTTTCCCATTTTCCCTACTAGCTGCTGACATCTCTAATTCCCGATGAAATCAACCCCCCTCCCCCCCCCCCACACACTAAGCCATACACCTACTACACTATTCCTAATCAGTGAAGAACTAAGTCCTATGGTCCTAACATTCCCCTTAACACCCTTCACCTTGCAGGCTGAATTAACTTACCCTACTGTTGCTACTGTAGGTTGTGTCACATTCCTCAATTTCCCTTTTCACATGCTGAAACCACAACAGTAAACTACAACTGTATGTACATAAAACCTGAACACTAGCCCTATAAACTACCTGTACTAGTGCAACCCAAGGTTTGGCCTGCAATCAGGACTGAGCTAACCTCCAACTTAAACTCCTGTACTCGACTCACCAACACTCACAATATAGCACCACCTAGACACATCCTGTACACTATAGAGCCTAACCTGATGCACTCACAACAACACAATCATTTTGTCAAACACTTGTGGATATCATGATACACACTCATGATACTATCACAAGACATTCAACCACCATCATGATATGCCACTTATAACATAATCTATGATATATATAATATCTAAAATAACTAGTTATAATACAAATAAAAGATGATGATACATATGATACCAAATACCTAAAAATACCCAAATCTTACCCCCCGTATCATGAAATATCATGATACGGTCTCTCTGTATCCATTTATGGACACATATCTAGCCCCACACACTCAATCTAAGTCTAATTAGATATAATTGATCTCATGACACACAATTGATGTATCAATCTTGTAATTCTTTCTAATTAGACATAAATTACCATATAACTTTCACAATACAAGTCATACGAACATAGTTCTTGATCCTATGGGTAGCCCTAAGATAATGGATGATTCTTAATGGTTAAATGCATGAATTAGAGTCTAAATCAGGGGTTGAATTCAGAATCTACCTATTGGGAGATGGATTTTTAATGAATGCTCAATAGGACACGATCCGGACACGATCTTCTTGCCACAAGCTCCTCTTCCAAGTGCTCCTTGCAAATCTAAGCCTTAATCCTCTTCAATTGTTAGAAATGAGAGAGAATGAAGGAAATTATGGTGAATTTGATGGAGGGATGAAGTGAATTGGGGATGAACTAAATTGGGAATCTAAATTTTGAATGGAAAGAGAAATGAGGAGAGAGAGACTTCCCCTCTTATGGCCGGCCCCCCTCCTTCTTGGTCTCCAAGTAATGTGTAATGTCCAATATACCCCTTGGGGCTTGTCATGAAGGAATATAATTTAGGAGGAAGATTCTACTCCTAATGGTCGGTTAATTAAATTACTTAACTTAACAAGGGTGACTAATTATTGGGCTCAAATGGGTCTAACTTAATGTTGGACCATGAAAAGTCTAGTTAAGTCCAATTAGGTTCACTAATAACTAGTCTAACAAATGTCTAATAACTAACTATCAAATATATATATATATATATATATATATATATATATATATATATATATATATATATATATATATATATATATATATATATATATATATATATATATATATATATATATATATATATATAAAACCATATTTAATAATACTAATTGTTTTAAAATAAAAATACCATTCAATATAATTATTATGAAATATAATTATTAACAATGATACAAAATAGGAAAAAATACCCATCTCCGGGGAAGTGGTAGTGACAAGTCTACCCTCCTTAGAAAAAAAATTCCTCGAAATTTAAAGATGGTCATGTCTCCTATAGGTCAAACCCCCAGCCCCAACTATTCAATTCAAGAAATCACTGATTATTGTCGAAATGTATGGGGTTGGTCTCCTTCTGTTATGGTATTGCAGTCTCTGCTAGGGTATACTACTACTACTATATTATAACATACAAGAAATTTATAAGGTACTAATAAAGCACACAACAATAGATGGAAGGGAAATTATCAGAATAAGACGAAGACAAGCTAACCCATCACCGGTAGTATCGACCTCCTCGACCGTCCTCGCAAATGCCCCGCCCTGCCGGGGTGGCTCCCTTTTAGGGTGCTGAGCAATCTGCGGTACCACAGGTAGCCTAACTCTGCATCTCTAATCCGGATATGCACTACGGTCTGAACCATAAGGGTTGGCGGGACAATCCCTCACGTGGTGCTCTAAAGATCCACAATACAGGAACACCTTGAGCCTTCTCCTACAGTCCTCCCGAACATGCATAGGCTTCTTACAATAGTTGCAGAAGGGTGTATTTTGTATCTGACCTTGAGGCTTCTGTGGGGCCTGATGAACTATCCTCTGAAACTGATGTGTCTTCTGAGCTGGTGCCCTAACTGGCACGGGATACTGTTGGTGGTGATATGCTCCCGACTGCCGGAAATAGGGTCGCTTAGCTGGACCCGCACTACTACTATCTTCTCCTGAGGTATCCCTCATCCTCTTGGATCTAAGCTCCAAGTCATCATCGGCCTGATGTGCCTCCGCTAGAATCTTTTCAAAAGTAGCGGTGTGGTGTCCACTAGTATGAAATTTGATCTCCTTGTTCAAACCCTTTGTGAACTTCCTGGCCTTCCCCCGGGGATTCTGCCCTTCCACAAAATATTCTAATCTGCAGAACTCCGTTGCATGCTCGTCCACCGTCATGCTGCCATGGACGAGATGTTGAAACTGGATCTCTAGAGAAGTCAGAGCCACATCTGGAAATAACTTTTTCTTGAAAAACTCCTTAAAAGCTTTCCAAGTAAGTCCAGGTTCTGTGATCCTCGGGTATGACCTGAACCATGTCAAAGCAATATCGAACATCATGTGTAATGACCCGCTCTGTACCAATGCAGATAGCCGATTCAAATGGCACAAGTGTGATGACCCGACCCGCTTTGCTCAGTGAGAAGACTTTCTCGAGGCAAATTATTTCAGACTTGGCCCTTCAGGAGTCCAGACTTAGACTTTCAAAGGCTCGCTCAAAGTATCGCTCGACCGAGGTGAATCATCGCTAAGGTGGGTGGCTACGATAAATCTGTCTTTGATTAGCCTGCACACTTAAAATATGGTTCATATATGCTAGTCGCTAGACGAATCACCCTTGCATGCTAATAAAGAATACAACACATCTAGCTGAGGGAATAATCTCATCTTATATATTTTGCATAAAACATGGAAGTAGATCAGTTGAACGGAATGGTATGCTCACTTTACAGTTCTTATAATTTTACTTCGTATATTTACTTTGTTCCTTATATGTTCCTTCAAGTATATTGCTTCATATGGCTTGAAATTCTCGTCACATAGATATTGCCTCAATATGGAAGCACAATTAGATCATGGTTCACTTACCAGTGGTAGGAAGACTATTAAAATAGTCGTTCCAAGCAAAATAATATAAACATAAAAAGTCTTCGGGACAGTTGGGTCGCCTAGGCAACTCCCAAAATGGGAGCTGCAATAAGTAGTAAAAGGTCAGCATAAACGGTGCATGGAAAGGGACACACCAGAGCAAGAGATCTCTGAACGAGTAAATACATTCACATTATGTCTAGTACCTATGTTCATTCAAGGCCTTAAAATATTGTATAAAATAAAAGCTTAGTGTTTATGGTCAATGGTCATGGACAACCTGTGCACAGGCTAATAGTTCCAGTGGACGGTACGCTGGTCGCACCAGGGCCGATCCGAACCAGTCAGGAACATTCAGATAGTCGTTTGCTTTGGACGAGAAGGCGTGTAGCGAGACTCGCTACCTGCGTTGTATTCCATTCCCATGCCGAGACTATAACTTGTCCATAGCAGCTCGTCAGGTCATAAGACCAAGTATGTATCATTAGTATATTTCATACATGGCGGCAACCCGCGTATGGGTTCGTAGGAACTGGTGGCATGTAACAGATGTACGTCGCACTATGCGTGCAGATCGTTAATTGGACCAAGTAATCTGAAGCTTGAAATACATTTGAGTAGTGTGAGTATAACATGCCTATACAAGTATAACATGCCAGTGTAAAATGAGTATAAGACATCTGAGTAATATGCACAACCTGAGTCACAAAGTAAGATGGGTATCGTAATTTGGGTATATCGTGCACCTGATTTAGAAATACGCTCGTAGCATACATATGTTCGTTATACGATCTTGGTATTTTTATATATCTATAATTCGTGCTTGGTTTAACTTGGTTTTACACTTGGGCAGGAAAGGACAAATGGTAAGTATCGTCGTATTTTTTGTTTATCGCACAGCGCACTGCCACACGAGTTAGGCTTGTATCTTATGCCATAAAATTAATCCGAAGGCAAGACTAGAAAGATAACTTAATAGTTGGTGCACGGAACTAATATAATGTCTTTGATTTTTCGAGCGGGCGAGAAGGCTCCCTACCAGTGCATTCATGTACTGATAACCCACCAGATTGCTTGCAGGGTGCGGGAGAACCTCGTTCGGTGCATAATATCCCCTCGTGTGCGCTAAGGCGTAGAGTTTACTCTGGAGCATTAGAATATTGCATCCGGAGCTGAAGCACATATATAGGACTAGATGTTGGAACATCGCCTATGTATCATCCCAAGTTGTAAGCCTCTTGCCACGCCTTTATTGTTTGAGAGAGAGAGAGAGAGAGCTTGAGCGACTTGTAATCTTGGCCTAGTGCAGCTTGTAACCTTATTTCATTATCAATAAAGAGAGCTTGTTTATGTATCCATACTTGTGTTATTCTATGTTTTTGTTATATCGACTTGGTGAACTAGTTATCAATGGCCGTTTCGATATTGTCTCGCGCGGGCAAAACTCCAGGCTCGCGCGGCATCACGTACCTATGGAAAAGATCATCCCGCAGGAGCGCTGGTGCGGTGATTCGTGCCTAGCGAGGATGGTCGATTCCTGCCGTAGATCGGGGCTTGACATATTGGTATCAGAGCGTGGATTTACGTCCTTAGACTTTTTATCGATTCTCTCAGTTTCGAAAGCTCTTTCGTGGGTTATGTTACAAAAGCTCTTTTAAAGTTTCAACGGGGTATTCCATACAATGAGTCTAAATATTTTTGAAAAGTACAATTAAATGATATAATTTCTTGAACGAGATTACGATGCGAAGCCTTTATGCCAATCTGTGTCAGACTTTGTAGGAATAGACTTATGTTAGAATCTGCAAGTTATATGTGAACCCGAATACCTATACGTGAACACCAAGGGGATGGTGTACGAGATAGAATATCGTTCAGGACAGATAGCCATGCACACAGCCGTTCAACTAAGTTATGTTGAGTATCGTGCGTCAAGACCCTTGGTGCTATTGAGTTTCAAGCGAGACTTGAGTATCGTTCGGATAAGATAAGTCAGACTTAGAATGACTATTAGTAGAAACGTTATCGGAGTACCGCTAAGGCGAATAATGAAAATCGTGTTTGGATTTTGAGATATAGTTTAGACGATTATTCGTAGCGATAAGTTACGATTCAAAATATAGTTTGTATGGAGGACTATCGGTAGAGGTGCATACGAGACTAAGATCGTCAAAGGCAGCGAATAGGGACCGTGCTGGAGTTCTAAGGAACGAATTGGATATACGAGTGAATGATGCGAACGCGGTTCAGGAGTTAGTAGAATAACAAAATTTCTGAGTGGTGTATGCGATAGTCTCATGATTGAATCAGCATATTGATAATAAAATAAGCTATAAAGATTTATAGAGTATAGCTCGAACCCTGAGTGGTGTATTGGTCGTCTTAGAAATGTTTGAGCGAATTGTGGATTTTGAGGTATTAAACGAGTCTAGCAGCAAGCGACGAGATTGTGTAAAGCCTTAGTATAAATATCGCCTAAGAAGTAAGCAAATTCGAAGGAATCAAGCAGGATTTGATTTGAACGAGTTAGAATGAATGGAACAAGGGATAAGGCTTACATCAGATAGGAATTCAGAGTACTTGGGATTGATATAATGGTCGAGAAAACTTAGTGTATCGCACGAGCGATTTTGAATTGAATCAAACGAATTGAAACTTGAGTTAAAATAGAATAATCGGGATACGATCGGAGTTGGTGCAATCGGAATATGGCACGAACGAATGATAGCACGCATAAAAAATTTGGATTTGAGTAGGATATCGTTCGATAGAGTTCGGTTTGAGTACGAATGCTACGATTTTGAATTTGGGAGACTTTATATATCGTATCAATGGTTGGAAGATGGCATGGATTGATGCAAGTTAGAAAATCTTGGTTTAATGATTTAGGTAAGCGATAATGAACTTAATCTTAAATTTGAACGAACGATCTTGAGTCGAGTTCAAAGGTAACACTCGACATCAGGCCTAGACGAGATCGATTATTCCGCGAGAGCGCTGGCGTGGTGATTTCACGTCTGGCGGGGATGATCGAACTCGCAGGGACATGTTCAAAGATTTTACAAACGAACTCGATAAAAAAAAGGGAACGTATCGAAAGTGAATAGACTTGGGTTTAGAATTTGAACTTAGTTGTTTGAGGAATGCTAGAAGTAAACTACAAAATGATCAAACGGTAACATTGAAGTTGGATAATTTTGCTAGATGAATTATGATCATGGCCTGAACGGATATAACTTAAAGGATATATATCTTGGATAGAGCAAATTATAAACGATAAGGTATCTGATCGTTCGATGATAACCATAATGTTTGACGTTCTTGTCTTGTACGAGTAAAATTCTATGCTCGTACATGCGTCACGCCCGGATTAGGATGGTTATCCCGCGGAAGCTTGGCGTGGTAATTTTATGTCCAACGGAGATGATTGAACTTGCAGGAGATCAGAGCATGGTAATTAAAGGATCATCTTGACTTGTGGTTTGACACGATAAGACGACATTTAGGATATAAATGAATCAAGTATTTTGAGGAGGAGTTAGTCCAAAACGTGAAGTAAGATATACTTGATGGTTTCATGAATGGATACGTAGATCGTGTTGGACGACTTGGAGTTTATGATATATATATATATATATATCGATTATTTAGAATGGGATTATGATTTGGTGGTCCAGGCTTAGAAAAGAATGGATAGGTGGATTCTATTAAACATAAATGAGGAGATAGACTATACAAATCGATGTGTTTGGCCTGAGATATGGATATATCATGGATTTAATTGAACGAACGTGTCTTAGGAACGGTTTTGCTAAATGAACATGGATCATGTGCAAACGAACGTGTTAATGTGGATAAGAATGATTTGTGCTCGATGTTTAAAAATTTGAGTGAAATGAGTTTGGGTAGAATATCCCGTATAAAAGAACAATGATTTGACCTTAGGAATTTGGGATGAGTATCGTGCAACGAATTTGCTCGATAAAAATCATGGACTTGTAATGTACCTATGACCTTGTAAGCTGACCTAGCGAATAGGCAGACGATCCTATGCTGAGTGAAAGAATTCTGTGATCGACTTTAGAGTATTGCTTGAACAAGCCATATAACTGGGGCAACACGACTTAGAGTTAGGCTTGGGTCTATAAATGCACACTATGCTTAAACGTGAATGAAATAGATAATAAGACTTGGATGCTAGTCGGTTGATCAGATATATCATACATAACGGTAGTGCAATATTTGGTTTGAGTGAGATTGGAAATGACTTGGATTTTGATTGTCCCCATTGGAGGTATCATTGTGATTCGTAAGACGAGAACCCTAAAATTTTTTGCAAGTAGCTTGTTCGAATTCACTGTCGCTAAGTTTGGTTGAATGCATATATTTGAGGGATGCCTTGAACGTGTGCACGATCCAAGACTCAGAGATATGTTAAACTCGAATGCAAAGACTTCACTACTACTAAGTTGGTTGACATGCATATGTTAGAGGGACGCCTTGAATATGTGTACGATCCAGACTCGCGATATGCTGATCTCGAATGCTAGTACAAGTGAATATGTCAGATTCACATGGACAAGTATAACGAATTGAATAAGTTTGCCTCAGCCCTAGATCATCATTTGTGATGGATTATAACATATTCCACGTTAAGCGATATATGTTCCGTGCTAAGTCGTAGTAAATACCGAGTCATAAGTTAGATTGAATGATAGAGTCATTCAATAAGGCAGACCCCACACACACGTGACACATAATGATAAGCGAGTAGAAAGTTATCTTCGAACGGATCTAATGATACAGATTAATATGCTTAAGTTAGATTTGATAATGTGCGATAGAACGATTTACGCTCAGGAAGTCTCGAGGACGATACTTGTTTTGAGTGGTGTATAATGTAACGACCTGCTCTGCACCAATGCGAATAGCCGATTCAAATGACACAAGTTCGATGACCCGACCCGCTTTGCTCAACGAGAAGACTTGCTTGAGGCAAAGTATTTCAGGCTTGGCCCTTCAGGAGTTCAGACTTAGACTTTCAAAGGCTCGCTCGAAGTATCACTCGACCGAGGCAAATTATCGCTAAGGTGGGTGGATACGATAAACCTGTCTTTGCTTAGCCTGCACACTTAAATTATGGTTGATATATGCTAGTCGCTAGACGAATCACCCTTGCATGCTAATAAAGAATAGAACACATCTAGTTGAGAGAATAATTCCATCTTATATCTCTTGCATAGAACATGGAAGTAGATCTGTTGAACGGAATGGTATGCTCGCTTTACAGTTCTTATAATGTTACTTCGTAGATTTACTTTGTTCCTTATATGTTCCTTCAAGTATATTACTTTATATGTCTTGAAATGCTCGTCACATAGATATTGCCTCAATATGGAAGCATAATTAGATCATGGTTCACTTACCAGTGGCAGAAAGACTATCAAAATATTCGTTCCAAGCCAAATAATATAAACATGAAAAGACTTCGGGACCGTTGGGTCGCCAAGGAAGCTCCCAAAATAGAAGCTGCAATAAGTAGTAAAATGTCAGCATAACAGTGCATGGAACGGGATACACCAGATCATGAGATCTCTGAACGACTAAATGCATTCGCACAATGTCTAGTAGCTATGTTCATTCAAGGCCTTAAAATGTTGCATAAAATAAAAGCTTAGTGTTGATGGTCAATGGTCATGGACAACCCGTGCACAGGTTTATGGTTCCTGTGGAAGGTACGCTGGTCACACCGGGGCCGATCCGAACCTGTCAGAAATATTTAGATGGTCGTTTGCTTCGGACGGAAAGGCGTATAGCAGGGCTTGCTACCTGTGTTGCATTCAATTCCCGTGCCGAGACTATAACTTGTCTATAGTATCTCGTCAGGTCATAAGACCAAGTATAAATCATTAGTATATTTTATACGTGGCGGCAACCCGCGTATGGGTTCGTAGGAACTGGTGGCAAGTAACAGATGTACGATGCACTATGCGTGCAGATCGTTAGTTGGACCAAGTAATTTGAAGCTTGAAACATATTTGAGTAGTCTGAGTATAACATGCCTATACAAGTATAACATGCCAGTGTAAAATAAGTATAAGACATCTGAGTAATCTGCACAACCTGAGTCACAAAGTAAGATGATTATCATACTTTGTGTATATCGTGCACCTGATTTAGAAACACGCTCATAGCATATATATGTTCGTTATACAATCTTGGGATTTCTATATATCTATAATTCGTGCTTGGTTTAACTTGGTTTTATACTTGGGCAGGGAAGGACAAATGGTAAGTTGCTAAGTATCACTGTATTTTTTGTATATCGCATGGCGTACTACCACACGAGTTAGGTTTGTATCTTATGCCATGAAATTGATCCAAAGGCAAGACTAGAAAGATAACTTAATAGTTGGTGCACGAAACTAATATAACGTGTTGGATTTTTTGAGCGGGCAAGAAGGCTCCCCACCAGTGCATTCATGTACTGATAACCCATCATATTGCTTGCAGGGTGCGGGAGAACCTTGTTCGGTACAGAATTTTCCTTCGTGCGCGCTAAGGCGTAGAGTTCACTCTGGAGCCTTGGAGTGTTGCGTCTGGAGCTGAAGCACATATACATGACATAATGTTGGAACATCGCCTATGTATCATCCCAAGTTGTAAGCCGCTTGGCACGCCTTTATTGTTTGAGAGAGAGAGAGCTTGAGCGACTTGTAATCTCGGCCTAGCACCGCTTGTAACCTTATTTCATTATCAATAAAGAGAGCTTGTTTATCTGTCCATACTTGTGTTATTCTATGTTTCCGCTATTTCGACTTGGTGAACTAGTTATCAACTCCAGGCTCGCAACTGCGGGAGCGCTGGCGCGGTGATTCGCGTCTAGCAGGGACGATCGATTCCTGCGGGAGATCAGGGCGTGACATCATGATCCCTGCTGCCTCCACATGCAAGCTCTCTAGAATCTGTGCCAGCCGCAGGTTCCTCTCTATATCCTTGATCCAATCATCCGCATACAAAATTCCCTCCATTGGAGGATGACAATGCCAAGGCGATGGGCAAAGGTGCTGATGACCGAAAACGACTGGATCGGAAGGAGGGCTGCTATTACTATGACAAAATGGGTCATATCAAGAGGAATTGCATGAAGATGAAAGCTGAGAAAGCTAAAGGCAAGGATAATCAGGAGGATCTGACGGCTATGGAAGATTTTATCATCGCAACAACCGACGTAGAGGAACCTTGTGGCATGTGTCATGATGGCGATTGGGTCATGGACACGGGGGTATTGTATCATGCCACTCCACATAGGAGGATCTTCACGTCATACCACGACGGCAGGTTTGGACGTGTGAAGATGGGCAACAAGGGGACACCTGCAGTTGTAGGCATCGGTGATGTGCACTTAACAATAGAGCTTGGTGAGAAGCTCATTCTCAAAGGTGTGCGACATCTACCGAGTTTGTGCTACAACTTGGTTTCTGTAGAGAGTCTGGCAGATGATGGCTGTCTGTCACTACCACATTCCAAAAACAGGGGTATTTTCGACTTTTTTTGTATTTAATATTTCGTATATTTAATTAAATAATTTCATGAGATGTGTATTATATATATTATATTATATTTAGTGTTCATTAATGTTTGAGCTGGTAGACTTGACCTAGAAGTCCACTAGACGAACACCTGACAGAATTATGTGGATTATGTATTTAATCGTTTATTTAGAATTTAATTATTGGAGGCCGTAATTAATTACCGTAATTTATTTAATTGTTGCACATTGTCGTTGCTTCGATATTTGGAGCGCTACCCTAGCTTTTGCCTTCCAACAAATTTCATAACCTTGCCCTAGACATGCCCGCCTTCCATTCTGACATTTTTGTAATTTATAATCATGCTCTCTTGTGCTTCATTTTAGCCGCACAATAATCGTCGCGGACGTTTATTTATTTTCTGAATAAATTCTGACTTTGTATCGTTGTGCGTTCAAATCAAAATTGGAGGCAATCTTGGCCTATTTTTCGTACGACCCAAATTAGGATAATATTCTGGTCTGAGTCTTCTTCACTATTGATATTCGTAACCCGACCTAATTTTGGCCCCATGTACTCCTAATTAATTTTAGAACATAGCTTGCATTTATTTCTAATTAAATTGAGGATACCATTTTGTCTGATCCCGTTAATCCCGGTTTAATTCCAGTACCCTGCTAATTGAGCTCATACCAAGCACACAATGTCCCCTCACCCTACAAAATGCCAAACACCGAATCGCCCACCAAATTTTCATCATTTTATGCATCTGTGCAAATACCAAAATTTAAGGGGGCTAATTTGTAAATATTGCATTAGGTGTCAACATCCTATTGGTTTAACCCAAATGAAGAAAACCAACCCCCTAGCTTTGACTAGTCAACCCAATCTCTCTCTCTCCTCCTTTTATTGCATTTTCCTCCATGATGAATCGTGGCCATCCATTTTAAATGGAGCCATCCCCACCACACAACCCCTTACATGAACCTCAACCCTCTTCCCAAGAAACCCCATCCTAATATTGGCCGGCCCTAATTCCTAGGGGGTCACATCACCTCCTTCCCCATATAAAAACTCCCCCTCTCCATGATATTTATTCACAAACCACCACCATCACCAACACCAAAACAAACCAAACCAACCACTCCTACCCCTGTAGCCCCGGCCCCGGCCGCAGCTCCGGCCGGCCGAGCCCCGAGCCCGGCCCAGCTGCATCACCCTGACCCTTCCCCGGCGAAACTCCTTCCTACTCCATTGCACTCAGCCGAGCACCCGACCTAGCTGCAAGCCGACCTCCTCGCCGGACCGCAACCGACTGCATCTTCCTCCTCAAGCCTCCTCCACCACCAGTGCCATCACACCCTTCGAGCTACTGCACCTCGACTCCGATCCACCACCGAACTGTCCACCCGGCCGCCCGACTGATCCTGACTCCGGCCGAGCTTCCCGCACTCCTCCCCTCGAGTTCGACTCGACGAGCAGCCGAGTCTTACTTATCGAGCTGCTGTCCGGCCGAGTCTCCGGCCCTCTCCCCCGGCGGCCACTGCTCCAGCTCCGGTCATCTGGCCTGCAGTCCAGCTACTCCTAGCTCCCCTCGACTCCGGTCGAACTCCCCACCGACATCCCGCTGCATCTCCCTCCATCCATCTCATTCTCCCCCGGCGCTGTACTCATCCTCCTCCCTACGCCGAGTTCTCCTCTACTCACTGCTCACCCGGCCCGGCGGAGGCCTGACCCCGCTCCCGGCCAGCCTATACCACAACCACCACCAACTATTAGCTCCTTCACACGACCACTACTTCGGCTCCTCCCTCTTCTCCGGCGCTGCGACTCCGGCAAGCCGCAGCTCCACTACCCCGCGTCGAGACCCCGACATCCCGCTTTATTTCCCTCTGGCGCTGCACTCCGGCGCAGCTCGCCACACCCGACTCCCTTGCACCCGTCGAACTCCGATCCGAGCTCCTCCCGGCCTTCTCCAACTCCTCCCTCCGATCAGCCTGCACCACGACATCCCTCTGCTCAACTCCGGCGAGCACCCCGTCTTCCTCCTCCTGCGTTTCCTCCTCATACTGCAACCCGGCAGCCACCCGAATCCGGCCAGTGGTCTCCGGCCAACCCCCTGTGAGCTCCTCTCCCTCTCCCTCCTTTAATTGTATACGTATGTGTGTGTAGGTGTATGTGTACGCGCAGGTGCGTATATACGTATATGTGTGCGTATATGTGTATATACTAATATATGTATATGTATAAGTGTATTTAATTAATGTCTAATATGTATATGTATACGTATGTATTTAATAGTGTGTATGTATATGTATACATATACATAATGTATATGTATATGTATATGTATATATATTTAATATGATTTATATATATATATATACGTATCCTAGTATATGTATTATTGGTACGTGTATATATATATATATTTTTTTGTATATACTTAATATATATTTTTTATATGAAATTGGTATATATGTATATATATATATATATATTTAGTATATGTATGTAATTATTAATTGGTGTATATATAAATATAAATATACATATTTATTTTGGTATAAATATGTACATATATACGTATATGGTATATGTGTAATTTTACTTAGTATATACTATATATATATATATATATATATATATATATATATATATATATATATATATATATATATATATATATATATATATATATAGTACATCCTCAAAATCAGTATATATGTATATATACATTAATGTATATGTTAGTTAAATAGGTGTAATGTGTTATAGATGTCTGTCTACTAGATGACCCTAGTTGACCAGTATCATACCTGGCATAGCCCCTGAGTTCAATACACTTGTGTTGTGTTAGTGTAGCATCTGACGCAAGGTTACATTTATTATATGTTTATAGGACTGTTGGATCCTCCAAACGATACTCTGGGACAGGACATTGGTTTTACCAGCTAAGGACCCAAGGCGAGTACATTCTCTGATTAGCTTCTTATTTATTATATCCCCTATGTTCATTGTATCTAGTATAAATATCCATATTCTTGACATGATGGTTACACGGATTGGTATATACGGATCTCGTCATGAGATATTATTCCTTATTCATGGTGTAGCTTGTACAAGTCTTGTTTCATTGATATCTTGTACATGCACAGACACTAATTTTTGGGGAGATTTGCTACCACCCTAGGGAATCCCGTGCCATAGCGTACCATGGTTGGATCTACTATACCAGTCGGGGGTGGGGAGTAATTTAGTGTAGATATGTGATCATATCCAACTCTACATACATTATAGCTCACCCCACATCTCACGTCGGGTGCGGCCTGACCATTACATACTTCATAGCTGTTACATGTGATTAGCCTGACCTCTACATGCATCATAGCTAACCAACGGTTAGCCTGACCTTACATGAATCATAGCTAATCATATGAAACCAGCCTGATCAAGTTCCCAAGCCGATCACATGTTAAAGCTAGTACTCACACACTTAGTCATAGTATTCTTGCTCATTGACATATTGTTTCCTTTCCTGCATTTACTTACAGTATTTCCAGTATATCCTTTATTGTATGTTTCTCGTACATATACATGCATCTTGTATATTTTTATCTATATACTGCTACATAGTTTATATCATTGATATAGAACTGCTATTTAGAAATGTACTTTGCTCCTTCCTGACCGGAAAACATTTTTCAGACTATGCCTAGAGGACTGGTATCCGACACTTGTGGACCACAGGGTGAGTAGCTGCAGTCTTGGACTTAGTAGTTCAGTCGTGATTCCGGAAGGTTTAGCCAGAATTACTAGTTATCTAGTTAGTTTCTCAGTTGTCTATTTTGGTACCGGGTTTATCTCCGGCAATCTTATTTGAGACTTGGATTATTGTTGAGTAGATTATTTCTATTTAGACTGATGTTGCATTTTGTTTCTTGAGATCTTATCATGCTGTAGTTGTGATTGAGTATGTTGTTCCTATTATTTTTTTGGTATCCGTGTCTCCTCATGGAGTTGGATACTAGTGCGAGATTATTTTAGATACTAATTGACCTAGACAGCGTTCTACCATCGATGCTGCGGCGTAGGCTCGACGTACCCGCGTACTCGTGCCCCAATTAGGATCTTGGTTTCATTGCAGAGTTTGATTTCATATCGAGATGAATTTTACGGACTAAACTTTACGATATCATCTTATGACATATATTGATGAGAACAGTGAGAAAGGTAAAACGTCTACTTTGGTTATGGAACCTAGGGTTTATCGCAGCCATACCGGTTGGCGTGGTGAAGATTCTAGATGACATGATTATAAGGTTGCGTACTTTAGTTACGAAATCTGTCGTTTATCGCACCTATGCTTACTGGCGTGGCGAGGATTCTCAGCATCATAATTTCTGACCGACGTGTATGATTATCAGGTTGTATCTTAAAATTGGTTCTTAAAGTATCATCTCAACACTTATCTATTTTTGTTAATACATGACTTTATTCTATCGTTCTATTGTTGCTAGCAGTAGAAACACCTTCAGTCCTCAATCCAGTCTTTTTGACCTCCTATTCTTTGAGGATTCCTTGTTAAGTATGGTAATTAGTGACTTGTAATTATGTCTGTGTCTTGAGTATTAGTATTGACTGAGTGTTGCTTATGAGTTGTAAGTGTTTTCTAGTTGGACATGTGAGCAGTAGGCCTTAATCTAGAGTTAACCCATAGCATAGTACCTTGTAGCAATAGTTCTAGGATAGGTGTCATTATAGTACTGAGAGTAAATGAGAGTATGGAGTATCAGTGATAGTTCCAAGAGTTAGTATCAGAGCCAACATACCCGTCCTGGATGATCATGATTATGTAATTGGATGATCTATGTAAACAATTAAGTATCCAGGAATTGTGTTAAGGATTAATGGAGCATGATGTTCAATTTGATAATTGATATCGGGAGTGTTAAAAGTAAAGAAATATATGCATAAAGAGTACCATATACTTGCCCATGAGAGTAAAGAAACATGAGTGTTATAGAAGGTACAGGTAATCATGAGTTCTAATAAGTTTGATGAGATGATCCAATAATGAAGCTAGTATTATCTTACCAAGAGTACTAATGATTCTATATCGAGGATTAGTCGAGAATGATGCTAATAACAGTGAGCACTTTGCGTGATGATAATTAGATGATATACTAGTTGATATAGATTGAAAATCAGGGAAGAAAATACGTGTGATGATAACTTAAATCATTGGGAGTAATAGTGTAATTAATTCGGGCAGTACAATTTTAGTACCCAGTTGGAAGTTGTAGACAATAGATGTATTGAGTGCACCTCGAGTATTAGAGACCGTAAGCACTTATATGTATATTTATGGATTTATAAATTAAAGAGTGGAAATAAATTTTAATTTTTGAGAATTATTGAGGAGTTGAGATTTATGTCATTAAATTTCTGAGGGTTCAAATTTAATTCAGTAAACATGGTCAAGGCTATAAAGATTTTAGACGTGATTAAAATTTGATTTCAATATTGAATATTTGACCCTTGAGGAAGTATACATTTTTGTTGTTCAAAGGTTAAATTTTGATGATTTTATTATGAGGATAAAATTTTATGGTGGATGAGAAATATATATTGGTATATGAGTAGATGATATACATGTGTAAGGATCTGTTGACTAGAGCATGATTTATAGGACACTGCAGACTGACTTGGGTGTCCATCTAGAGTTGTATTAGGGAGAACAGCACTTAGTATGGTGTTGCACTTGACGTGCACTTGAGTGATAAGAACAACTAGTATGAACAATTATAGTAGGTAAGGGAGCTGGCAGTGAGTATGGTACTAAAGAGATAGAGGTATCAAACTTGGATGCATTATTGAACCATGGTTATATTAGAGATTCTTGGTATCAGATTTAGGTATCAATAGACAGGTGTATGCGATGAGGATGTAATCGTGGATGTCTTATGGACTAATGATTAGCTGATATGGATATCAGTGTACAAGAATAGGAATTAGTTAGTGAATGTGCCAGAGTTAAGTGTATGTTAGAGATAGAAGATACTGCAGGAAATATGTTAGCAGGTTCCTTCTTTTCTTTCCTCATGTTCTTTTCATCTTCTGATCGATTGATTCCCTAGTACCGTAGCTTGTATTCATGATTTCTTGTTAGAATGTAGTTAGTAGTACACCCTGGCAGAGACTGCAATGCCATAACAAAAGACACATGACCGTACATATTTTCTTAGATTGCATGGTTGTAGGTAAAATTTTCTTAGACCATGATTATTGGGGTTTGACCATAGTAGACTTATGAAGAGGTTATGACTTGACAAGAGAAACAAGATGCTTAAAAATTTGGAGGATAAGCATAAAGAGTTAAGGATTTAATATGGTAGAGTTGATGAATCATTGATTTTATCAGGATTGAGATGTGATTAAATTATCATTAAAATTCGAGGATAAACATTAATTTAAATGAGAGGTAAAGAATTTAATATGGTAGGATTGATGATTATTGATTATGATATATTTATCACTAAAATTTTGAGGAAATTAAGAAGATTATTATTGTATTCATTTGACTGCAAGATATAGATTTAATTAAAAATATTAATTGAGGATTTTGCGAGTATTATATTATTGAGTATTGTGAGGAAAAAGGAATCGAGGATTTAGATCACTAATGGATTAGTATTGAAACTGAATTTTGGGATAAGATTTTAATTTTATAAACATGCAAGGACTGGATTTTCGATCAAAGTAAAAATTTATATCTAGTGACTTGCTCAAAATTAAGGAGTAAGATGATAAATAGTTTAGTGTTTAAACACAAACTTTTTGGACGAGATTTTTTAAATTTTATTGGATTCATGGATTAGTGCTTTTAGATGAAAATTCTTAATTTATAAGATATACATCGTTTGGGTTAAATTAGAGGAGTGGATATTAAATTTCGAGTACTGAATTATTAACTTAAAATCTTGGAGGAAATCGTGGTAAAATTGAAATTGATTTTAATTCGAGGATTTTTCAGGGATACGATAAATTTCAGAATTTTTGAAAATCGTGAAATGACAAGGTGGATTATTTCAGGATTATGTGGGTTGGTAAATTTAACTATTGATGAAAAATAATATAATAAATAAACACTACTATGAGGATTTTAAATTTTGAGGACGGAATTCTTTTAAGGAGGGTAGACTTGTCACTACCACATTCCAAAAACAGGAGTATTTTCGACTTTTTATGTATTTAATATTTCATGTATTTAATTAAATAATTTCAAGAGATGTGTATTATATATATTATATTATATTTAGTGTTCATTAATGTTTGAGCTGGTAGACTTGACCTAGAAGCCCACTAGACGAACACCTGACAGAATTATGGGGATTATGTATTTAATCGTTTATTTAGAATTTGAGGCCGTAATTAATTACCGTAATTTATTTAATTACCGTAATTATTTGAGGTCGTAATTAATTACCGTAATTTATTTAATTGTTGTACCTTGCCGTTGCTTCGATATTTGGAGCGCTACCCTAGCTTTTGTCTTCCAACAAATTTCACAACCTTGCCCTAGACATGCCCGCCTTCCATTCTGACATTTTTGTAATTCATAATTATGCTCTCTTGTGCTTCATTTTAGCCGTACAATAATCGTCGCGGACGTTTATTTATTTTTTGAATAAATTCTGACTTTGTATCGTTGTGCGTTCCAATCGAAATTGGAGGCAATCTTGGCCTATTTTTCGTGCGACCCAAATTAGAGTAATATTCTGTTCTGAGTCTTCTTTACTATTGATATTCGTAACCCGGCCTAATTTTGGCCCCATGTACTCCTAATTAATTTTAGAACACAGCTTGCATTTATTTCTAATTAAATTGAGGATACCATTTTGTCTTATCCCGTTAATCCCAGTTTAATTCCAGTACCCTGCTAATTTAGCCCATACCAAGCACAGAATGCCCCCTCACCCTACAAAAAGCCAAACACCGAATCGCCCACCAAATTTTTATCATTTTATGCATCTGTGTAAATACCCAAATTTAAGGGGGCTAATTTACAAATATTGCATTAGGTGTCAACACCCTATTGGTTTAACCCAAATGAAGAAAACCAACCCCTAGCTTTGACTAGTCAACCTAATCTCTCTCTCTCTCTCCTCCTTTTATTGCATTTTCCTCCATGATGAATCGTGGCCATCCATTTTAAATGGAGCCATCCCCACCACACAACCCCTTACATAAACCTCAACCCTCTACCCAAGAAGCCCCATCCCAATATTGGCCGGCCCTAATTCCTAGGGGGTCACATCACCTCCTTCCCCATACAAAAACTCCCCCTCTCTATGATATTTATTCACAAACCACCACCATCACCAAAACCAAACCAACCACTCCTACCCCTGTAGCCCCGGCCCCGGCCACATCTTCGGCCGGCCGAGCCCCGAGCCCGGCCCCGCTGCATCACCCTGACCCTTCCCCGGTGAAGCTCTTCCCTACTCCATTGCACTCAGCCGAGCACCAGACCCAGCTGCAAGCCGACCTCCTCGCCGGATCGCAACCGACTGCATCTTCCTCCTCAAGCCTCCTCCACCACCAGTGCCATCACCCCCCTCGAGCTACTGCACCTCGACTCCTATCCATCACCGCACTGTCCACCCGGCCGCCCGACTGATCCTGACTCCGGCCGAGCTTCCCGTACTCCTTCCCTCGAGTTCGACTCGACGAGCAGCCGAGTCTTCCTTATCGAGCTGCTGTCCGGCCGAGTCTCCGGCCCTCTCCCCCGGCGGCCACTGCTCCAGCCATGGTCATCTGGCCTGCAGTCCAGCTCCTCCTAGCTTCCATCGACTCCGGTCGAACTCCCCACCGACATCCCGCCTCATCTCCCTCCATCCATCTCATTCTCCCCCGGCGTTGTACTCATCCTCCTCCCTACGCCGAGCTCTCCTCTACACACTGCTCACCCGGCCCGGCGGAGGCCTAACCCCGCTCCCGGCCAGCCTATACCACAACCACCACCAACTATTAGCTCCTTCACACGACCACTACTTCGGCTCCTCCCTCTTCTCTGGAGCTGCGACTCCGGCAAGCCGCAGCTCCACTACCCCCGTCGAGACCTCGACATCCCGCTGCATTTCCCTCCGGCGCTGCACTCCGGCGCAGCTCGCCACACCCGACTCCCCTGCACCCGTCGAACTCAGACCCGAGCTCCTCCCGGCCTTCTCCAACTCCTCCCTCCGATCAGCCTGCACCCCGACATCCCTCTGCTCAACTCCGGCGAGCACCCCGTCTTCCTCCTCCTGTGTTTCCTCCTCCTGCTGCAGCCCGACAGCCACCCCGAATCCGGCCAGTGGTCTCCGGCCAACCCCCTGTGAGCTCCTCTCCCTCCTTTAATTGTATACGTATGTGTGTGTAGGTGTATGTGTACGCGTATGTGCATATATATATATATATATGCGTATAGACGTATATGTGTACGTATATGTGTATATACTAATATATGTATATGTATAAGTGTATTTAATTAATGTCTAATATGTATATGTATACGTATGTATTTAATAGTGTGTATGTATATGTATACATATACATAATGTATATGTATATATATTTAATATGATTTATATATATATATATATATATATATATATATATATATATATATATATATATATATATATATATATATATATATATATATATATACGTATTCTAGTATATGTATTATTGGTACGTGTATATATATATATTATTTTTTGTATATACTTAATATATTTTCTATATATAAAATTGGTATATATGTATATATATATTTTTAGTATATGTATGTAATTATTAATTGGTTTATATATAAATATAAATATACATATTTATTTTGGTATATGTTTAATAAAAACGTATTTTAGTATATATGTATGTGTAGCATAATGTACATATTTATTTTGGTATAAATATGTGCATATATACGTATATGGTATATGTGTAATTTCACTTAGTATATACTATATATATAGTACATCCTCAAAATCAGTATATATGTATATATACATTAATGTATATGTTAGTTAAATAGGTGTAATGTGTTATAGATGTCTGTCTACTAGATGACCCTAGTTGACCAGTATCATACCTGGCATAGCCCCTGAGTTCAATACACTTGTGTTGTGTTAGTGTAGCATCTGATGCAAGGTTACATTTATTATATGTTTATAGGACTGTTGGATCCTCCAAACGATACTCTGGGACAGGACATTGGTTTTACCAGCTAAGGACCCAAGGCGAGTACATTCTCTGATTAGCTTCTTATTTATGATATCCCCTATGTTCATTGTATCTAGTGTAAATATCCATATTCTTGACACGATGGTTACACGGATTGGTGTATATGGATCTCGTCATGAGATGTTATTCCTTATTCATGGTGTAGCTTGTACAAGTCTTGTTTCATTGATATCTTGTACATGCACAGACACTAATTTTCGGGGAGATTTGCTACCTCCCTAGGGAATCCTGTTCCATAACGTACCATGGTTGGATCTACTATACCAGTCGGGGATAGGGAGTATTTTAGTGTAGATATGTGATCATACCCAACTCTACATGCATCATAGCTCACTCCACATCTCACGTCGGGTGCGGCCTGACCATTACATGCTTCATAGCTGTTACATGTGATTAGCCTGACCTCTACATGCATCATAGCTAACCAATGGTTAGCCTGACCTTACATGAATCATAGCTAATCATATGTAACCAGCCTGATCAAGTTTTCAAGCCGATCACATGTTAAAGCTAGTACTCACACACTTAGTCATAGTATTCTTTCTCATTGACATATTGTTTCCTTTACTGCATTTACTTACAGTATTTCCAGTATATCCTTTATTGTATGTTTCTCGTACATATACATGCATCTTGTATATTTTCATCTATATACTGCTACATAGTTTATATCATTGATATAGAACTGCTATTTAGAAATGTACTTTGCTCCTTCCTGACCGGAAAACATTTTCCAGACTATGCCTAGAGGACTGGTATCCGACACTTGTGGACCACAGGGTGAGTAGCTGCAGTCTTGGACTTAGTAGTTCAGTCGTGATTCCGGGAGGTTTAGCCGGAATCACTAGTTATCTAGTTAGTTTCTCAGTTGTCTATTTTGGTACCGGATTTGACTCCGGTAATCTTATTTGAGACTTGGATTATTGTTGAGTAGACTATTTCTATTTAAACTGATGTTGCATTTTGTTTCTTGAGATCTTATCGTGCTGTAGTTGTGATTGAGTATGTTGTTCCTATTATTTTTGTGGTATCCGTGTCTCCTCATGGAGTTGGATACTAGTGCGAGATTGTTTTAGATAGTGATTGACCTAGACAGCGTTCTACCGCCGATGCTGCGACGTAGGCTGGACGTACCCGCGTACTCGTGTCCTAATTCCGGGTGCGGGTCGTGACACTGTCGTAGTCTGTTTTGGGACAAATATTGGATGCTTACAAAAGGTTCCAAACAGCTGGCTCGAGGAGATTTGCGTTGTGGCATGTACAAGCTCACGCCGGTGAGGTATACAAGCAGGCCACAGACACCGGATGGAGGCTCCAGGGGTATTCGACATGAGGTGGATCGTCGCAAACTTGCTAAGGAGGGTCTTCAAGATACTTTGAGGATTACAGAGGATTCTGTTCGTCGAGACAAAGTGACGAATGGTGATGAGTCAAAGATTAAGGGTCAGTCTGTCGGTCCCATGACAGCTGATCGGTCTCCAGGTGGGGGTTGTTCCACGGATCTGGTTTTGGCGATTGCTGGTTTACCAAAAACTTCATGGGGTGACATCGGTTTCAGCAGTTCAAAGTTAGAGAGGAGATCAAGGTTTGCATCAAACTCAATCTGAGGCGGGATTATCATCATTCACACAATCCAAGGAGAGTTGTGGATCATCGACGGCATGCACAGTGCGTGATGTTCTGTTCAAGGACGCATGTGTATGGTAGAGCTTCAAGTTCGGATATGCAGCTGGGCAGATTCAGGGTTTCGAATATCGGAAGAATCGTACCGTCCGCTTGGTTGGGCTAGCGAAGGGTGAAGAAGCTCGTTGGAACGTTAACACGTCTCGGTGGAAGACAAAATTCGGGGACAGGCAGCCAAAATTCACGGTGAGGATGATAGTTAGGGACTTCGGTCTTGATCGTGTCATTGATATCGGCAGGATCCCAGTAGTGTAGGAGGTGCTACGCTTAGCAACTAGCGTCGACATGACAGTCGAGGAGCTGGAGACGACAGAAGATGCAAGGCAGCTCGGGGTATCGGAGATCGATGGCATGGGGGAGCAGAAATTCTGTCGCGGGGCGACAAGCATGAAGTCAGGTTAAGGAGCCATGGGATCAACACCCTTTCATCAGACTGGCGGAAAAGATTGTTGGAGTCTAGTCTGGATATGGTAAATTTTGGAGTCCAAATATGTTCAAAGATTTGATTTGATATAATTTAAAAAACCTACATTAAATGTAAGATTTGATTAGATTTTAAATTTGTATCAAATATTTAATCTGACCCATATTTGGACGTCCATAATTGGTGTTGGACTATTTTAGGTGTAATAGGATTCTTATTTTAGGATTTCCTATTTAGAAAATTCTATTATGACCTAAAATATGATTTTTTTATCCTATAAATATAGGAGGAGGATGGAGGCACAAAGCATGCACAAATGTGGAGATTCGAGGTGCTTGTCCAACCGAAAATCTAAGAAAAATTTCGTACTTTGCTCTTAGGGTTCTTCGTCATATAAGACAAAAGGAAGAAGAGATCTAATCGAGGAGTCGTCAACTTCGGTTAGAAAAATTGCTGCGGGTTGGTGAGTGATTTCAATTGTAAACTTTTTCGTTCTTTCTTAAGTGTGGCGAGGGGGGTGAACCTATTAGGGAAAATAGTTTCAACATTAGTTTTTTACAATCTTGTAATTTTATTTGAGTTATAAATATTAGAATTTGTCCAGGTGACGTAGTCACCGCCATATAATTGTCTTCATATGTGCTTGGTGTTCGTAGATTGGTTGGTTATCTCATGTTGGTTGGCAAACGCTTCCGCGTCCAACAAATGCCTCCCGCAGCCGTAGCTGCACCGCGCCGCACCAGATCCACCAGCACCGCACATATACCCGCATCGCATCCGCGCACCGTCCGGACCACACCCACCACTCCTTGTGCCTGCACTGCACCCAACTACCACTCCACCATTTAATTCTTCCAAAGGAGAATTAATAGCACCGGGGGATCTCGATCCCACGACCACCCTGTTCAAATGCATCGATCTTAATCGTTATATATATATATATATATATATATATATATATATATAAATAAATAAAAGAATGATAGCTTTGTTTCACTTTCCGTTGGTACTAAGAAAATAAAAGTGATGGACTAAACTTTAAATCCGGAGCGCCATTTTTGCGGCTAAATAGAAAATTTTGAAAAATAGAAAAGTTGCACCAAGGATTTATGAAGCGGAAAGCGAAAGGAAAAATGGAAAGGGCCAAAAAGTGACCGCACAACCGATAGTTGTTCAAACACTCCAACGCTCTCTCTCCCCCTTTTTTAACTAACTTGACTCCTAATCATTCTATCGATTCCTTCCATTTTACTACTTCATTCATTTTCTTTTTCTCTCTCTCTCTCTCTCTCTCTCTCTCTTCATTCATTTTCTTTTTCTCTCTCTCTCTCTCCTCTCTCTCTCTCTCTCTCTCTCATGTGTGCCCATATATTTAATATTAAGATTAATTTAGCTTGTTTAATTAGTCCACAAGGGAGGGAAGGGACCCTCTTTCATTGAAAATGTCAAGCAACCTATAGCTACATCTCAATTCAATTCTTAAAAAATTACTGATCGATCCAAGTGTTACATGGAGAATACTTAATTTGAATGATATAATTAAATTACTCCTAATTAATTCATTATTAATAATTAATAATCAGTTGTAGGTTTGAGACTTTGATTAATTAGTACTTTACTTGTATCGATCCATGATCTGCATCAGTCTTGCTCTTCGGTGGTAAGGCAGGAAATGGATGTATAAGTACATAATGCACATGCACATATTTGTCATTGTTCTCTCAGAAAAAAAAAAAATTTGTATCGTAAAAATATCGAAAACAACATTGACATGTTAAACAAATTCAACATAGCTGCTACCCAGCGATCCCACTAAAAATACAATAACAGTAAAATTATGTCTTTTATATATATATATATATATATATATATATAATCAGGGTTTGAATGTATAGTCTGTCTGTGTAGACAAGGAGGTGCCATCATTGAAGAAGAAGAACTTGATGAGAAACATTTAATTACAATTAAGATTAATTAAGCTGTTTATTAGGCATTGCCAATTCATATATACGAACAATTCTAAAACCACGATCGATTACGTACGTAAATTAAGTGAGTAGTTAGCAAGTAAATTCATGACCGCTACCGGGTCCGAAAATAAATCCGAACTCCTGTTGCCATTAATTTTAGTTCAAACGTCACTTAATTCACGATTGCTATTAGTAGTATTTGTTGTCTCCGTCGTACAATTTTCGTCGGCAGACTCGGCCGCAGTGGTTGGTTGTGCTACCCGATCAACCTTTGTCGAATTTAGGCTAAATAAGCGTATACTATGCCAATGGCATGGTCAAAATTTTCATAAAAAAACATAGGACGATTGTTATTAAAATATAGTAATATATTTCTAGTCTAAAATATTATATACTATAAGTTATTATTAGATTAATAGGAATAAAAAATGTATAAAGTATCAACCCAATTAACTGATTAGTATAAATATGAATATTATGATTCACCTATTCGTTTATGTTAAGTTCAAGGTGCGTAAACGGGCGGACGGTCCAGAATTCGACCCAGGGTCGGCCCGGTCAGACCCGGTCCGGACCGGCCCAGACTCCGGCCCACTCCCCCTCACGGGTCCGGTCTGAGTCGGAGGATCCGACCAGCAAGCTTGGCCCAACCTGGTCCGGTCTCGTCTTTTTTGGGGCCAGATCTAATTTGGTCGACTCGGTCGACCCGGCTCGGACCGGTCCAATTCTGACCCGGTTCATATATATATATATATATATATATATATATATATATATATATATATATATATATATATATAAGTTAAATTTTTAAAAAATATATACATTTCTTATAAGTAATTCAAAAAAAAAAATTCAACTTATAAATATTTAGATTTTAATTTATACTTAAAGTTATATAAATATTGATATAAAGAAATCAAAAAAAATTTCTTACTTAATGTTTATATAAATTATAAAAAAAATATGACAAATAACTTATAAAGTTTAAATTATACAAAATTAATTTAGTAACAAAAAACCTATAAATTTTAACTTGAATTTATTAACATATAAGTTATATCATATAGATTATATATAAAATATATATAAATAAACGTAAAAAAAAAAATTAAAGTCCGGCAGGGCCAGCCCGACCGTGAACCGGCCCGGTCCACCTTGGACCGGGTCACGGGTCGGGGCTGGGTCGGGTGCCAATCCGATCAGCCGGCCCGGTCCGGCCAGCTCTCTCCACCTGGTTGGGCCCGAACTGACCCGAACCCGGTCAAAACTGGTCAAACCGGCCCACAGACCGGCCATGCCAGCTCTCTCCACCGAACTGGGTCCGGACCGACCCGAACCCAGTCAAAACCGGACAGCGGGTCGGGCCGGTCCGGCCCAATACACATCTTGATGTTAAGTGATCTATTAATTGGGTCGGTTACGTATAAAGAATGTATTGTCACTAAAATCAATTCTAATAAGAGTTTCGATGGACATTTTTATGTTTGAATACGACTTTATTATACATCATAAACTTACAAATATCGGTTTAAGATTTTAAGATTCAAGCGGATTACATGAGAAGGTTTGTGTTACATATACATCTCGAGTACCAATTGAATTAAAATTATATTGGTTCAAATGGATAGTCATGATATATATATATATATATATATATATATATATATATAAACGACTAAATTATAACTTGATACCCTCATCTATCAAAAATGGTTAATTTGACACCCTCAACTTTGATAGGTGCTAACTTGACACCCTGAAAAAAAGTGACTAAATTACCCCTCACTCTCTCTCTCTCTCTCTCTTTCTCTCTCTCCCCTGCCCCCTGTGAGACTCATCTCACAATATTAGTATTTTATGCGGATACGTATTTTGTGCTAGTTATTGCATTATATTGGATCTCGAGGAAGCTCAAAAAAAATTTAAAATTGAAACTTTACTACTTGACCGGTATACCGACGATATACTGTCCGACAGATATTTGTTTCACTTTTCGAGATATTTCTCTATAAATAGTACTTGAGATATTTTATTTATTTATTTCTCTTTCTCTCTCCTCTCTTCTTCATTTCTCTCTCGAGCTTGGAAGCGTGGTCTTGAGACCTGGAGTGTAATTTCTGAACCCCTTCGTGGTGGTGGACTAGAAGGTTTAGGCTGGGAGCTCGCTTTAGACAAGTACACCTTGTCGATTTCGTGAACTTCTTTTACTTTCTGTCATTTTACTTTCCTGAAGCTTTGGTTATTTCTTTTTAGCTTAGACTTACTTTACTATTATTGATCATCTTGTGTTTAAAAGTCTTTTGAACGTCTCGATTTTGATTTCTGGTAGAATCTTGTTCCTTCCCTTTTTGGTAACTCGGTAACGAAAATGGTACCGGAGTTGTGACCGTGAGATTTAGTCCATATTGTGAAATGATACTTACCATATACTTGACTTCTTTTTAGACTTGGTTCTGATAATTTTTGGGACTTGATTTGGGTCCTGAAAATCAGACTTGACTTAACCATGTTTATTCTTGGAAATCAACATACCGACGGTATACTACAGTGTACCGATGGTATACCGATTTCGACCGACTTGATTTCTAGATTTTTTTTGTGAACACTAAAGGCATACCGACGGTGTACTACATTATCACGTCACAGTCCCAAAAATACACGGGACCAGGCCACGTGGCAATAGCCAGCTGTCACGTCTCCAAGGATATCCCAATTTAATGGATCCAACGAAGAGTGCTACGCTGTCCTAAATAACTAACAAGTCCAATATCAATCAATGACAGGTAAATCTAATCTCATCCACAATATAAACAGCAAGAAAGTACTAAAATAAATACTGGAACGTAAACGCCAGTCTCAAATATCATAGTACAACCAAGAATGTCTGGTGGAGACAAACCCACTACTATGACGAAATAAAAGTACTGAATGACAGATAAAAAGTGTAATGACTAGGGCAAAGACTGACTAGATAATGATGCTCCCAATCCTAGACAGAAGGCCTACCAACTGATCACGGAAACTCTGACGCTAGCACCTCTAGCTCCTCCGCGGTAGCGTACCTCGTCTCCTGTCCTGGGCCGTACACTGTGGGATAATATGCCTCGTCCAAATCTGGAAAGGTACCAGGTCCTCAGAGGGACATAACAAGATACATAGAAGCATGTCATATATGTAAATACTGAATAAAATAAATAAAGGGTGTGCTAACCATGTAAGTGAATGCAATGTGAGAACAACTTTGGTACGTATGGGTAGGCGTAGGCATAAGGTCCAACACTCCGAAGAGTGTGGTATCTGTAACGTCCATCATTCCGAAGAATAAGGTATCTGCAATATATATATACGTCTGTATCACTCCGAAGAGCGCAATATCTGCAATAAAGGAAGTCATTGGATCCGTGGCTCCTCCGGATACTACGGAATCCAACGTGTGTATCCCATACGCCTACTAGTTGTCCTCCCCGCCCAATGTAGATATACAAGTCGAATACTCGGCGTGCATACTACGTATCTATATGCCAAGTCTCTATAATTGAAATAATCCTGAATTACGTACTAACCGTGATGCATGTCACACGCACCGATAGCTAGTCGAGTACACGAACCCGCATCCCAATATGAATTTGTCACTATGAAACGTGTAAGAGTGTCAGGTCTCGGAAGATATCAGAGTATCCTCCCAATGGGGTGAGTCTGCTAGCAACTAGGTCAAGTACACTACTCATCGACGCATTCGTCGACTGCACCCGAGTCAATCTCAGACGTGCACAGTCATATGAAATAAAGCAACAAGATATCATACAACATATGCATCATTTAATTTAAACAGTAAATATGGCAAGGTATCTTGCCTGGGTCCTCAAGCTGTGAATGCCAATAGCCTGCTCCTGCAGTATCTCCTGGCTGGTCCAGTGACCCTAAACATACAATATAATATAGCAATCTAACATCAGACACTAAAGTAATACATACACAAACTACGACACTGCTCTTAGGTACTCACGCAAGGGTCACGGCTGGCCGACTACAGAGTCGTGTGTGCATGTAGCTAAGATGCACACGTGCCCTGTCCTCAGTCATCGTGTATCTCATGACAATGAAATTACTAAGGTTATGGGTTACGAAACTATTTATGTTTAGTACGAATACATGTCCTGATTTCCCATGCTAAATGTACTTGGTTAATGTCTAATCTAATTAACATATTTATTAATGTATTTATTAACGTATTTATTATTAATAACAGGTCATATGATTAGGGTAATTATTAATGTATTTATTAATTACTAACTAATCTAGTTAACGTACATACACACATATATATGTTTTAATGTTATTAGTTTGTGTCAACACACGATACGACGATACAATGATACGACGACATATAACGCAACGATACCAGGGAAGAAGAAAGCTAGAGGACGAGTACCTGGTTGGCTGAACGAGGGGGGGCTCTACTCGTCGACGTGCCCGCTCGCCGACGGTCGGCGGGGCTCCGGCGTCGAGCAGCGGATCACGACAGCGGCAGCGGCAGCAACTGCAGCAGTTGCAGCAGCCTTGCAGCGGCGGCAACGGGGGCTTGGCTGGCGGGGGACGGCACTGGGATGGCGGGGAAGGTGGTGCTGGTCGGGCTGGCGGTGGTGGTTGGCGGAGATGGTGGTTTGGAAGTCGGGAAGGGGAGGGGAGGTGCTTGGGTTTTGCTAGTCGGGTTTGACGGAGGTGAAGGGTTGGTGATGATGGTGGACGTGAGTGTTGGTCAGACGGTGGTTCAGGCGGTGTGAGAGGGTGGTCCGACGAGTCTGGTGGTGGCTTGAGGTGGTGGTGGATGTTCGGTCGGGTAGGGATGAGTGCTAGGCTAGGGTTGAAGGGAAGGAATGGTTTGCTAGGGTTTCAATAGTAGGAGGAAAGTGTATTTATATAGGAGGGAGGAATTATGGGCTGTCCTCATAGTTTGGGCCGGCCAGGGCTCTTTGGGGTGGGGGCTTGTTTTCATGAAAGAGTGTAGGGTGTTCATGGGCTTGGTTGGGTCTAGCTTTGGTTGAAATTGGCCTCTAACTAATTAACTTAAAAACAAATGCACACGACGTTCTTTTGTCAATTGAAAACACATGGGATTAAAATTGGGTTGGACGCAAGAGTCATGGGTGTAGCAGGCTCAGGATAGGTAAATGCCATAATTTGGGTTTTATGGAATTGGGTTGAGGTTGTGCCTCTAATTCAGCTAGGAAGGGCCCTTTATGAGAATTTGGGTTTACTGGAATTATACGTAGACGTTTGTAACGAATATTGCGCATCTCAAATGAAGCATAATATTGAGTATCTAAAAGTTACATAAGGGTCAGATGGGTAGTCTGGCATGTCTAGTAGTTGAGTATGAAATTTGTTTGAAGGTAACTACTAGTGTAGCGCTCCAAACGTCGAAGCAACGGTGAGGTGTATTAAGACATATAATTGTTTGTACATTAATCCTAATTGTATCCAAATTAATCCTAGTCTCTCAATTTAAAATAAATTAATCCTAGATTGGTCGAGAGGGTTTACATACATTGTACTGACGGTATACCGATCATGCCGATATTTGTTGACCGACTTCAGGATATTTATCTTGGCCAGCATACCGACGACGTACTGGACTGTGCCGACGGTATACCAATTTGTGGAACTTTATTTTTCAATATCTTTCTCGCCTACTTGGAACAACATACCGACGGTATACTACAGTATATCAATGGTATACCGATTTATTAAAATCCAGAACTTGTATTTTTTCTATCTTTGGGCTGGTGTACCGACGGTGTACTGGACTGTACCGACGGTATACCGATCATGCTCTTTCTTGAGGAATTTTTGGTTTTTCATGATTTCATATTGATACTTCTGGCTTTTACTTGGACACGCAATGACTTAACCAGATTTAAACATGAACTTACATGGCTTCAGATGACTTGGCTTTACTCGATTTTACCCGGCTTTGCACGGCTACACGTAACGACATGATTGACTAGACTTGACTTGGCATGACTTTACATGGCTTCATCGGACATGGCTTGACTTGGTTTTACCTAGTTTCATCTGGATGGACATGGCTTAACATGATTGTACATGGTTTAACTTGGTTTGATCTGGATTAACATGACTTCACTTGTGTAAACCCCCAAAATTTTTAAATTTTAGTATTTTTTTTATTTATTGAATTGTTGGATATTTTTCTCTAGTTATTTACTTAGCTAAATATAAAATAAAATTTAATGACTAATATAAATATTTATTTGTATTTAGTAGTTACAAATGGTTGCCAAAAATAATATTTTAGGGAGTAAAATATTTAATAAAGTGTAACAAATATTTTTAGAATTATCTTTGTTACATTCTTAGTATTTTTAATATGTAGCTATTTAAAAGAAAAAAAAATTTAAAGTTAGAAGGTTTTATATATATATATATATATATATATATATATATATATATATATATATATATATATATATATATATATATATATATATATATATATATATTTATTTATTTATTTATTTATTTTTATTTTCTATCATGTATCGACATTACTTTTACTAATTTAAAAGTAATTAGAAATTTACTTTTTGATTAAATAGTTATATTTATCTTCCTGTTCTAATTCATAGAATACTTAATTATAAAATGCATTGTAGGTAATTTTTGATTTTATGTGTATATATATAAATATGTATAAGTTCAGTAGACTGGATCATCTTGATCTCTTTCTTACTGAAATATAATTTACCTCTCTGTCTTTGTCATCCCAAGGATATATAGGAATCAATTTAAATTATTTCAATAATAGGACTTGAGGATATCCACTCCTCCACGTAGGCCATCCTATCTCTAAATCCTAGTCTATCTAAAAATTAATTCTCTTTTATCTAAGTATGAGACTACCAAGCCCCATCTATCTCATCATTATATACATAAAGACTCACAAGGGGATTCATCTCCCAGGCACTTATTCCTTTACTATAGTTGAGCATCATCCTCAAACTCACCCTCTCCACCTTATCAAACCTAAACCGCCATCTCTGTTCCCTCCATCTGTAGTGCAACTCGCAACGAAGATGTCGCTGACCCCATCATCCGACTTCACGCAGTATAGTTCCCTCGCACGCATCGACGGGACCAAGCACCGTATGAATCCTGTCGACTCGCCAAGAGTCTGTGACCTCTCGATCCAGGTCCACCCAACCACGACATGGCATCTTCCCTATCTTCTTGACCTCGCCAACAACCATGTGCGACGTCGAGCTCCCGCCCGGGCGTGACCACCTACAGCCTCCGACCAAGCCTCGTCGTGCACTTGCGACCCCGCTTGAGTGGCCGTAACTTCCTTGACAATGTGCGTTCCCGAGTAGAACCACCGCACGGACAACATGGCCGAGAACAGAGCTCAGGTTCTCAGGGAAACAGTTGATTTTTAGCGACTTTGCAACACTAGTTCTCCATAACCTTTCAACCAATCCAAAAACCTAATTTCTCAGGTATGAACTCCTTCAACTCACATATCATTATACAAATTTCCATAATCAAATTCGATAGATAACTCGATCAAAACGATTGCCAAAGTAGAGTTTATGAAATTGTTTAAAAAAAAATCTCCTCGATACGGAGTTGGTCACACCAAACGGGACTGTCTCGTCGCGTACCGGTTGCACCGAAAGGATCATATGATATATCCGGACGTGTGGTCTTTGGCGGAAGTTGATTTGGACGTGTGTGCACGCCAAAATTAACCTGTATCCGTAAAAAGTCTCCCATATCAGTATTTTGTAATTTATCCAATTAGTTTATGATCACACATCGGATCGTCAAGATACTTCCGCCATTGTACTCGCAGCGTCTGAATTGTCATGCGACCCAAGTTTTACGTGATTCCAGGACAGTTGAACGAACCACTATTTCGCGGGTCCCACGGTTTAACTTGAGGGCAATTTTGTGATCGACTCACCCGAATCCAAAATTGGACATACCGTTAAGTTTGTATCGTCATTTAGGATTTATTTGACCTATAATTTGTTTAATTTAGAGACCTTTACCCCTGACACGTATTTCGGTGTAAAGTGGCACACGTGTGGACCTCGCTTTGACCCAAAATTACCATTTTGCTCATGTGTCTAAATTGGACGAAAGGGTAGTATTTTCTGCCTACCTCGCATATTTCGGAAATGTTGGTGATGTCTGTTGCAACATCCGGAGACGTTTGTTCAACTTCCACATTTTTTGGTTCGTTGTACCTTTTGTCTTGCGTCGTTTCAGTACCAAATAACTGCCAGGCAAGTATACCTTGCCACTTTTGTTGTTTATTTACATTCACATCCGCATATTTTATTTTTGTCCTTTATTTTCTTGTTTATGTATATTATTAAACTGCGCATCTAAGTAAACTTGGGTGCAACGACGGATGGCGTCGTCTTTTGCTTCTTATTTCTTTTGTTATGCATATTGACCTAGAGTTAAGAGACCACCCCATAAATTTGAGGTATCTTTATATTTCATATAGTCCTGACATATGTGTTACACGAGTTGTGAGTCTCATGTAGAACACGAACTTGCATATTGACATCGATACGTATTGGACGTGCGATAGGGGATAACTACTAATAGAATTGTATGCTAGAAGACTTAGCAGTTACTAAAGGTATTTGAGTGTCATGGATATGACACAACTAGAAGCATTGGATGGGAAGAACAATAAATAAGCGTATGTGGCTCATTTACAGTTTTTTTTGGCCCGTAAGCTCCATCGGAGACGCGAGGCGTTATGACCCCGTTATTTACTACAGGCCTATGATCGAAAGACGTTATGCCAGTGGTCCCTGGATCTCTGAGAGAACTATGCCCATCTCATTATATTAGCCAGATAGTCCATACGCAAAAAAGTTATTCTTAAACTGCATATCACATAGACGGTTAGTGACCACTTTTGGATGTTTATATTCAGAATATTGTGGCATACTTTTATGTATCTTGTTACGTCCCTCTGAGGACCTGGTCCCTTTCCAGGTGTAGACGATTATGACCATTGCAGGAGCACGGATCAGGACCTGCTACTTTGTTCCTTCTCGAGGAGAGCTCTTTACCTTCGTGTCTATTGGTTCATAGTTGATTTGATACTTTCGTTCGTTTATTTATTTTAAGTAGTCAGATTCGATTTTACATTCTAGTTTGGTAGTGGATTTGTCTCCATCCGACTATCATTTTGGATTAGTCAGACTTGATTGTTTGATCTATTTGACTTAGTTTATTTCTTTATTTATTGACTTGCTTCTGTGGATGAGATTTAGTATGCCTGGGACTTATGTTAAAAATATATATCACTTATGAATTGTTGTTCATATACAGCGTACATATATGTTTTGGTTTCCATATATTAAAGTTTTTATATACATAAGGCTGGCATACTTACGTATTACTGGTACTACATATTTTGGGACTGGGACGTGACATATTTTTGTGGTGGCCCTTGCAGGTCGAGAGTATATTGCTTCGGTTGCGTTACTATACCGAGCAAGCCTACAAATAGGATTAAAGTAAAGGATCTCATCCACATATTTGACTTCCTTCCTTGATGCTGTTTCAAATTTTTTGAACGCACTTATCTTCCTTGGCCCTCGAAACTATATTTGCTTAATTACCTTGACATCCTATCATTGTTTCTTCACCTCTCCCTATTTGGAGGGATGAATGTACTTCATAGATGGTTCATAGAGTATATCATTCTGTCAGAATATAGGGATCCGTGTTGTTAGGTTTAGAGGATAATTAGGATAGCATGACTACTAAGAAAATAAATTAGAATATTGACAGCTCCCAAAAGTTTGTATACCTAATAAACCCTAACATCCAAACATCTGTAAGTTGATTGACCATTATTGTCATGATCTGCACCCGCTTTTCGGATACGAGTACGTGGCCAAGCCCAACCTACGTCGCAGCATCGGCGGTAGTACGCTGTCTATGATAACAATGGTCCATCAATCCAAATAGATAATATTTAATCATAAATTCAAATCTATTGCTCATTCACAATATTTACATAGTTTTACAATATTCTTAATTTATAATTAAATTATAACTCGGAAATAAACCCGCTAAACATCAAATTCAAAGAAGTTGCTAAACTATCTAAATTCTAATATTGGCCTCCAAAAGTATCTCGATCTCCAACAAAATCCAATGAGCAAGATAGCAAATCACCTAAAAATGTTTACCCAGTCAGGATGGAACGAGTACAACCCAATAGCAGTTCCAGTTAATTGACAAGTACTATGAACAGTAAATAGTTATGAAATACTTGATGAGCATATAATAATGGAATATGGTACATCATAGAGGAACAATTAAATAAAAAAATAATGAAAGACAAGAAAGAAGAACAGAGAAGTATGTAAAGATAGACATATATGTGAACTAGAAAATCTGTCATGCAAGTATACAATCAGCAAGTATAGATTGATCCAGAATGACTGTATCTAACTAGTGTTTTGAAATGCCAAGTTGACATATGAACGGCTAGGGGATAATATCCGGCAAACCACACGTGTCGTGCATAGCTGTTATTATTCTAGTAAGACCATGGGATGGAAAGGGTATGTTCACGCGTCTCCTAGGTATTTTCTCGTTCGACTAAAACTCATGGATCCAAGTCCAAACGCGAATAATCTCAATAGTCCAGAAGATATCAACAGGCCAGAAAATACATTAGTCCAGAAAAAGGTCAATAAGCCTGAAAATACGTATCTCACGAAAATAAATCCATACAATACCAATTTGTGTATCCATCGTGTCAGGAATAAGGTAAAACACTACTATAAACATGCATCATAGAAAATATCAAATAATAAAAACTATCATAGAATGTACTCGCCAGTGGTCCTTAGTTGGTACGAGTCGGAATCCAAGTCAAAGTCCAAATAGCCTATGTATTATGAATTTACCATGTCAAAAGATATTTTATTTAATTTATTTAATTCTAGAATAATTAATCAAAAATCCTATTTTCACTTTAATTTGGAAATTTTAGGTAAATTCCTAAATTTTGTCCAAAGAAACCAAATTTTATCAACTCGAGACTCATGGCACGCAAATCGAGGCGATCCGTTGACTAAAAAGTCAACTAATACAAACTCAAATTTAATGCATGATTTCCTATAGATTTCAGTATCACAAATATTCTGAAATTTATGGCTCATCCGGATTCAAATTCATTTGAAAATTATTGCACATACAAAATCGTATTGTTTAACGGTGGTTAATTGCTAACCTAGAAGTGTTACAGAATTAACAGTAGAAAAATATTTCTAATTAAATTCTAGGAAAATAATATGTCAATAATATCGATATTATATTTTCGAAACTTCAAACGGTTCATAATTCTGATTCATGGTTCACCCGGAATCGCGAAAACACCGAGACACGTCTATTTTTGGACATGCTGTGCTCTACGAATTTTTTAGAATTTAATAATCAGAATTTCGTGAAAAAAAATATATATTTAGAAAATTAACCTCAATATGGTTCCAACGCAAGAAATTGGGCCATGTTTGGAGTCAGGATCTGTGAGTAATGACTTCTGGAAAATAAAAAAAATCCTAGATGACAATTTCTCAAAATCGGCTAAAAGAAAAACCCTAAAAATTATAACCTGAATACTATATATATATAGAGAGAATGAACCGCGGCTAAAGGGGGACATGTCGCATCCATCCAGACACTCCCGCCCAGATCGGACGGCCAGCGCTCAGCCCGGCTTGGCTCGACTGAGTCCGAGTCGAATTTGGACTCAGCTCGGCTCGGCTAGGCTCGGACCGATTGCACCCAACCCCAAACCCGCGGGTCGCTGACAGGCGGGCCCCACCCTATTTGCTGCGGGAGGCTGACGGGCGGGCCCCAGTTTGCTAACTGGACAGGATAATTTCTTTTATAGATTTTTCTTTTTCAGAAAATAGTTTTTAATTCAGTTTTTGCAAAATTAACTCAAAATAAATGCTATAAATAATCAGAAAATTCTTGAAAATATATTTGATTATTTAGAAACTTAAATAAAAGTTTGAGGTATTTTTAATTATATTTGTCACTAAAATAAAATTTTCAAAGCCCTAGAAAATTAGTGTTACTAATTTTTAATTAACCAAAATTTGTGGAAAAATTTTAATAGACCCAAATTATCCTGATAACAAAATTTAAGTTACAATTTCAGGACACGAGGGTTACAAGTCTAGCCCACTTAAAAAAAAATTGTCCTAAAAATTTAAAATTCTCAATAAAAAAAAATTACCATCAAAATTTAAATTCAAGAAACCATATAATCATGAAGTAAATCCATATTGTTATTTCACAATTTTTCAAAATTCTAAAAATATCATATTCCTAAAAATCTTTAAATTTAATATCAAATTCCATTATTATCACAATCTCCTTCAAAATTTTAAGTTAATAACTAAATACTTAAAAAAAATTAATATCCAATCCTCTAATTTAAATCCAATCAATGCATATTTATAAATTTTAAAATCTCATCCCAAAAATTTGAATTTGAACTCTAATCCATTAATGATCTTACTCCTAGATTCTTTAACCACACAATACTCAAACCATATAATACTTACGAAATCTTCAAATTGAATATTCAAACTATAAATTTTAAATTTATATCTTGTAGTCAAATAAATATAATGATAATCTTCTTAAATTTCTCAAAATTTAATGACAAATCCAATCATATCATAATCTTCATAAAAATCTGTGATTTAACAAAATCGTCAATTCTGCTATATTAAATTCTCAACTCTTTATTTAAATTAATATTTATCCTCGAAATTTAAAATTCTTAATAAAAAAAATTCTTCCACCATCAAAATTTAAGCAATATAATCATAAATTCAAACCACTAATGTTATTTAACAAAGTCCTTAAAATTAACGTCATCCTCACAACTTAAAATTTTAAAATAAATCTTCGAAATTTGAATTTATCGTCAAAATTTAAAATTTCAACATAATTTTTCTCTTAAATCAGATTCACAAGTAATAACTCTTAAATACAATCTAACATTATTTTCTTAAAATTTAAATCTCATTTATAACTGTCTTCAAAAATTTAATAATTAAATCCTTCAAATTTAATCTCATATCCAAACTTAAAAATTAAATCCAATCTTGAAGTTTAAAAAAAAAAATACATCCTTAAAATTTGGAATCTCATATTGTAGTCATTTCTTACAATAATTTTATTTGTTCCCATAGCCATAATTTGTTTTGTCCTCACTGCTATTACGTATACGAATTCTCAGTATTTAAATTAATGATCATCCTCAGAACATCGATTAATGATTCAATCCTAAAAATATAAAAGTTAAATCCAATCTTCAAAGTAAATCCTGCTAATATATATTTCATGAATAAATTTAAAAAAATTCAAAATCTCTTCATCAAAATTTGAATTTCAAATCTACTACATCAATCATATCTCTAAAAATAAAAAATTAATTTTGAATTCAAATTTAGTCCTTAAAAGTCGAATTCAACAAGTTATAAAATCAATCTTTATATTGTTATTCTTTTGGTCTAACTCAACCTATAAACCAAATCTCAATATTATATTGAACTCATAACACTCAAATTCTCAACATTATCCTTGAATTCCTCGAATTATATCTCAAAATTTTCAAAATTATCCTCAATTTCAAGAACTTTCAACATTATCCACAATTTATTTTTGTCAATAATCAAATATGACAACTTCTACCCACCTTATAATTTATCCTTAAAATAAAATCCTCAAATTTTAACTCTTCGAAAAATTAAATAAAATATTTCATACTTTCCTAAAAAAAATTAAAATTTTATTAATAAAATAAAATTTAAATCACTTCCAGAAATCTTTATAGCTATGATTATATTTTTTGAATTGGATTTTACTCCTCAAAAATTTTCAAATCCATAAAATTCCAACTCCTCAAAATTCTGAAAAACTTGATATTTAATTTTAAAATTTCAAAATATAAAGTTTCAATCCACATCTTGTATGACAATAGCACTAATGTTAATCCTTTTAAATTCCTCAAAATCATAAATTAAATAAGCAATACTCTAAAATTTTAAATCAAATCTTCAAAATTTAAATTCTTCAAACTTAAACTTAAATCCATTATAACAATCTACAAAAATCTAAAATTCAATAAATCTCCAACTTCTTATCTTTATCATCATTTACGTTGAAAACTATTTTTTTCTTAAACAAGAATTTAACCTTATTTTAGCAAGAAAATCATAATCATCAAACTAGATAAAAATTTAAACCTAAGAGCACAAAATAATAATAATAATTTTTATCTTCAATAATTGATTAACCCCAAAGAAATAATTCGCATATCGAGAATTCTACCCCAACCTTTGGTCACTCCTACTTATCAAAACACCATAATATATAACACTTAATTTTCTCAAATTTATTTACTAGACCTTAAAATTCAACATGTATACTTACCTTAATCACATAGCCTTTGTAACAACTTAACTACCCAAGCAATAAAATTAAAATAAGGCATTCCTATTGTATACCTAGTCCTAGTCATTCTCCTAAATTTAAATCAATCATAAGTTGTTAATGAGCATTTTTTTCTAAAATCTTATTACTAGTCGCAAGCTCGCAGTAGTACGACTAACTTAAGTACTACCACGAGTTCACACTATTTGTGAAATCAGACCTGCATGGGCTACCATAAAAAACTTGTCACGGTCCGCATCCGCTTTTCGGATACGAGTACGTGGCCAAGCCCAGCCTACGTCGCAGCATCGGCTGTAGTACGCTGTCTATGATAACAATGGTCCATCAATCCAAATAGATAATATTTAATCACAAATTCAAATCTATTGCTCATTCACAACATTTATATAGTTTTACAATATTCTCAATTTACAATTAAATTATAACTCAGGAACAAACCTGCTAAACATCAAATCCAAAGAAGTTGCTAAACTATCTAAATTCTAATATTGGCCTCCAAAATCATCTCGATCTCCAACAAAATCCAATGAGCAAGATAGCGAGTCACCTAAAAATGTTTATCCAGTCAGGATAGAACGAGTACAACCCAATAGCAGTTCCAGTTAATTGACAAGTACTATGAACAGTAAATAGTTATGAAATACTTGATGAGCATATAATAATGGAATATGGTACATCATAGAGGAACAATTAAATAAAGAAATAATGAAAGACAAGAAAGAAGAACAGAGAAGCATGTAAAGACGGACATATATGTGAACTAGAAAATCTGTCATGCAAGTATACAATCAGCAAGTATAGATTAATCCAGAATGACTGTATCTAACTAGTGTTTTGAAATACCAAGTTGACATATGAACGGCTAGGGGATAATGTCCGGCAAACCACACGTGTCGTGCATGACTGTTATTATTCCAGTAAGACCATGGGATGGAAAGGATATGTTTACTCGTCTCCTAGGTATTTTTCCACCCGACTAGTACTCATCGATACAAGTCCAGACACAAATAATCTCAATAGTCCAGAAGATGTCAGCAGGCCAGAAAATACATTAGTCCAGTAATTCATTAGTCCAGAAAAAAGTCAATAAGCCTGAACATACATATCTCACGAAAATGAATCCATACAATACCAATCCGTGTATCCATCGTGTCAGAAATCAGGTAAAACACTACTATAAATATGAATCATAAAAAATATTAAATAATAAAAACTATCAGAGAATGTACTCGCCTGTGGTCCTTAGCTGGTACGAGTCTAAATCCAAGTCAAAGTCCAAATAGCCTATGTATTACGAATTTACCATGTCAAAAGATATTATATTTAATTTATTTAATTATAGAATAATTAATCTAAAATCCTATTTTAACTTTAATTTTGAATTTTTAGGTAAATTTCTAAATTTTGTATAAAGAAACCAAAATTTATCAACTCGAGACTCGTGGCACATAAATCGAGATAATCCGTTGACTAAAAAGTCAACCAATACAAACTCAAATTTCATGCATAATTTCCTGTAGATTTTAGTGTCACAAATATTTTAAAATTTACGGCTCATCCGGATTCAAATTCGTTTGAAAATTATTGCACATACAAAATCGTATTGTGCAACGGTGGTTAATTGCTAACCTAGAAGTTCTATAGAATTAACAGCATAGAAATATTTCTAATTAAATTTTGAGAAAATAATATGTCAATAATCTCAATATTAGCTTTCTGAAACTTTAAACGGTTCATGATTCTGATTCCTGGTTCTCCCGAAATCGCGAAAACACCAAGACGCATCTATTTTTGGATATGTTGTGCTCTACGAATTTTTCAGAATTTAATATTCAGAATTTCATTAAACAAATTATATATTTAGAAAACTAACCTCAATACATTCTAACACGAGAAACTGGCCATATTTGGAGCCCGGATCTGTGAGTAATGGCTTCTGAAAAATGAAGAAAATCCTAGATGACAATTCCTCAAAATCGGCGAAAAGAAAAACCCTAAAAATTATAACCTGAATACTATATATATAGAGGAGAGAAAATGAGTCGCGGCTAAAGGGGGACATATGGCATCCATCCAGGCACTCCTATCCAGATCAGATGGCCAGCGTTCAGCCCGGCTTGGATCGACTGAGTCCGAGTCGAATTCGGACTCGGCTCGGCTCGGTTCCGATCGAAACGATTGCACCCGCACCCTAACCCGCGGGTCGCTGACAGGCGGGCCCTGCCCTGTTTGCTGATGGAGGCTGACGGGCAGGCCCCAGTTGAATGACTGGGCAGGATAATTTCTTTTATGGGATAATTTCTTTTATGGGTTTTTCTTTTTCAAAAAATAATTTTTAATTCAGTTTTTGCATAATTAACTCAAAATAAATGCTAAAAATTCTCAAAAAATTCTAGAAAATATATTTGATTATAGAAACCAAAATAAAAGTTTGAGAAGTTTTTAATTATGTTTTACACTAAAATAAATTCTTGAAAACCCTAGAAAATTAGTGTTACTAGTTTTTAATTAACCAAAAATTGTGAAAAAAACTCTAATAGCCCCGAATTATCCTAATAACAATATTTAAGCTAGAATTTTAGGATACTAGGGTTACAATTATTCTTTGCTATATTTAGGTATGACTTGAGAGTAGTATAGACAGTACTAAGTTTAGTTAAAAGTTGACCAAATTGTTTGACTCTAGTATTGAGGGACCAATAGAAATTTAAGGTTTGATATTAAGGCTAAGCAAAACTTCCATAGTGAAATAATATAGGAGTTAATAGGGCTTATAAATTTGGACTCATACCTTGATAATTAGCAAAGCATTATCTTAGGAAACCAAAATGAAGGAACTAATGGCCTAGTATGACAGGAATACCCTCTTTTTAGCCTGGCAGATTACCTAGAACCCGTGATCCTTTGTGTATTCGTATTCGAGTACTCATAAGCTATCGAATGAGGCATAACCTTCCACATTAACTATCATCCCTTGGTATTGCTTTAATTATTCAACATTACAATGGTCTAAATCTCTCTCTTAATCGTACCAATCTAGGAAACTATCATGCCCTAGTGAAATATCTCCTCTTAGGAAACCATGTGATCATCTGACTATCTATAATTTCCTTACCCTTTCCCTTAAACGTAGCCCTATCATTATTATTCTATAATCAATGGAACCTAGTAATTGAATAGATTATTTTTCTCGATCATCCTCCGACCTTAGGAACTAGCCTACTACCTCCTCTTATAAAACCTTATTATCATCAAGAGTCTTTATTTACTTTTACATCTTTCACAACCTTAATTTTGATACTTGTTATTTTGTGTGATGACTAAATTTTTATTGTCTTTCGAATCGTGCCATGCTCGCTGAATCCAGTACTATTGAATATTTTTTCTTCAAATTATTTTGCTCCTTGAGGTTTACTTATTATTCACCTACGTAACACTCCCAATCTAGTTCCATAACCGTTGACCTTAACGATGATGAAAATCAGATCGTGCCACCTAACCCTTCTAATTGTAGGCCAAGTGACTCCTTTTATGTTAGGACATATAGTTTGATAGGATTATAGTTTGTTAATCTTGAATTATGAATTTTTGTGCTTAGTAGTTAGAACTGGATAGTTTGAGTTGTTCATTTAGATTATAATTTTATGATTATCCTCTAGTTTCAAATCACATAATTTGTAATCCTTATCCCTATACAGATTATATTCTCTCTCACGTTGAGGGCCAGAAACTTCTTCATTCTTAATATTAACCTATTTTGTTCTATGAGCACTATGATTAAGACTTTAGGAATGACCATTACCTAGGAAGTTTTATAATGCACTAGGATACCCTAATAGTACTAAGAACTTTTTCTCGTATACCTTAATGGAAGTTTCTACCTTATTTACAAGAACAAGGCTATTTTGTAGAATTTTAAGGCAATTACAGTATTAGTTGAATCTTTGTAAGTTGGATAGCATATCCCACAACTTAGCGTCATAAAATTCTTATGACCCATTAATGACGAATAATTGAATGACACTAACTATATGCTAGTGTAAGAAGATAGTGTTTATCCAGATTGTAGAACTTTAGAGGCCCATACCCCCATTTGGTCGACCGAAGACTTAGACAAGAAGTTAGTATGGCAACTGTAGAGGCACAAATACCGAACTAGTCTTAGATTCTTGACAAACTTGAACTATTTATACTTTCATTCATCATAACCTCACGTAGTTATATCTTTGACCATATTGACTTATGCCGCTATCATAGCCTAGTTTTGCAAGTTTATTCATTTATCAAGATTGTTCAAGATATATATGTTATTGGGAACGTCCACTAATACATTGTCTAATCAGAATCGGTGTAATATGGTCTGATCAACCTTAGTGCACTTTGTTCGCTCTTTGTATGACTACTCTACGTGAATTGAGATATAGTTGACTTAGCTTATTAGACGAATATACTTGTCCTCTAGCCAGGTCAGAGCATATCGTATCGGTTACGTAACTGTACTGATATGAGCCTACAAAAAAGTAATAGACTAAGACATTATCTTAATCTACAACCGATTTAACAAAATTCCTCTTTGAATTCGATTATCTCACTTAGCCTTCACAATTGTACTCGTTTATTACCATTGACATCACTATCATTGTTTCTCGTCTTTCCCAATTTCGAAAATACGAATGCTTGTGCTTGATGAAAGTTTGACATGTGGGTAGTACTAGATATATATACCCCATTATGACACAAAATTTTAGAAGTATAGATCAATGTAGAATTGTATATAAATATATAGTGGTTTAGCAGCTAAAAGAATATGTTGATATTTTGACTATATGGCATGCCCAAGAGACTGGTAGATGACACGAGTAGTAGTAATAGTATTATCTTTCCTATCAACACCTCGTCCCCTTGGGTTACTAATCTTCTCTATCGTATCTTTCGTATCCTCGAATTTATGTGTAAGTTCTCCTGGTACTAAAACTTATTCGTGTCATATAACCTTACTTAAACAGACCGACTGACCCTTAGAATTTGATGCATGATTTATATTTTTTCCTTTCCGAGTTTGAGGTACGATACTTCGTACTTGACTCATTTCTATAATATTGTCTTCTTTTATTTTAAAACCTTGTTTTATTTTTAATTTCGAGGACAAAATTATTGTTAGTTGGGTAGAATGTAAACCCCCAAATTTTTTAAAATTTAAATTTTAGTATTTTTTATTTATTTATTGAATTATTGGATATTTTCTCTAGTTATTTACTTAGCTAAATATAAAATAAAATTTGATTTAATGACTAATATAAATATTTATTTGTATTTAGTAGTTACAAATGGTTGCCAAAAATAATATTTTACGGAGTAAAATATTTAATAAAGTGTAACAAATATTTTTAGAATTATCTTTGTTACATTCTTAGTATTTTTAATATTCAGCTACTTAAAAGAAATAATAATAATAATAATAATAATAATAATAATAATAATAATAATAATAATTTTAAAAGTTAGAAGGTTTATATATATATATATATATATATATATATATATATATATATATATATATATATCGACATTACTTTTACTAATTAGAAATTTATTTTCTGATTAAATAGTTATATTTATCTCCCTGTTCTAATTCATAGAATACTTATTAATAATATGCATTGTAGATATTTTCTAATTTTTGGATTTTATGTATATATATATATATAAATATGTATAAGTTCAGTAGACCGGATCATCTTGATCTCTTTCTTACTGAAATATAATTCACCTCTCTGTCTCTGCCATCCCAAGGATATATAGGAATCAATATAAATTATTTCAATAATAGGACTTGAGGATATCCACTCCTCCACGTAGGCCATCCTGGCACTTATTCCTTTACCATAGCCGAGCATCATCCTCAAACTCACCATCTCCACCTTATCAAACCTAAAATGTCATCTATGTTCCCTCCATCTGTAGTGCAACTCGCGACGAAGACGTCACTGACCCCACCATCCGACTTCACGCTGTGTAGTTCCCTCGCACACGTCGACAGTACCAAGCACCGCGTGAATCTTGTCGACTTGCCAGGAGACAGTGGCCTCTCGATTCAGGTCCACCCAACCCCGATATGGCATCGTCGCCATCTTCTTGACCTCGCCAACAACCATGTGCGACGCCGAGATCCCGCCCTGGCGTGACCATCTATAGCCTCCAACAAAGCCTCAACGTGAACTTGCGACCCCGCCTGAGCAGCCGTAACTCCCTTGACCCGGCGTGTTCCCGAGAAGAACCACCGCATGGATGACATGGCCGAGAACAGAGCTCGGGTTCTCAGGGAAACAGTAGATTTTAACGACTTTGCAACACTAGTTCTCCATAACCTTTCAACCAATCCAAAACCTAATTTCTCAGGTATGAACTCCTTCAACTCACCTATCATTATACAAATTTCCATAATCAAATTCGATATATAACTCGATCAAATCGATTGCCAAAGTAGAGTTTGTGAAACTGTTTTAAAAAAATAAAATTTTCTCGATATGGAGTAGGTCCCGCCAAACGAGACCGTCTCGTCGCGTACCAGTTGCTCCAAAAGGAGCATATGGTATATCCGGACATGTGAAATTTTGCGAGAATTGATTTGGATGTGTGTGCACGCCGGAATCAACCCGTATCCGTAAGAGTTCCTTTATCGTTGTTTTGTAATTTACCAAATTAGTTTATGATCGCACATCGAATCATCACAAAACTTGCACCATTGGACTCGCAGCGTCTGACTTGTCATGTGACCCAAGTTTCACGAGATTCTGAGACAGTTGACCAAACCGTCATTTCGCGGGTCCCATGGTTTGACTTGACTTGAGCGATTTTGTGATCGGCTCACCAAAATCTAAAATTGGACATACCTTTGAGTTTGTATCGTCGTTTAGGAATTTTTTGACCTATAATTTATCCAATTTAGATACCTTTATCCCTGACACATATTTTGGTGCAAAGTATCCCACATGTGGACCCCGCTTTGACCAAAAATTATCGTTTTGCCCCTGTATCCAAATTGGACGAAAAGGTAGTATTTTTTGGCTATCTCGCTCATTTATGAAATATTGGTGATGTCTGTTGTAGAATCCAGAGACGTTTGTTCGGCTTCCACAGTTTCTGGTTTATTGTACCTGTTGTCTTGCGTCGTTTCAGCACCAAATAACTGCCAGAAAAGTATACCTTGCCACTATTGTTGTTTATTTATATTCACATCCACATGTTTTATTTCTGTCCTTTATTTTCTTATTTATGTATATTATTAAACTGTGAGTCTAAGTAAACTTGGGTGCAACGACGGATGGCGTCGTCTTTTGCTTTTTATTTCTTTTGTTATACATATTGACCTAGAGTTAAGAGACTACCCCATAAATTTGAGGCATCTTTATGTTTCATATGGCCCTGACACAGGTGTTACACGAGTTGTGAGTCTCATGTAGAACACTGACTTGCGTATTAATTGGCCATCGATACGTATTGGACGTGCGATAGGGAATAACTGCTAATAGAATTGCATGCTAGAAGACTTAACAGTTACTAGAGGTATATGCGTGTCATGGATTTGACACAGCTAGTAGCATTGGGTGGAAAGATCAATAAGTAAGTGTATGTGGCTCCTTTACACTTTCCTTTTTGGCCCGTAAGCTATCCCATTATTTATTGCAGGCCTATGACGATCGAAAGACGTTATGCCAGTGGCCCCTGGATCTCCGAGAGAACTATGCTCATCCCATTATATTAGCCAGATAGTCCATACGCGAAAAAGTTTTTCTTAAACTGCATATCACATAGACGCTTAGGTGACCACTTTTGGATATTTTTATTCAGTATATTGTGGCATACTTTTATGTATCTTGTTACGTCTCTCTGAGGACCTAGTCCCTTTTTAGGTGTACACGATCATGACTATTGCAGAAGCACGAATCAGGACCTGCTACTTTGTTCCTTTCCGAGGAGAGCTCTTTACCTTCGTGTCTATTGGTTCGTAGTTGAGTTGATACTTTATGTCGTTTATTTATTTTAAGTAGTCAGATTCTATTTCATATTCTAATTTGGTAGCAGATTTGTCTCCACCCGACTATCATTTTGGATTATTCAGACTTGATCGTTTGATCTATTTGACTTAATTTATTTCTTTATTTATTGACTTGCGCTTGTGGATGAGATTTAGTATGCCTGGGACTTTTGTTGACAATATATACCACTTGCGAATTGTTGTTCATATACAACGTACGTATGTGTTATGGTTTACATATATTGGAGTTGCCATATACATACGGCTAACATGCTTACATATTTTGGGACTGGGACGTGACAACTTGGCTTTACCTGGCTTCACTTGGTTTCACGTGGCTTGGTTGTTGTCATGGATTACAAGAGTCCGTATGTGCAATGTATATTAAACCTGTTTGTATTATTATTAGAAATTGTTTTGTTGAATCATGTCTAAGATGGATTCTCCAGAATGTCACACCCGGATTCATACAAGAAACTGATTGGGGTTAATAACTAGAGATTCACTTAGTACATGGCTAAAAAATTTTCTAGATTGCATGCAGTCCTAGTTATTCATACAGTTATCTTGAGGAGTATCCAATGGTTTATATTGTGTAGTATCTTGAGGAGTATTCGGTACTGGTTTGTGCGTATGGATATCCCGGACGGACTGCAGGAAACTGCGATCAGAAGGAACTCTAGCATTGCGTTGCATTATAATTTTTAGTAATTAGGATTGTGATAACCCTAATTAGTTAAAGTATCAAGTTGTACTTATATGATTTGCCGTAATTTATGGAAGATGGACAGTCTAGGCTTTACATGATCACACATTTAATTTTTGCACTTATTACTCTATTGCTTATCATTTCAAGATATGTTTCATTGCAGGTTTACAGTATTTCTTTTACTATCCTGAGATCTTTTACATTCAGTCTTTACCTTCAGTATTTGTATTGTTTGTGTTGTTGGTTTAAGTTCCTAGATTGACTTCCTTTGTGGTACTTGCTATTTTGGGGTCTGACCCTACTGGATTTGCATGGCCAGATCCAGTAGCATAACCAGAGAATCTTTCGTACTTTCCTAAGGATGGTAGCCACCAGGAGCACCAGACCGCTTGAGTGAGTTTTCTTACTTCCCCACTCTGATGTACATTTTACTTTTGTTGGCGTTTCGCCACCGAGTACGTATTTAGCTCGTGTTTCGGTTTGATCTATTAGCCTACGTGCATTAGCATGATTGACATATCCTATGGTTGATCATGTATGACTCAGATTCTGGCTAGTTTATTCATTTTATGTTTACTAACATCATGATCATCTGTATATTATAGTTTGAGACACTTTACTATTATATTTCAGCTAATCTTACATCTTGTTATTATTCTTGTTGTTCTTGTGATTGAGACACTAGGGTTTGTTGGACCTAGGCTTGACTGATGGTTTGTAGTAGTGACCCCTTATGTCTTACAACTTCACCGTATATGCAGAGTATCAGAGTGCTCTAAGTATACGTAGCTGGCCTTGTCAGTCACACTCTCCAGTATTCTGGTTCTGGGACGTGACACCCCCTCTCTCTCTCTCTCTGGCAGCCACCCTCCTCATTCTCCGACGCCGACGACCGGAGGGGGGACATAGCAGCGACGCCGGCGGGCGTGAGTGGCGCCGTCGCGGACGGAAGAAAATGTGGGAGCGCGGCGGAATATATAATAAACTCAAAAATCTGAGGAGGAGCTCGACACAAAATATAATATCACACAGAATACTGTTATTTTGACCACACCCCCTCCCCCTCCCCTCCTATGCGAGGGATCGCACTAGTCCGCGTTCACGTGGTAATCAGCTATTGGCTTTTTCCGTCCAGATTGATCCAAGCTAACACAAAAGACCAATAGTTGTCGGCCACCTGGACTCCGGTCAGCACAGTAACCCCTCTCATGACAGGCAAAATAGTATTTTTTTTCTATGACACCACACCATGCCACGACACCACACCGTTGACAACATCCGTGCTTGATGCATATAAAGCATACTAATTGTTCCAATATATAAAATTATAATATAAAACTGGCACTTACAAATTATATTGCAACTGGACAAGACAAATCCGTTCCGACTATGGGAGTCGGAGGAACGAACTAACTATATTGATCCCTGCAAGTTGCAATCTATAGCTAATTAGTGTAACTAGCTAATTAACATTTAGACACAAAAGTAGTAAAGTACAATTCTTAGAAACTAATCTAATCAAGATTGAAGCTAGCTATTTGGCCTACTAAGGCCATCCCCAATGCTGATTTCTATTTTGCATATTTTTATATAGTAAAAATTAATTTTAGAAAAAATTTTTCCAACATTGATTTATATCACAAGTTTTATTTTACGTGGCGTTGAAGTATGATGGAGAATTTCTATCCGTATTTTTACATGTAAAAGCTTTTATAAAAAAATTCTATCTATCGTATAATTTAATATTTTTTGATGTCCGATGTAATGCTTAGGACTTTATAAACGTTATATTGCATGTCTTTTGGATCCACTGTCTGCATCTTTCACCAAATAAATGAAAGAAATAATACGTTTTTTGTGACTCGATCCATCGATATTCTGCCACTTAGCCATAATCTTATATATACCTCTCTTTGATAATCACAAGGATCACTCGAATTCGATATAATGTAATATTAGATTTAACTTTCAAATTAAATTATTAAATTAATTTTTGTATTTCATTCGAAAGTAATTTTTTTTGTTACATTTTTTATAAAGTTCGAAATTCAATTTTAAAAATTTCCAAAATATCTCAGATCTTTTCAGTCAAAGCATTAAATTATTCCATGTGGTTGCTAGCTCATTCTCGGTTGGGAGCGTCATTTTTTATTCAATCTTCTCAAGCGTGGGGCATTTCCGTCCTTTCACCTCTCCTTGGTAACGAAGCAGATGTGGAGTCACGTCAGTCGGGTCGAGCCACAGGATCTGGGCCGTCCGTTTCTGTCGGAGGACAAGATTGCTGATCGAACGGCCGGCATCGTCGCTCGGACCTAAGCGGTCACATGACGAGTGCGACGTACACGCATGTACGTACGAACATACGGCACGTGACGGTGGGTCCCGGTGGTGACGTGACGCACGGAGACCTTTGCTTTGCCAGCGGATTACAGGCTCGCACGACGCGGTGGGGACACGTGACGGTGACGTCAGCGGGGTATGTTCGGAATTTTTTTGTTTGTTTGAATCTTTGACCGTTGCTGGTGCTTAGCTGGGGGTTTGGAATGACATTGACCGTCCATCTGATAGTTCACTTTTTTTTTTCCCTTCTCCATGTGAAGCAAAAGAAACGAGTGTTAGGTCATTTTAGGTGTAAATTATCAATCTTTAGCAACTCTCTTGATGGAGATTGAAGAGTTGATGAGAGACTAAGACAAACCAATGGTTTTTATTTTCTTTAATTGTAATCTTACTTGGTGACGTGAGATAGGTTAACCGATCCGACGGTAAAGAATTTTATATATTAAGATTGTTATTGTACTAAAATGGGATACTTAGACTTTGGATTCAAATAAGTTTCTAAATTTGTGTTCGACTCTTCATAATATATATAATTAGTATTTGGACCTCAAAAATGTCATAAAAATAATTAGTGACACTTTTGGTACAATTTTGGTGACACTTTTGAGACATTATTGACACTTTTGAAATCCAAACACTAAATATGTATATTATGGAGATCCAAACACAAATTTCAAAACTTATCTGAGACCCAAAGTCTAAATATTCCTACTAAAATATGGTTTCTCCTTCAAAAAAAAAAAAGCAAGACGTTTATTAATCACAATTAATAACTCTGGACAGACAAGCAATCATGTGTACAATTAAATTAGGAGTGTGATACTACGAGCCATAACAAGAATTATGTCAGGAATCAGGAGTGCAATACGACAAGCCACAACAAAAAATTGGAATAGGAATCATGAGTGCGCTAATAAGAGCCACAACTGGATCAATACAAGAATCAGAAGTCATGTGTGCGCTACTATGAGCCACAACAGGAACAGTACATGACAATACTAGCCAGGATAAGCAATATGACACGTGATAATACAATAACGGGATATGGTGCTACATCACGTGACATACTTGCAATCGTGCAACAAGGATGTTGTCACACCTGATTCCAAATTTGGTATTTCTTGTATTTTTAGAATTTAATTTTTTCTGATAATGTATTCCTGCTGTATTTCTCATGTTGGTTCATGTTATTTTAATTATTGTTATTTTTTTGTTGTTGAGAGAAACTATCCGAGACTAGTAGAATACCCATTGGCATTGTCATAGACCCGATTTAGGACCCGCATGTAGAATGTACACTTGGTTCGGTTTATTTGACTGAACCCATGACTAAATCATCTTCCTCTTCTCTTAGCATCGCTCATTTCCTCATTTCACTCTTCGTGCTCCTTCTTCCTCCTCTTCCCCTTGTCCTAGGCCAAACCCTAGCCCTAGGGAGAAGTTGTTGTGACTTGGACTGTGAGAGGAGAAACTATGAGCCACTCGAGGCAAACACATCTTGCTAAATGGTGAAGCTTTAATTTTTGGATTTTTGTATATATGTTATTTTAAAAATATGTTTGATGGAGAATGTTCTCCTTATGCCCCTCATCATTTTTAGTTCTTGGAGTTTTTGGTTTTGGTGGATAGATTTGAGTAGATCTACATTTTAAAGTTTTATGGTTTTCATGGATTCCATGTATTTTTTTGTGGTTTTGATCTATTAAAACATGGTATTTTAGAAAAATAGAGCATTCCATTTCAAGCATTTTGGCTTTTGGTTCACTTGATTTGGAGTAAAAAAAAGTTTTTATGAAGAAAACAAGTTTTCGAATATTTTGGAGTTTTTTCATGAAGTTTGTGTTGTTGTCACGCCCCAGTCCCAAAATACGTAGGACTAGGATACGTAACCATGCCAGCCGCCCGTATATATGGCAACTCCAATATATGGAAACCATATATACGTGCGTACGCTGTATAATGAACAATAGTTCACCAGTGGTATAACTAATCACAAGTCACAGGGTAATATCTAAATCTCATCCACAGAAGTCAAATATGAATAAACAATAACCATGTAACTAGATCTCAATACAGATATCTAAGAATGACAGTCAGATGAAATCAAATCTACTGCCGAAAAAGAATATAAAAGGAACCAGAATACACACCATAAAGAACAACATCTGACAATCACGAGGCTCGAAGAGAAGACCTCCTCGGAAAATAAGTAGCATGTCCGGATCTGTGCTCCTGCGAGTACTCAATAACAAATACACCTGGCAGGGGACCAGGTCCTCAGAGGGACATAGCAAGATACAGAAAAATGACATGCCATAATGTAAATACTGAATAAATAAATGGGGTGTGCTAACCATCTAAGTGAATGCAATTTAAAGACTTTGCAGTACGCATGGGAATGTGTGGCTAGACATATGCTGACGTAATTCACCAATCGTCGGGACTGGCTAGTATATGTGTCATATGCCCCCGACTCAGGGAACTCTGCAATCGTCCATCTCCGAGGAGCATGGATCGAAGGATAAAGACTCAATGAAGGGGGTGTCCCATACGCCTACTAGATGTCTTCCCCGCCCAATATAGATGTACAAGTCGTGAAAACGACGTGGACACCTCCTACTATGATGCAAGTCTCAATAAAATAAACAACTGAGCTAAATACCGCTACACGTGTTGCTCACACTGATGGCCAGTCGCGCATGAGGCACGCGTCCCTATATGTACTCACTCTGTGACGTGTAATGATACGTGTCAAGGCCTGAGAAGTTATATCAATAACTTCACAACTTTAGGTGGGTCTACTAGACACTAGGTCAGACACAAGTCCTAACGTCAACGCCATCGTTGACTGCACCCGAGTTTTCTCGGACGCGCACATTTATATAATATTAAATAAATAGACATGTAACTAACAATAACTGAATTTAAACAGTACAACAAGGCAAGGTATACTTGCCTGGCAAGAGCTGCAAAATACAATATCCAGATGTCAAATGCCAAGAAGTCAGAAACTATGGCCTCAGAAGAAAAGTCTCCGGATGCTGAAATAAATATCACTAACAGTCTCAGAAAATATCAAATAGCTAGAAACGTCTGTCCTTTCGTCCAATTTGGACGCAGAGGCAAAAATGACAGTTTCTGGTCAAAGCGGGCTCCACTTGTGGGCCGCTTTGCACCGGAAAACGTGTTAGGGTCAAAGGTCTCCAAATTCGCCAAACTTAGTGTCAACAAGTCAGGAACGATGATACGAACCCAACGGAACTTCCAGAATTGGATTCCGATGAGCCGGTCACAAAATCGCCCGTCAAGTGGAGCTTGTGGGACCCACGATACGGAATTTTGCCAACGTTCTCAGAATCGAACCAAACTTGGCTCACAGGACCAGCGTATCGCTACGAGTCCGATGGCGCAAGTTTCGTCTCGATCCGACGTGTGTACACAAAGTTGCAGCGTGTTCCAGAACTGACGGATACGGGGCGGTGTCGGCGGATACGCGTTGATTCCGGTGTGCACGCACATCCAAATCAACTTCTCCGAATTCCTACACGTCCGTATCAACGTCGCGCACGTTTTGGTAAAGACCGCGTGCGACCAAGTCGTCCCGTTTGGCGGGGCGTACCCAGTTCCGGGGTGAATCGGGTCGTTGTTTTTCCTGTATTTGGATCGCGGTTCGCGATCGCCACAGGACGCGATGCTCCGAGCGGGTTGCACGAGCACCGAGATGGTTACATAGTCTACATGACGCAACTGACGGAATTGAAATCGGAAATACGAGGAGAGAGATAAATATACCTGAACAGGGCTTCGAAAACTGCGAATCCTTCGTGTCCGACACGTGTCCGACACGTGTCGGAATCGTGTCTGAGCTAGGGCACAGGTTCTGCGTCACTGGGAGTGGGGGTTCACGCCGGCGGAGGTCGGCGAGTGCTCGGGGACGCCTCGGGGAGGCCGAGCAGCGCTCGGCTGAGTCGGCTGCGGGTCGAGGCAGCAGAAGGAGATGGGGCCGAAGGAGAAGATGAGGAGGAGAATCGGGAAGGAGGAGGAGAGAGCGGCCTGAGCGGGAGGGGGTCGGCTCCGCCGTGGGCGGGGGCTCCGGCGGCCAGCGGGCCGGCGGGAGACGCAGCGGTCGGGGGGGAAAGGGCTCGGGGTGGCGGAGGAGAGAGGAAAGAGAAGAGGGCGGAGGAGAGAGGGCCAGCGGGGCTCGCCGTCACCGCGTGGAGGGTCGACGGAGCGGCTCCGGCGGCGGGCCGCTCCGGCGAGGGGGGGGTCCGCGGGCTGAAGGGGGTAGTTTTAGGATTTATTTTCTTTTTCTTTTTCTTTTAGTTTCTTTTATAAGAGAATTTATTAATATTTAAAGTAAAATATCTAAGATATTTTATAGGATATTTTGTGGATATTTTCGGGATATTTTTGGGATCTTTTTGGGTGGGTCCCATCTCCAAATGGACGGTGCAGGTTCACCGGCCAATGAGGGGGTGACACCTCGCACTGCAATTTGCAGGAAAGTCCCTGTAATGTCATAAATTACGTAAAGTCCTAGTTTTAGGAAATTGCACAATTACGAAATTGTCTGGGAAAACACCCGATTCCGAAAAATACTCAAATTTACAGAATTGAGGGAATTTGCTGTGCGAGGGTCCCGAGGGGGTGGGGGTGAGTCTGGACAGGGGTTGGGCCTGGTTTCGGGGTGATACGGGCCATCGTATTTATTTAATTAAATAAATACTGCGCACGGTGTTCTCTAATTATTTAGAGGCAGGTAGGGCCATAATTTTTCTACGGTGTCAATACACTAAATGTAGTATACTCAGTGTAGAAAATTATCGTATTTTTGTTTGGGCAAAACAGGTGCATGTTGGGCCTCAAATCTCTAGGGGTACAGAGATGAGTAAAGAGCAGAAAATTAAATAAGAATTAAATACGGACGATTGTAACGATATTTGTGCGTCTCATACGAGGCTCAAAATAAAGCATCTGGGAGTGCACAAAATTCAAGAAAATAGTCTAACATGTCTAGGACAGGTATGTGAACTTTGTTCGGGGATAACAGTCAAGGTAAAGCTCCAAATAATTCGGTGATGGACAGGTGCACATGTCAATAGGATATGTAAGCAAAATAATTTAAAATATTGCCATAAATCCTAAATTGTTAAAATAATCCTGAAAATACTGAAATCTGGTCGAGGAGGTTTACAATCTACCCAACTTATAAAAATTTTGTCCTCGAAATTAAAACTAAGCCACGGTAGAAGTCAAAGATGGCATAAGATATAATCTAACAAAGTAATTTATATCTTGGTTTACGAATAAGTTCGAAAACGTTTACGCATGTCGTCCACACGCTTCCAAGTAGATTCTCCTGGCGCGTCATGCTTCCATGTCGTGCGAACCATGGGAATAGACTGATTTCTCAATACCTTTCCTCGATGATCAAAGATTCCCACGGGTTACTCTTGATATGACAAGCTCGGCCTAATGGCGATCTACGAATGGTTGAGAACCTGACTGCTGTCTGTCACATATCGCCTGAGTTGCGACACGTGGAATACAACAAGCACTCTCTCAAGGGAAGGTGGTAGCGCAAGTTGATATGCCACTACTCCTACTCTTTTTAGCACGTCCATGGTTCAATATAACTTGGCATCAACTTGTTGCGTCCTCCGAATCGAATGGTGCCTCTAGTAGGTGATATTACCAAGAAGACATGATCGTCCTTTTTGAATTCCAAGGGATGATGATGACGGTTTGCTTACTACTGTTGTCTGTCTTGCACTGCTCGCAAGGGTCCTTGTATTTACTTAACTGTCTCTATGGGGTTGACTACCAACTCTGGTCACGTGAGTCGCAATCTTATGATTGTCTCATATAAGTAATGTCTTCATAGCTTCAGAGTAATTACGACGGTTGCAAGTACCAAATTCTTCTCATGTAATCATAATTGTCTAGATGCATATACCATTACCTTGCTATCCTGTATTAATACGCATCCCAAACTTTTTCCTGATGCGTCTGTAGATCACAACCGCCTAATCCGGATGGAATAGTCAATACGGGTGTTGTGGTCAGTCGCTTCTTCAACTCCTCGGAAGCGGCTTGACACTCATTGGTCCATAGGAATTCTTAATCCGAAAAAGTTAACCTAGTCATAGGTGCTGCTATCCTTTCAGGAGTCAATAAATTGTTCATCCAGGTAATATCCATTTAGACTCCTGACAGTAAAATGATACATTCTTCATCGTAATTCTTGGGTTCTGAACTTGTCCCAAGTTACGAGGCAAAAATAAAAAAATTTCATGCTGTCATAGGGATGCATGTACCAGGAACGTAATAAAGCGTTAGGTAGGTAGTGAAGGGTCATCTAAAGGTAGCACAGTTTAACTGCAATCAAATCTAATAAGGTTTGGTAATTACCCAAGAAACAAACAGAAATGGCTACAGAAACAATACACTTCGTATTTATTCTAAGGACGAGGTTTCGTCTTTCCGAAATAAGGGAAGACGAAAAACAGTATTCAAGAGTTCAAGGGGGAGGTAATAGATTAGTAGGGTGAGGATCAAGGCGTTTAAAGAATTCAACGGGAATTGTCAAAGCAGTTGTGGATTTGAGATGCTATTTTGGTAATCCCTATTCACATATTCGGATCAGCATAGTTATGTTGCTGATACGATATGCTCAGGCATATCTAACGGGCAAGTACATCTATCTACTAATCACTATATATCTCAATCCACGTAAAGTAGTTATGCGAAGGTCGAACCAAGTACACTATGGTTGATCAGACCGTAATACACTGATTCTGAAATGTATTAGTGTAGTACTCCAATAATACATCTCTCAAGAACAAGCTTGATAAAGAATGAGCTTGCGAAACTAGGCTATAATAGCGACATAAGTCAAGGTAGTACGGTAAATATACGTACGCTAGATTATGATATGAGAAATTACAAACAATTCACAATCACAAAAAAAAAACAAGACTCTACAATCTCTACAGTTAATATTCTAACTTCTTCCTAAGTTGCTAGTTGACCCAAAAGAGGTATGGCCTTCTAAGTTCTAAAATAATAATATAAACTATAGGTTGTCTGCCAGTGGGCGCATGCGTCTAAGAATCCTTGTGCGCATTTTGTGTTCTTTTTAATTATGTTTATTTAATAATTCTTTTAAGTGATTATTGTTGTATGGTTCCTTATGTTGATACAAGCTTATGTTACCAGACAAGTTTTGCATATAGTTTACAAGACAAATTTATGTACAAGTTCACAATTCTCATGACACCGTAAAAATGTTTGTGTATGAAAATCTATTGCATTTGGCATTGGCAATCGAGTATGAGTATTGTCCAATATATCACGTGTCACAAATACGATAACTCGTGAAAAGCTCATACTCGTGACTCATCATTCTAGGGAGTTCTTAAGTGTCCATGACTCGAGAACTTGAAATAAATTAGTAATGATCAAACAAGATAAGATTTACCTAGATCATTGGGAGGAAAGAATATTGTGCTACCGGCTACCCCGATCTCTAAGGGCCCCATGCAGCATAGACTAACCCTGCTAGGCAATGGCTCCATGACAGACCAAGTTTGCGCGTGATGCGGCACTTACAAGACAAGTTTATATACAAGTTTATGTTTATAAAGCAAGTTTATGATCACAAGTTTAAGTCATGCTTACAAGTTCAATTTCTTGTTATGATAAAGTAACGAGTTATGTTGTAGTGATATTGAATGTGCATTTAAGTTTACTCCACAAGCGTACCCTTGTCCATCCGGGTTGACTGCAGTACCGGTGATAGAAATATTCTTAAATATGCGTTTAGTAATTAAGCCATGTAATAATCCTAGCTAGTCAATCGTAGCAAGCTGTAGATCTATTTGGCTGTGCAATAAATTTCGTTAATTTTATTATAGCTCGTTCTTGTTTCATTTCTTCGACGCGTGGTTAGAGTAAAAAGTCCTGCTCGAATGAAGGTCTACAACTCCGGTCATCGTTTGGTTTAAGGATTGTGGTCCCGATCTAGAGTAGTTCCTATGCCCTCTTGCCGTTTGTCGCCTTACTTTCCTTTATAGCACTTGTTATCAGTTTTTTCAGTATATTCTTGAGACAAGTACATTGGTACCATACAAGTCTCGACCTTCATTTATTTCTTATGTATCGTTTTTGCTATATTATGATATATTTTGCCTATCACCTTGGGCTCATTTGTGGTACTTGTTGCTTTGGGTTCTGATCCCAGTGGCTTTGCATGGCCAGATTACCCCGAAGAGAACCAGGATCCACCGTACTTCCAACAAGATGGCTCGCACTCGTAAGACTGCGGCCGAAGCTCGCGAGGGGGTTTCCTTCATCCACCCCTTATCACGCCCCAGTCCCAAAATATCGAGGGACTAGCCACGTGGCAATGGCCAGCAGCACACACTGATGGGCAAACCCAATTTAATGGACCCATTAGGATGCACTTAAGCTGTAAATACAATAATAAGGGTCTAGATATACTAATCTCATCCATAAATGAATACAGCAATATCAGAAATATAAAGCAATAATAATTCTAATAAAACATAAGTCAGGAAATAACCCGACAATGAGTCTGATACAGCTGTCAAGATACAAGAATAAGGATAACAACAGTAAATATTGAGTATGGACAAAGTATATACTCAGAAGATACCCTCGGGGATCACTCGTCTACTGGATCTTGTACTGCTCCAGTGTCTGCTCCTGTTCCTGCTCCTGCTCCTGCTAATGCTCTTGTCCCGTGTACCTCGGGGTCGATCTCGTCTGCTAATCCTGGGGACATAATCCGGATCCAGGTCCTCAGGGGACATAGCAAGGTACAAAATAACTCAAGCCATAAATAATGCAGTGCAGAAAATAAATGAATAAATAGGGTAATACTATATAACTAGCTAAGTGATATGCAAGATGAGAGCATCACTAGAACTCAGGCTGAAACTACTACAAGCTCTGTGTCAGGAAGCCGGTAGCAGTGATATCATGTGGTTTGTCTAGTCTCAGAGAGAGACTACGACGCCGTAATAATATAATCAACCTGTAGCCTGTGTGTCTCTCCCCACCCAATATTGTAAAATCCCTTCCTAAAAAATCGTATATACCTTTTTATTTATTAATTATTAATTAAACTATAGTAATTAGCGCTAAATAGGAGAAATAGATTTTTATTAATTTTTATGTTAGGTGTTCGGGCACTTAGAGGACTTGTGGGACCATCAGAAATTTTTCGGAATTTATTCCATGTAGGAGACCCCTTGAGCTGTTGCTAGCCTAACGATGTGCAATACCCTAATCTATAAATTTTCTTGTGTGTGAATATATATATATATATATATATATATATATATATATATATATATATATATATATATACAAATATATATATGTGTACATATATATTTAAAAAAGAAAAGAAAGTATAAGAATTAATTTAATAAGAAGTATTAAATAATAATAATAATATTATTAATAATAGTAATAGCTACTATTCCTTAGCAGCTTTGCCTAAACACTTTAGCAAATTCTCTTCAGCGCTTGGCTTCAGCAACTTTGCTCCTAGATATGACCCGCCCACTTCAGCCAGGGAGCCCGCCTTAATTGCTCCAGCGGATGTCCAATTGACTCGACCCCTTTTTCATTCGGCCGCGAACAATCCAATCCATCCCTCTCTCTTCTATTATATATATATATATATATATATATATATATATATATATATATATATATATATATATATTAGCTCTCAAAAATCCTAATCTAAAACTTCAGACTTCCTCTTCCCATCTAGAGCCGTCACCGCAGCCAGAGAAGCCCCGCCAAGCCATCCAACCATCCCGTCGACTCCGACCTCGTGCGCTGTAGTTTCCCACTCGAGGCACCTTCGCTCCGGCGTGATTTCCCGTCGAATCGCTCAACCAAACGCTGTTCCGTTTTCATAGGTATGATCATCCCTTAACCCTCTCCAATATTTGTTTTATAGCCAACCTTTGTGGAACTCGCACGTATTTTGTGCACGCTTGTCAGATTATGACAAAACTTGTGCCGCTGGACTCGTGGTAACGCACTGGTCCTGTGACCCAATTTTCACGCATTTCTGAGACGGTTGACCAGATCGCTAATTGGCGGGCCCACAGTTGACTTTTTTTGGACAAAATAGCGTCCGGCTCATCGGAATCCACATTTGGATATACCGTTGGGTTCATATTGACATCTAAAGTTGTTTGACCTATAGTTTGTCCCATTTAGAGACCGTTACCCTCGGCACGCTTTTCGGTGCAAAGTGGACCCCACTTTTATCTGAAATTACCGTTTTGTCCTGTGTCCAAATTGGACGAAAGGGATGTGTTTTTAGCTATTTTTCTTATTTTGGGAACGTTGGTGATATTTATTTCAGCATCCGGAGACATTTGTTCTGAGGCCATAGCTTCTGGTCCTGTGTATTGGACATCTGGACGTGACATTTTGTAGTTTCTTGCCAGGCAAGTATACCTTGCCATTGTACTGTTATTTTTATTCCATATGTTGCACGCATCTTTATTTTCTGTCTTTAGTTCATATATTTTTAATTGTTATATAAAATGCTCGCGACGGTGACGTCGCGATATGTTTTAATTATGTATTTGCATTGACCTGTTTATGAGACTACCCCATTATCATCTAGCATCATTAGGATCATTTGACTGTGACACATATTTTTACACGAGTTGTGAGTCTCATATAGATCACGGACGCACGTATTGACTGATCATCGGTACGTGTGGGACGTGCGTTAGGAATAACTGCTGTTAGAAACTTTGCATGCTAGAAGACTTAGCAGTTATTAGAGGTCTATAGACATAGCCTATTGTAGTACGGTGGTCCCATCCTTGTCCTTGTTTGGTTGCAGGATTGGGCTAGGATACTAAGGATAGGTTATGGACCAAATCGTGTCATGGATGTGACATGCTTAGAGCATTGGGTGGGGAGAACAACAAGTAAGGCATTTGGGCTCATTTGCACTTTCCTTGTGTAACCCGTACGCTCCGCCGGAGATACGCGGTCATGATGACCCCTATATATTATCATGGCGGGCCTCCGGTGTTCGAAAGACGTCGTGCCTTTGTAGGCCCCTGGATCTCCAAGAGAACTATGCCAATCCCATTTATGGCCAGATAGCCCACTTGTTAGAAAGTTGTTCTTAACTGCATTCACTTTAGACGGTTAGGCGACCCTTTGGTTATTTATTTCAGTACTTTATTGGCATGTGTTTAAGTATCTTGTTATGTCCCTCTGAGGACCTGGTCCGCTGCCAGGTGTACCTGTTCTTGAGTATTTGCAGGAGCACAGATTTGAAAGGATATAGACGCTCCGTGGATGTCTTTTCTTCGAGCCTTGATTGGTAGCTGGTACTTATATTGTTTGAGTGAGTTGTACTTATATTGTATTTACTTTTCCATTCGAGTTGGTAGTGGATTTGTTTCCATCCAACTATTATCTTTGGATCCTTTTTATTGAGATCTAGTTTCATAGATACTGGTTATTTATTTCTATATAATTTTGGTGGATGAGATTTAGATTTTCTCCTGTGACTTGTATTACATTTTTACCACTTGTGGATTTGATATTCATAATTCAGCGTACGTATAGATTTGGTTTCCATATATTGGAGTTGCCATATCCATGCGGCTGGCATGCTTACGTGTCCTAGTCCTACGTATTTTTGGGACTGGGGCGTGACAAATATAATCATACGTCTCATGTCCACGACGTCTCATGTCCATGCCACGCAGGATCTTAACTAATGCATCAAGTCATATAATATCTAAACAAAAGAATATGTCATGAAACCTGTAACCTATACAGAATCCCCATGAATATCTCAGAAAGATTCCGTCTCATGAATAGTGTCAGGTGTCCTGGGTTATGACGTACTTGATAATGCAAGCACGAGAATTATAGGGTCTCGGTATCCATGTCTAGGTGACGTTACACAACTCCGCGTACGGTGTTGGCACCCGACTATTAATCGAAAGCTAAGTAAAGTCACACTGTCCTAGGTCAAGCATGTACAAGATATAAATAAGTCAAGAAAATATGTAACAAGAACTGCAATGTTGGCAAGGTACACTTGCTTGGGGTTCTGGCTCCAACTGTAGCTCTGGTAGCAAGGGAATTTACAAGTACTCCTTCGGTTGCTGAAATAAACATCACCATCAGATCCAAAAAATATCAAATAGCTAGAAACGCCTGTCCTTGAGTCCAATTTGGACACAGGGGCAAAAATAACAGTTTCTGGTCAAAGCGGGGTCCACATGTGGGCCGCTTTGCACCGAAAAATGTGTCAGGACCAAAGGTCTCCAAATTCGTCAAACTTAGTGTCAACAAGTCCAGAACGATGATACAAACTCAACGGAACTTCCAGAATTGGATTCCGATGAGCCGATCACAAAATCGCCCGTCAAGTGGAGCCGCGGTGCCCACGATACGCGATTTTTTCAACGTTCTCAGAATCGAACCAAACTTGGGTCACAGGACCAGAGTATTGCTACGAGTCCGATGGCGTAAGTTTCGTTTCGATCCGACGTGTGTACACAAAGTTACAACAAAATCCAGAACAGGCAGATACGGGCGTTGTCGGCAGATACGTGTTGATTCCGGTGTGCATGCACATCCAAATCAACTTCTGCGAAATCTCGCACGTCCGTATCAACAGCGCACACCTTTCGGTAAAGACCGCACACGACCAAGTCATCCCGTTTGGCATGGCGCACTCAATTCTGGGAGAAAATGGGGTATTGTTTTTCCTGTTTTTGGATCGCGATTCGCGATCGCCACAGGACGCGACACACCGAGCGGGTTGTACGGTCATCGAGAGGGTCACACAGGGTTCGCGTCATAACAGAGCAACGAGGAGAGAGAAAAAGTTACCTGAACAGGGCTTTGTGGAAACCGGGATTCTCGTGTCCGCGAGTCGACACGACAAGACATGATACTGTGTACTGTGGCTAAGGTTAGGGTTAGGGTTCTGTCGACGGAGACTCGCCGGAGGAGCTCACCGGGGGAGGCGCTAGGCTCGTCGGCATCAGCTCAGGCGGAGGCGAAGCCGCTCGGGTACGGCCGGGCTGCGTTGGCGGAGGTGGGACGGCGCTCATCGGTGACCGAGGATGGTACTGCGGGAGGCGTCGGGCTCTATGGCGGAGCGGAACTGGGTTGAGGGCGGTGGACAGGGCTGCCGGAGAAGACAGGCTGGGACGGCTAGGGCATCGACGAGGTCGGGGACGGCTATGGCGAGGCTGTCCGGGGCTCTGGCGGGTGAGAGGTCGAGACGGAGGAAGGAGGGCGGTGGCAGCGGCGGAGGGGTATCGCCAGAGATGATCTGGGAAGAAGGCGGAGCTGCGCGGAGCTAGGGCAGAGGTCTGGCGGAAGAAAGGGGCCTTATAGGGAGATGAGGGAGGCGGACGGGCAGCCGGTGCGGAAAGTCGAGCGGTTGGGGGAGCAGAGCAGCCAGCGGTTGAACGGCGGAGGGGAACGAAGGAGACGGCGGTTACGCGGCAGCCGGAGGCGAAGCGGCATCGGGCTGAACGGCTGGGGGAGGAGAAAGGTTTCGGGTAGGCGGAGCCGGGTCGGGTCGGGCGGCGAATCCGGCTCGATCCACTAAGGCCAGGTTGCGGATCGGGTATGCGGGTTTCGGGTCGACGGGTTAGACCCGGATCCGACCCGCAGGGTTGGGTTTGGTTTAGTTAAACCGGTCTGGGTTGGTTCGGGTTGGTTTGGTTCAATTGAACCAGGTTTAATCCTAGGGTTTAATTAAAACTTGGTTTTTAGGTCTTGAAAAATGCTTCCGGGGTCCAATAAATTCTCGAAAAATTATCCTATGTCTAATTTTTTATTTTACACCAGAAAATATTATTTTCATAATATTTTAATATTATTTAACATCATTTAAATATAAAATACCTTAGTTTTAATTACAGAAAAATTCTAGAAAATTCCAAAAAAATGTGAGAAATTAATTCTAAAAAATTTCTGAAAAATCAGGGGGTTTATACCCCTCGTAGTTTATTTTTTTGGTGTTTAGCAAGGGGTAGTGTAGCCTCTTATTTTGATATCACTTCTCTGGCTACGATCAATATGATATATATATTAGACAATGGCGGTATATTTGATCATGTATAATTATACTCTGCTAGTGCATCATTTTGTATACACTAGTTTCATAATCATACGTGGTATATAATTTGGGACGTCTTTTTTACTTTCATATATGATATACTCTTGTACTTATGTTGATGGATTGAGATACTAGGATTTGTCGGCTTTAGGACTGACATCATAGCATGACGTCATAGCATGCTAGAGTCCACTCATCTGTCTTCTAGACAACCTTAGCACATTGCGGCTTACTTCGATATTCTGCAAGGTGTGGTTAGCCATGTTAGTCCTCGTATTTATCCAGTATTCTGGCAGTGGGGCGTGACATATATGCTCGGTTCGGGCAAGGATACCGCCACAATCAATCAATAAAGTCATTATTTATCACAAGAAAATATGTTAGGGCAATTGGCAATCAAACATGAAGTGAGAACAATCAATAAATCCAGAAAATAAGATATATATATATATATATATATATATATATATATATATATATATATATATATATATATATATATAATTGGGATATCAGAACGGTATACCGACGGTATACCGACTGTAGGCAATATTCGGGACAACATGCTTTAAACACTGAAAATGGCATAGATCGGTATACCGGCGATGTACTGTGGTATGTCGGGCAAAGCCAGCAAGTTTGGACTACACGAATTCGATATTGGTCGGCATACCGATGGTATACTGATGTATATTGTCGGTACTGAACCAACACAATAAAGGTGTAGGAACCGACTTTTCAAAGTGAAAATTTTGTTCTTATTTTCTCCAAAATAAAAATAACAAGAAACAATACTAGGGTTTTCAAATCTAGCAAGTTTTCTCCAAACTCAAACTAAATTTTTTTTTTTTGATTTTCTCCAAACCATCATTGTAAGTTTGGAAAACTTTTGTTCAATAACAAATAAAAAAGTACAAAAAAAATCCTAGACGGAAATTCTAAGTACAATATTACTGATCTGGTGAATGTGACCATAGAGATCGAGTACTACAACGAATCCTTTACTCCGTTGACGGTCCGACGAGGGAATGAGGATGCTCTTTTTTTCTCTCTCTTGAGCTTGTGTGCACGTACGTATCGCCTGGGAGGGGTTATGGTCTCTGAAAAGAGGACCCTAGAAACGTTCAAGTTCCTCCTATTTATAGCCATTATGTTGATGGACTATATGTGCCGCATAGGGCTCCTTCAACAAAATATGGCTGCAACTGTAGCCGCATACCACGGACATGCTGCCATGTGGCCTCGATTGGGATATGTTATAGATAAGATCTCGGGGTCGTTCTCAACTCCGTTGTGTGCGTGACTCGGTCAGCTGGACACATGGTCTGCACTGATTGTATAAGGATCCCTTTGGTTGTAACAGAAAGATCTTGCATAATATCTTGGCCGCATAACGTTTTGGCCGCATATGTGCTCTCCTTTGGCCTTGGTCTTATGGATACTTCGGCCGTATGGCATTGTGGCCTCATTTGAGCTCTCATTCGGTCTTGGTCGGATGGATACTTTGGCCGCCTGATGACGAGGCCAGATAGGACCGTAGCCGCATATGAAAGAACACGTGGCATGGCACATCTGACGAACTTATTAATGCACTGATGTGACTTTTCATCTTTTTATGAGCTGTCGAACTCCCATGATTCTCGAAGCGCTCTGGGTGATGAGTGGTGTATTAGAACTTCTGAAAGGCATTGAATGCCATGTCAGAGATCTCATGTGGCCCCTTAGTTCATGGTTGTTCAGGCCGCATGGGATCTTCCTACTCGGCTTCTAATTTCTTGGTTGTTCGGGCCGCATTGGCCCTATGTGGCTCTTCTGCGGCATGCTTTCACTTTGAGGGGGCATGAGCACTATGTGGCATGTATGATTTTTATGCTTCTATAAGATCTCCATCAAAATTTCTAAACTTTGTAAGTTTTTTAAGTTCAGAATACTTTGAACATAAGCATGGAGGGAATAACAGCAAGAACTGTAACGGCGCATCTATGAAATGTCCTTCCATTTGGCGTATGGGGATGCTTGAGGGAGTAGGGCGCATGGAACTACTGGCGCATACGGATACTAGTTACTTAGTGGCGCACATCACTGTTTTAGCATGGGAACACTAATTACTTAGTGGCGCATGGTACTGCTAGCACATGGGAACACTAGTTTTGAAACGGTCGGCGCATGACAATGGATCACTATGGCGCAGGGGCTTGATCACTACGACGCATGGCCTTTGATTATTGTTGGGGCATGGTAGAGATTTTTTATGCTTCTACAAGACCTCCTTCAAAGTTTATAAACTTTAAACTTTTTAAGTTTTTTAAGTTCAAAATACTTTGAACAGAAGCATGGGGGAGATAACAGCAGGAACTACAATAGCACATCTGTGAAGTATCCTACCGCTTGGCGCATCTGTTCACTTGGAGCATCGGGTTGTGTTAGTATATCATATGTGGCCACTTAACTTGGTGCAGCTGACTATTCGATGCAACGGACTTGTTTCTTTTTATTCGTGCTCTAAGCTGTCAGAATGAGCATGTTTTATCAAGGGGATTTCTCGGATTGCTCGAGTCCCGTGGAGCATGGAAGGATATCGTAATTGCCATTGTTCATGACAAATAAGCACATTACATGGAGGATTGTTCACGATCTTCCAATCTAGCTCACTGTAGCTTCTCTCCGTATGCGGTCAGAATGTATGGAAGTGGCGGGGCTAGTCATCCTACCCAAGACTTTCTGTTTAGAACTCTTCTTGTTGCTATGGATATCTTGGCTATGAGTATTTATACTAGAGGTAATATTGGCATAGTATAACATTAAATCAGGGATAACGCTAAGCCCTATCAGAGGCAGTATGAACGTGATAGGTAAAAGTAGTTCCATTAAGGAGGTTCGGTGGAGACATTATCTGTGATGGTAGGGATATTATGGTGTATAACCGATAGTCAAGCAGATTTGCTAGGTACGATCATGGTTGGATATTTTTTGGAAGGAAAAGAAAACGAGCCAAAGGTAATATGGACATGGCTGTTTTCTTTGGATGGGGAACATGGGTAGCTCATAGTTCAGAGGTAATATGGACGTGAACTATTTAATTTTATTGTGAACTATTTGATTTTGTTGAGGATATCCCACTGGGGGATCTTTGGTAGACATATTATTTTTTGTGCACTGGAGTGCTAGTAATAAGTTTAAAACGAAACTCTATCAGAGGTGATATGGACGTGGTAGGTTTTGTGGCATCATTACTTCTTGCACACCTGAGTGCAAGTAATAAGTTCAAAACGGAACCCTATAAGAGGTGATATGGACGTGACTTGTTTTGTGGACTTAACACCGCTGACGCACTTTGAAGTAAGTGTGGATGATAAGTTTGAGATAGAAACTTATATCAGAGGTGTTATGGACGTGATAATCGAAAGTCATATAGAGAGATTTGCTCAGAGGTAATATGGACATCGCAAACCCAGCTGGGAATAACTGTTATGACGGTAGTTCAGAGGTGATGTTGACGTGAATTAATGTCCAAAAGAACTGATTATGAGTGGTCTACCCAAAAGTGTGGGCAGACCTGATAATTGCTCCACTGGGGAGATTTTGAGGATCCATTATCTGTAGCATATTCTGAACTCCTTGAATACAGATAATGGCTTTTACAGTGATTTGTGAAGAAGAAGTACATATTTTGCTTACACACTTGCTAGAAATAAACAACGGAGAAGGTACACTATACATCTTGGTTGTCCAGTTAATAATAAAGGGAGTACAAGTCTAGCTTAGACATAGTACTTTTTGAGAAACTTATCGTTGAAAGGCATCATGAGCAAGTCGTCATTGGGTTTTGCAAGCCGGTAGGCACCGTTGGAGAATACAAATTCCAGGATGAACGAGACCTCCCATGTAGGTTAGAATTTACCAGTCATCTTGTTGGTCATAACCATCGACCTTCTTACTGCCAAGACGAGGTCACCCACTTGGTGAGTTCTCTTCTTGGCCCATTTTTTGAAGGCTCTTGAGAGGTGCACTTGGTACAGCTCAATGCACTGTTGAGCTAAGAGACGTTTCTTGTCGAGTGCTTTCAATTCTTGTAGTCATCGGTGATGGTTATCGTCAATGGTTAATTGATTGGAGAGAGCCACTCGGAGTAAGAAAATTTAGATCTCGAGTGGGAGGACCGCTTTACTTCCGTAAACCAAGGAGAATGGCATACTGCCAGTAGGTGTCAGGACTGTTGTGCAATAGGCCCAGAGACATTCACCCAGCTTCTCATTCTAGTCGTGCTTATTGGATGACATAAACTTCTTGAGTAGCTTTATAATAGTTTTGTTGAATGCTTCCGCCAGACCATTTGCTGTTAGATTTTAGGCAGTCGATGTCACATTATGGATTCAGTTTTTGTCACAAAACAGGTAGAAAATATGACTTACAAACAGTCGACCATTATCGTAGGTGATCCTCCGTGGCAGGCCAAAGCGGTATATGACATGATGCTGGACAAAGATGATCATATTTGAGGTATTTACTTCACGCGAGTGGAACAATTTTTACCCACTTGGAGAAGTAGTCGGTGATAGCCAAGATGAACCGATGTCCCTTAGAAGAAGGTGGACCAATTGGCCCGATAATCTCCATTGCTCACGCTTTAAATAGCCAAGATTCTACTGTTGGGTATAGAAATTCTGAGGGATGGTGGATAAAGTATGTGTAGATTTGGCACGCTTTGCACTTTCTTGCATAGTTAACAACATTCGCTACCATTGTCGGCCAATAGTAACCCATTCTTCGGAGATGGTCTTGTAGCTTGGGTCTGGACTGATAGGCACTGCAAACCCCATCGTGAGCCTCGCGGAGAGCATTCTTCCCTTCTGCATTCGATAGGCATCGTAGCGGAAGACCGTCGTAGGGACGATGATACAATATTTTGGTAGTCGTATCGTAATAGAACCGGAGCGAATATTTTCTGATGGAAGTGGCTTCCTTTGGGTTCTCAGGGAGAATTCTATAGACTGCGTAGTCGATGAATGAGAGCCTCTAGTCTTGGATGCCGGTGTCTACTTCCGATATGTATCTTAGACACATGCAGAGTTTGTTTTTTTTTGGGCAGACTAGTTCTTGGCCGACCACGGTGATTATTTTATGAGTATTGACTGGAATAACTAAAGAGGCTGGGAGGCCGGCTAGGGCATCGGCCTCGATGTTTTGCAGTCGAGGGATGTGCTCTATAAAAAACCCCCTCGAAAGTGGAGATTATGTCGAGCACGACTTGGTGGTAGGGAATCAAGTTTGGGTGGTCTCAAAGAGAATGTTTCGCTGGACCTGTGAACTGCTCCATTGGAGAATTTTTGTAGATCCAGTATCCCCTGCGTATTCAGGATCTCCTGGATACAGACAATAGATTTGGCAAGGAATCATGGAGGGACACACATCCTCTTATGTATTTGTACTTGCTGGGGATAATAAAAATGTAAATACTGTACAATATGAATTAATCTGCTGGGAAGTACTAGTTTAGAAGTAGTACTTGTTAAGGAACTTGTCCTTGATCAACATCATTGGCAAGTCTCGGTTAAGCTTTGCGAGCCTGTATGCACTGTTGAATCAAGGAGACGATGTCCTTGATAAAGCATCAGATTAAGGAAATACTTTCCTTGGTGGGTTCCAGGATACACTATGATTGATTAAGAGTGTTCGGATCTGCTCTTATTTGTTGACAGAGTCTAGAGCTCGAGCTTTATGGACTACAGTCTTGCTGGAATGATGATGCATGCTAGCACCTTCATATCCTAGTCCATTATGAGTAATGTTGTAATAGATGTCGGATTGAAAAGGAATACGTCGTCCTTTACCAAAATTCAGACATTCGGCTTTCTGGAGATCATAACCCATCTTATACATAAGACGGAGTGACTATTGGTTGTAATAATGAAACCCTGGTCGCTCATCATTTATTGCACCGGATACTACCGATGCTTTGGCTTGTGTCAAACGGGGAGTCAGGTGTAAAGGAATATTACCGTGTACACATGAAGGAGTTGGCTGAAATATGCGCATAGGATTACTGCCACATATGCACGATTCTTATTACGCCCGAGGACCACCGCCTGTTGTACGTATATGTGTAACATGCAGAGGAACACTGCCTGCTGTTGGAGATTTATTTCTTCGAGAAGCACTATCTCGTCGTTGTTGATGAGTCATACGAGACTTTCTATTGTGCAGAAGGAGACTTGTTGAGCTGCGGTGGGCATCCAAAGTCTACAATTTGCGTTTTTTGAGGAAAAGATCAAGCGGCACGGCCTGCATTTCTTTTTTTTTGACCTCGTCATTGAAGGTGCTACTTATTGTCTCAGGTCTTGAGCAATGTCAGGGTGAACCCACATGACCTCGCCCCGTATTGTGCTGAGAGGTACCAGCCCGGTGTTTGGCCGCGAGCTGGTGGGAGATTGATAACCTCCATTGTTGCCCTCAGGATCGGGACAACAACGTCCTGGGCCTCCGTCACCGGGAAGTCACCAAACTGGAGCGACACTATGTTCGTAATGACCGTCTTGTCCTCAAAGTCGAGGGTAAGCACTTTGGCATCGATTAGCTGCTGGATATGCCTCTTCAACACAGAGCAGTCTTTGGTTGGATGATGGACGTACTAGTGGTAGTACTTGGGGTCATCGACCTTATCTACCTCCTCAGTGTATCTGATTTTTTGTAGCAGGAGTTTATTTTCCTTCATTAGTACGTTGAATATTTTAATGACGTCCTCGTCATCGAAGGAGAAATTCTCTTTTGGCTTCGGGGCTTCTGATTACTAAGTCTCACATTCCTAAGGGAAGACCGTTAGTTTTGCATCATCTTCGGACTCTGAGGGAATGCTACTCCCAGCTTTAGATGCTGCTCTAACTTGTCGACGACGACTACCCCCAGACTTGTCATTTTTTTTCCTGGGAATCACTGTCCGTACAAAATGACGGGTTGGTGTAGATCACCAGAAGATTGTTACTCCCAGCATGCAGAGTTATTGCGGGCCCTGAGGGTGGTGGGACCATGTTCACCTTTGTCTCCAGTATCGCTTAGGTTAAAGTCTGCATTATGGAACTCATGGTGTGCATCATTGCCCCCAAAGCATTGTGACATTTGTAATTATCAGTGCCCTCATTGTCCTCCCTTGCCATGTACACTGTCATGATATGGGAGGAGGTGGATAGGGTGGTAGACCCTTTGTTTTTTTATTTTGCTCCTTGAGTCGCACTATCCTCAGGAAAGGTGGATATCGTTACATCTTCCTCAGACTAGGAGGGAGCACTATCCCCAGCGTCGGAAGGTGCTTCTCTTTAATGAGGGTGACTACCCCCCAGTTTGCAGAGTCATCTTCGATCTTGGAGAAATATCACCCCCAGATGACAATAATTTTGTCCTTAAGCAGGTGCACAGGAATACTCCTTCTGCAGTCGCTGCTACTTGCCTACAGAAGTATCTAAGTACAATATTTTTTATCTGGAGAATGTGACGATGATCAATTACTACAACGACTCCTTTACTCCGTTGACGATCCGACGAGGGAATGGGGATGCTATATTCTTTTCTCTCTCTCTCTCTCTCTCTCTCTCTCTCTCTCTCTCTCCCTCTTGAGCTTGTGTGCACATACGTAGCTCGCCTGGGGGGTATGGTCTCTGAAAAGAGGACCCTGGGAATGTCAAAGTTCCTCCTATTTATAGCCATCATACTGATGGGCTATAGGTGCCGTATATGCCTATGTTTGGTGGCCGCATAGGTCTCCTTCAATAGAATATAGTTGCAACTGTAGCCTCATACCACGGATATGCTGTCATGTAGCCTCGGTTAGGATATGTTGTAGATAAGATCTTGGGGTCATTCTCAACTCAGTTGGCTGCGTGACTCGGTCAGTTGGACACGTGGTCTGCACTGATTAAGTAAGGATCTCTTCGGTTGGAACGGAAAGATCTTCCATAATATCTTGGCCACATAACGTCTTGGCCGCATATGTGCTCTCCTTTGGCCTTATTCTTATAGACACTTCAGTAGCATGGCATTGTGGCCGCATGCGAGCTCTCGTCTGGCCTTAGTTGTATGGAAACATTGGCTGCATGATAACGAGGCCGCATAAGGCCATAGCCGCATATGAGGGAACACGTGGCGTGGCACATCTGACGAAGCTATTAATGCACTGATGTAACTTTTTATCTTTTTATGAGCCGTCTCCTCTCTCATGATTCTCGAAGTGCTCTAGGTGATTATTGGTGTGTTATAAATTATGACAAGCATTGAATGTCATATTAGGGGATCTCATGCGGCCTCTTACTTCGTGGTTGTTCAGGCCGCATGAGATATTCCTATACGGCTTCCAATTCCTTGGTTATTCGGGCCGCATGGGCTATATGTGGCTCCTCTTCGGCCTGCTATCACTTTAAAGGGGCATGAGTATTATGTCCTGCTCCCAATAAATAGTGAGTTGAGTATGTAACCAACATCCCCAAGCTATGTGCTTTACGAATAAACCTATATTCGTAATCACAATTATTGCCTGTAAGTTCTAGGGTAAAGTATAGGGTAAAGCTAAACCGTCAACAAGTAAGAACAAAGTATACTCACAATATCAAGCTTTTTCATTTACAACTCACAAATCTGAGTTCTGTCTTCAAAAAAAAGTATACAAGCTACTCACTAAAATATACAACCACATAACTATCTTCCATAAGATTAATGCACATACAATTATACAAGAAGACAAAGTAAATTTATTCTACATGTGTCATCCCTTACTCTTCAGATTCGTCCACATTATATAAGGAAAGAATCTCGTCTTCGTCCCGACCTTCATCTAGTGAACAAAAACTAGGTCATCAAAGACATGTAAGTCCTCGATTAAAGGAAGGTGAAATAAAAGAAATAATGTGATACAGAAGATCAAGTGGAACGAAAATCTAACCCAAATAAACTCTAAGTACAAAAATTAAATGTAACTATAAACTAACTTCTAAACTAATCTTATTCTGGTGAAATAATTATGTCCAAAATCGTTTCTTAAGTCCTAAAGTCACTAATACAGTCACAAATTAATTTTTACTATATAATGATGCAAAGTTTAAAGAACATGTTTGGATCTTACAATCGCAATGTCATGAGCACTATCTAGGCAATAGTCATGTTACCAGGGATCAGGTGGTGGCAGGTAGTCATGGTGCTTAGTAGTCCAGCCACTCCTCTTCGGGAGAAATAAATTATAACATCATTTAATACCAAATTTGACTTTTTATCGAATTAGGACAAACATTTACAGATAACACGAGATACAGGTAGGTATGTGATCTAAGCATTCACCCACTCTCAACGCAAGGTCTTGCAAAGGAGCTACAGGTACTGATTAGTTTTATTTAATTATATTGCTCAGATTTCATACGATGTAATCCAAATTGTTCTCTCCCGCCCAATGCTCTATTCAACAATCACAATCAATCATAAGTTCATTCTAATAGTTAAAACTTTTTTTCCCGGGTCAAGTATACATCTTGATTTGTATTTCTGGAATACATGTATCACTTGCAGGAATGCTTCCAACTATTGGAATAATACCAAATAAATTCTCTATATATGTTAATCTCATGTAATACGAGAATACAGTTAACATGGTATTCCAGAACCAAGGAACAATATTTGATAATCAGATCGCTTACACGTTTACAATTCCATGTACATACAAATTCGAACTTAGACAGTTAACCTATAGGTATTCCTAGAATTATTGTTACTCTGTCTCCAGTCGATATACAATTATCTAGGTTTATGGTTTGGTATGATACCACGACGTTTAAGCTTCGAAATTAGACTATCTTCCAAAATCCTTAGACTTTCGGACATAGTCTTCTTTGTATTTCGAGCTCCAAACACAGTAATATATCCGATCCGGAGCAACTCTCCGTAGAATCGACATGGGTCAAAGCCCCTTCTGTGGAACAACTCTATACCGGACACACGCAGTTAATAGGATAGATAGTAAATGCATAAAAGCACAAAACCAAATTTCATAAAAATTCCAGCATGCATACCAAACTTTGTACAGAGCATAACTCCTATTATATAAATCCAAATACCATCAAATTATACCGTTGGAAAATTATCGAATCCTCTTCTATTTCTGTTTAGAAATAATCAAATTTTAACAAAGTTTAATATGTCAAAACTGGACTACGAAATAAGGTGTAAAATTTTCCAGATTTTGTTTCCAGAATTGTACGTCGATGGTGCACGACAATAACTCCTATTAAATACACCCGAATGCTATCGTATCATATATGGTTGAAAAATTTATCGAATCCTCTTCAATTTTTGTTCATATATATCCTGGTTTTGAAGAAGTTTAATAGGTCAAACTCGCATACACAAAACTGTGCCCATAGGTTTCATATTTTAATTCCATGATTCTATACCTTTGTTGCACGACCCAAAATTACTATCATATGAATTCAAACTCTATAGTATCATATACCGTTGAAAATCTTATCAAATCTTTTTTTATTTTTGTTTAAAAAAAATTAAATTTTGACAGGGTTTAGTAGATGAAAACTAATCCGGAAAAATACCACGTCGTAGGAAAGAATTCAGCACTACGTATTCTAATTCTATATCATGTCCAATCCTTATATTGGTGAGTCACCTTAATGTAAAACTCTTAAAAGCATGTTCTAAATGACATATATTATTCTCAGAATTAATCTAGAATATAAACCTTATTTTTGAATTAATAGAATAAACCAAGAACAATATAAAAAATACATAAAAATAAGATTTGTGTAGAGAAATGGTGGACTTGCCTTGATTCTATAGGGTTTAGAAATTATGGAGGGGTGAAAAGATGGTTTGGGAGGAGGTAGGAGAGTTAGGAAAGATGGTGAAGATATAAAGAAGTTAAAAACATATGTAAGAAAATAAGTCTTTAATATATAATATATATATATATATATATATATATATATATATATATATATATATATATATATATATATATATATATATATATATATATATATATATATATATATATATAAAACAAGTACTTATATATTAAAGTATTACTCTTTCTAATATATACTAGATATTTTAGGATGAAAGGAATAAAAAAAATGGAATTGGACCCCCTCATTTGGCCGGCCACCCCCCACCCTCCGGCCCGTCGGCTTCTTAAAGAAGCTAAGGGTTAAGCAAAAGGGTATTTTGGTAATTACAAGATTTAATTAATAAGGATGCTAATTAAACCTAGTTTTTTCCTAATTAAAAACACATGTTTACTCTAAATCAAGCCTTAATCATGAATGATAAGGTACATACTAATACCTCTAATAAAATAAAAAGATTTATGTAAAATAAATAATATTATTATATTAGAAATTTTGGGAACCCGAAAAATTATATTAAAATAATACAATTTTTCTCAAAAAACTATTTTCTCATAAAATTTGTATTTCCAAATAAATAGTAATAATAATTAAAAATAAATTTTGAAACCAACTATGACACTCTACCTTCCTTAGAAAAATTATGTCCTCGAAATTTAAATTATGTTTATAAAAGTATATCAAAAGTACTTAGACTTTAAAACAAACCTTGAGTGCCAAGTAGATAGGGATACTGTTTCCGCATATCTTCTTTCCGTTCCACGGTAGATTCAACCTGGAGAATCTTTACTCCATGTCCCTCGTACCAGAGATATGCTTTTGTTCTTAAGTATATTTTATCTTTTATCCAGGATTTCTCTGGTTGTTGTTCTATTCGGAGTGTCGGGCCCATTGTTATCTCTGAATGATCCATTGTATGATTTAGGTCTGGTACATATATTCTAAGTTGTGAGATATGAAATAAATCATGAATTACTTCTAATATTAGAGGTAAGGTCAATCTGTATGATACCTCTCTAATTCTTTCAATTACATCAAATGGTCCAATGTACCTTGGGTTTATTTTTTTTTGAGTTCCAAATCTGATTGTTCCTCGAGATGGCAAAAATTTTAAGAATACATGAACGTCAGGTTGAAATTATAAAGATATTCTATGTTTATCTGCCCACATCTCTTGACTGTCTTGAGCTGCCTGAAGATGACTGCTTATAGCTTTAATCTTGTCTATAGTTTGTACCACCATTTTTGGACTCAATAGTTGTCGTTCACTTATATCACTCTAACATATAGGAGATCGACACTTCCTTCCATACAAAGCTTCAAATGGTGCCATTTTAATGCTGGCATGATAACTGTTATTATAGAAGAATTCAATTAGATGAAGATGATCATCCTATGATCCTCCAAAATCAAGAGTACATGCTCTCAACATATCTTCAAGAGTTTGAATAGTTCTTTCCGATTGGACATCTGTTTGAGGGTGATATGCTGAGCTAAACTTTAAACGTGTACCGAGACTTTCTTATAAGATCCCCCAAAATTTTGAAGTAAATCAGGAATCTCTGTCTGAAACTATGCTTCTAGTTACTCCATGCTGAGTAAAACTTTTGTCTCATATGCATATAAGCTAATATTTCAATTGATTGACCCACTCGAAATGGTAAAAATCGAGCAAATTTTTTAAGTCTATCAACAACAACCCAAATAACATTGTTTGCCTTCTGAGTCCTTGGAAATCCTGATACAAAGTTTATATTAATATGATCTCATTTTCATTCAGGTATTGGTAATGGCTGAAGAAGTCCTACAGTCCTCTGGTGCTCTGCCTTTACTTGCTAATAAACTAGGCATTTTGATACAAATCTTGCAATTTTTCTTTTTATTTTATGCCACCAAAAATTTTGTTTGAGATCTTTATACATTTGTGTACTTCCTGGATGAATAGAATATTGAGATTTATGTTCCTCGGACATAAATTCTTTTCTTAGATCTCCTTTTGTTACACATAATCGGTGTTCAAACCATAATATTCTATCTGGGTATTTACTTATCCAGTCTGAAGTCATGTTTCAGTCTTCTTCTATAATTCTTGTAATTTAACATCTTTTTGTTGAGTTGCTTTGATTCTCTCTACTAAAGATGAATGAACTTGAAAGTTAGCTCATGATCCTTCTGCCCTTGGATATATAATTTTAATTCCCATTTTTCTTAAATCATTAAGGATTTCTTTTGGTGTGTGTAAACCCCCGAATTTTTCAAAAAAATTTAATTTGGATTTTTCACAATTTTCTGTAATTTTCTGGGATTTTTTTATAATTAAACTAAGATATTTTATGATTAAAGAATTTTTAAATAATTTTAATTAATATTAAAATATTATGGAAATAATATTTTATGGTGTAAAATGGAAAACCAGACATAGGGTAATTTTTTGGGAATTTATTGGACTCCGGAAGCATTTTTAAAGCCCTAGAGACTAAGTAGAAATAAACCAATTAAAAACCTAGAAATAAATCCGGTTCAATTGAACCAAACCAACCTAGACCCGGTTCACTAAACCGAACCCAACCTTAGCGGGTCGGGTCGGATCTAAACCCGACCCGAAACCCGCAGACCCAAACCCGCACTTAAACGCTAGCGAGTCGGGCCGGATTCATGTTGAACCCGACCCGCGGACCCGTAACCCAAACCCTAATCCTAATTCGAGTCGGAATACTGTTCCGGCAGCGGCAACCCTATATTTAACCCCTAAGCGTCGCCAGAACCCTAATTTCCTCCCCTCTCCTCCGCCTTCCCCCGGAACCCTAGCCCATCTCCGCCGCCTCTTCTCCCTCTGCCATCTCCCCGGACTCGCCCCGCTCCGCCCTAAGCCCTGAACCACCTTCCTCCGCCCGAGCCGCTCGACCAGCCACCACCTCCCATCTCCCCTCTTTCTCCTTCCCCGACTTCATCTTCCCCTGAGCCTACGACCTCCTCCCCTCGACGGTCCTCCGTCTACCCCGACCCGCGGCGCCCCAACCTCGACGACGATCCCATCATCCACCCTTAGCCCTTCGTCCCCAGAACCACCTCCACAAATCTCCACCACCATCGACCACCCCAACACCATGACCTCCGCGTTGCACCGAGCACCCTGCTCGCCTCGCCGTCCCTCTCCGCTCTGCCCTCGACGACCGCCATCCCCCGACCTCATCCTCCCCGAAGCCCCGATCTCCACCGCTCTGCCCAGCCCCGTGCCCTAGCCGCACAGCCCGGAGCCGACTACCCCAGCAGCTCCGACGAGCCGCTCCGCCTCCGCACGCGTCGACTCCCATCGGCGAGTCCCCCCGCTGTCTCCGGACACAGACTCGAGCAGTACCGGACACGGACACAGCAGGATCCGACAGCAGAACCCTAAACCCTAACCAGGACACGAAACAGACACTCGGACACGAGAAATCGGTCTTCAGGGAGCCCTGTTCATGTAGCGTTTTCTCTCTCCTCGTTGCCCCATTTTCTGTTCCATCAGTTATGACGCGTAGGCTGTGTGACCCCCTCGATGCCCGTGCAACCCTCTCGGTGCATCGCGTCCTGTGGCGATCGCGAACCACGATCCAAAAACAGGAAAACCAACGTCCTGTTTTACCCCGGAACTGAGTGCGCCCCGCCAAACGGGATAACTTGGTCGCACGGATCTTTACCGAAACGTGCGCGCCGTTGATACGGACGTGCGAGATTTTACAGAAGTTGATTTGGATGTGCGTGCACACCGGAATCAACGCGTATCCGCCGACAACGCACCGTATCCGTCCATTCTGGAACATGTCGTAACTTTGTGTACACAAGTCGGATCGAAACGAAACTTGTGCCATCGGACTCATAGCAATATGCTGGTCCTGTGACCCAAGTTTGGTTCGATTCTGAGAACGTTGACAAAATTGCGTAGGCCCCACAGGCTCCCCTTGACGGACGATTTTGTGATCAGCTCATCGGAATCCAATTTCAAAAGTTCCGTTGGGTTCGTATCATCGTTCCTGACTTGTTAACACTAAGTTTGATGAATTTGGAGACCTTTGACCCTGACACACTTTTTGGTGCAAAGCGGCCCACATGTGGACCCTACTTTGACCAAAAACTGTCATTTTTGCTCTTGTGTCCAAATTGGACTCAAGGACAGGCATTTCTAGCTATTTGATATTTTCTGAATCTAATGGTGATGTTTATTTTAGCAACCGGAGTAGTACCTGCAAATCACACTGAGACCAGAGCTACAGTTGGAGCCAGAACCCTAGGCAAGTGTACCTTGCCAACATTGTAGTTCTTGTTACATATTTACTTGATTTGTTTATATATTGTTATACATGCTTGACCTAGGACCGTGTGACTTACTTAGCGTTCGATTATTAGTCGGGTGCCAACACTGTACGCAGAGTCGTGTAACGTCACCTAGAGATGGACATTCGTGACCCTTTATATTCTCTTACTTGTCTTATCAAGTACATAGACCCAGGACACTTGACACTATTCATGTGACAGAATCTTCCTGAGATATTCATGGTGATTCTGTATAGGATACAGGTTTTATGACATAGGCATTATATTCACAGACATTATATGACTTGCTGCATTAGTTTTGATCCTGCGTGTCATGGACATGAGACGTGAGATTACATTGGGTGGGGAGAGTATTACCATATCAACGGCTGATTATATTATATATACTATTGTCTGGAGGTGCTTCGGCACATATACTGGAGTCTTGATACTACTTGCTTTGGCATATATACTGGAGTCGTGATACTAATACTGCTATGGGTTTCCCCGACACAGATCCTGTAGTAGTCTCAGCCCGAGTATGACTAAAACTCTCACTTGTATTTCACATAGATGGTTACATATTTACCCTGTTTATTTCATTTACTATTTCACTGCATTTATGTTGGCTTGAGTTATTTTGTACCTTGCTATGTCCCCTGAGGACCTGGATCCAGATTATGTCCCCAGGATTTGTAGCCGAGATCTATCCCGAGGTATACGGGACAGGAGCATTAGCAGGAGCAGGAGCAGACACCAGAGCAGTACCAGATCCAGTAGACGAGTGAACCCTGAGGGTATTCTTCTGAGTGTATACTGTTTACATACTCAGTATTAGCAGTGGTTATCTTTATTCTTGTATCTTGACAGATGTATCAGTCTCATTATCGGGTTATTTCCCGAGTTTATATTTTATTGAGATTGATCTTGCTTTATGATTCTGATATTGTTGTATTCATTTCTGTGGATGAGATTAGTCTTTCTAGACCCTTATTGTTGTATTACAGCTTAAGTACGCCCTGATGGATCCATTAAATTGGGTTTGTCCATCAGTGTGTACTGCTGGCCATTGTCACGTGTCTGGTCCCTCGATATTTTGGGACTGGGGCGTGACAGTGTGTTCATAAAGAATGTTGTAGGTCTTCTACTTGATGCATCTGGTAATTTTTTTGCTTTGCCAGGACGATATTCCAGTTCTATATCAAAGTCCTTAAGTAGCCCTAACCACATTCTTTATCTAATATTCAACTCTTTCTGAGTGAATATATATTTCAAACTTTTGTGGTCAGTGTAAACTTTAACGCTTTCACCATATAGGTAGTGCCTCCATAATTTAAGTACAAATACTACTGCTGCAAGCTCTAGATCATGTGTTGGATAAATTCTTTCATGCTGCTTCAACTGACGAGAGGCATATGATATAACTCTTCTATGTTGCATTAGTACACAACCTAGGCTTTTTCCAGAAGCATCGCTATAAATTTTATAACCCCCGGATCCGCTTGGTAATGCTGAACAGATGATGTAATAAGTCTTTCTTTCAATTCTTTAAATAATGTCTAAAATTTGTCTATCCAGATAAATTTACCATCCTTTCGTGTTAAACGAGTTATAGGTTCAGAAATCCTCCAAAAAATTTCTACAAATCTTCTGTAATATCTTGCTAACCCCAGAAAACTTCAAACTTGGTTAAACTAGTCAAATTCGAGGTCAAACTTGGTTAAACTAACTATTTCTAGGTTGTATGAGTCTATCTCTAAGTTATTAGGTTGGTAACCAATGATACAAGTCATATAAGTTGAAACTAGGTATTAAACTATCTTATGGTACCAATAGTAATATATACTTACACTAGCTATTAATACTAGGTAGTATATACATGTATACCTTATATTGGTATAATTACCATATCTATATTACTTTATTTCATCTCACACTAACCCTCACCCCTCAACTTGATACATTCTCAAACCCAACTGATACTCTCTTGCACCCTTTGTGCATCAATGAATACCCTAACCTACTCTAGGACTCACACACAGACACTTACACTAAATTACCTACACACACAGTGCACTGTCCTTAACTGGATTTTACATCAATGCACGTTGCACCCTCGACTCCCAACTCAGAAACTCGAGCCCCCCTTACTAGCAGCTTCTAACTGACGCCTAGTACATCAATCCCAAACTAGTCTAGTATCAAACATACCCTAACTACCAACTGAACTGAAACACCTTCAGTGATATCAAAGTATCAAACAAACATGTGAACTTTCTTACCCCTGATCTTGCTTCCTAACCCATACTAACCTGAACCTAATCCCCTCAACTTGCACTTACGGCCAGAGCCATCACTGCACTGTACATGAACACAAGTCTGTGCATAGACTTGGCACATGCAGCAGCAAGTGCAGTCCCTTATGGACTTAATTGTACTGAGTTACCCACTGCTGTCAACCCGAGTCCTCCAAAGTCCATTCAGAAATGGACTGTCTGACTGCACCCACATCAACACACCTGAACTCTCAACCATCTAAACACCTTACTGCACTTGATCTTCATTCATACACTACTGCAGTGCACTTCCCGTTGCAAATGCAGCACAAACTATTGTGTTCTGCAACAAGACTTCTCCCACATGACCTGGGTTTCTGCCCCCAATCAAAAACTTGATTGATAGCACATTGATACCTATTGGTATTAGTTCAGTTCCCACACTCTTCTACATTTATACATTCCTCAATCCACATCTGAAACCAACACCAAGTACACTCATAATCCTATAATAGTCCCCTCAATGGTTGATACTATATAGTACACATATGAACTTAACGTAACACTCAAGAAAAAAAAAAAAAAATATATATATATATATATATATATATATATATATATATATATATATATATATATATATATAAATATATATATAAACAAATGAAGACATACCTATATATATATATATATTATTAATACACTAGTTTGATCAAGAGAACAATACTAATTAGGACACTATAATACTCACAAGCAATAACACAAACATAAGGAGTACATTGCACCCGTATCGCACTAATTCTATGATATACATGTGATACGGCCCCAACACATCACTCATTGCATCATGAAGGATACGGGCAAGTCTAGAATCATAATTATGAACAATATAAAGTGCTAGCTACTCAACTAAGTGTCTGTGTTTAAACATGGCATGTGTATCACCCGTGTCAAAGAGAAAACCCCCAAATTAATCTGTATCACCAAATTGCCATGATACGACCTACATGTATCCAATTATGGACATGACACTTGTCTCACACAATCACACATGTCAATTTGGTCTACTAGATCTATTGACAAACACATGGTACACTAATATTAGATTTTTCCCAAATTGGGCACAAAACACACAATAACTTTCACAATAAGGGTCTCTAGTAGTCAATTCTTCTTCCTATAGGTAGCCCTAGTATATAGGTAAGTTTCTAATGATTAAACTATATATTTAGAGTCTAATTAGCAAGAAAAATCTGAATTGTACCAATTGGAAGATAGATTTCCAATGCAAGTCGTCAATTGGATGCAAAGAGCCCTCAACTTGTGCAATCCCCTTCTCCTTCTAGATCCTTGCCTCCTTCTTCCTTCTAAATCTTCTAATGGTGAAGAATGAGAGTATTTAAAATTAATTTGGTGGGAATTTGGTGGAGAAAATAAGAATTTAGGGAAGAACAAAGTAGATCTAAAATTGGAGTAAAATAAGAAGAGGAGAGAGAGTCTCCTCCTCTTTATGTGGCCGGTCCCCTCCTACTTGGCCTCTAAGCAGTATATAATTTCTAATATATCCCTATGGGCTAGCAGTGAAGAAAAGGATTAAGAAAGGAATGTTTTATTCCTAATAGTTTGACTAATTAAATCACCAACTTAATAAAATTGTCTAAATAATTGGGCTCAAGTCTAAACTAATTAAATGTTGGCCCGTGAGTCATTGCTAATCTAATTAGGTCCACTAACACAATTCCAAAAATTTAATATAACATCTAATAATAAATAAATTATACAATAAATAAATACTTAACATGTGCCATAATTAATAATTATGAAATGACCAAAATGTCATTTCCTAGAAAATATTATAGTGACTTCTTCCTCATTCTTGGAATATATCAAAATATCATCGTTGAATACTATGCAAAATTTATCCAAGTATTGGTAGAATATACGATTCATAAGATCCATAAAGATTGTAAGAGCATTAGTTAATCCAAATGGCATAATTAAGAATTCGTAATGCCCATATTGGGTTCGAAAAGTAGTTTCTGATACATCTTCTTTCTTTACTTTTACTTGATGATAACCTGACCTCAGATCAATTTTTGAAAATACTTGTGCTCCTCCAAGTTGATCAAATAACTCATCAATTCTTGGTAATGAATATTTTTTCTTAATTGTCACCTCATTCAATGCTCTATAATCAATGATCAGTCGTAATGTGTCATCTTTCTTCTTTACAAACAAGACTGGTGCTCCCCAAGGTGAAACACTTGGTTAAATAAATATTTTAGTCAACAGTTATTTTATTTGTTTATTCAACTCTGTTAATTCTTTCTTATTCATAGGATACATTTTTTTTTGCTTCAAGTGCTGCTCCAACAACCAGGTCTATAGTAAACTCTAATATTTTGTCTGGTGGTAGTTCTGGTAATTCATCAGCAAATACATCCTTAAATTCAGATACTATCCTCAGAAATTATTCTTCTTCAATATTTTGGAATACTCCTCAAATTGGCAGCATATGTTCTTCAATCTTCTCTGTTTGATCTTCCTTATGATCTCGAATAAATTTATGTATTTCTCTTCCTAGAATTTGAAACATAACTCTTCCTTGACCACAATCTATATTAGCTACTGCTAATGTCAACCAGTCCATTCCGAAGACTATATTATAATTAATTATTAGAAAAACCAAAAGTCTTACTCAGAATGATTCGCCTCCAATTTTCATTGGACATGCTTTGCATATATGATTGACTTCCACCAATCCATTTCTCGTTAAAATTTTTACTTTCTTAGGTAATGGTTCAGTTTCAATCGCATGCAAACATATAAATGCAGCAGATATAAAGTAATGTGTAGCGCCTGAATCAAATAATATTGTTGTTGGATAAGATAAAACTAATATTGTATCTGTCATAACTTCTCCAGGTAATTTTGCCTCACAGTATCCATCAAGATAGTCTGGTCATGCTTCTTCTTGCCAGTATAAGTTTGTTGTGTTCTTTGTGTGCTTGTTGGAATTATTTCATTTGTGGTGGTAATGGAGGCCTATACTGACTTCCTGCAGGTACCATAGTCTACATCACTGGTGCTGCCTGCTGTATTGGCCTTAGTAATTTTAACCTCATTCTTAGTACATTCCCCTGAACTTCTTACTTGGGTTAAACCCTGCATTCATAGGCCTTGGTAAAAATTATTGATATGGTGTCATAGGCCTTGTCATAGACATCTGGAGAAACAGAGTAATTTGATTATCTGCTGCTCCACATCTTAAACACCATCCATTATATTTTCTATATTGATTCTTCAAATGGCCTGGTTTCCTACAAAAATTGCATATGGGCACACCCTTTGATTCTTTGAAGAAGATCCTGGTTCTTTGAAGAAGATCCTGGTTTAAAGTTTTCTCTTATGACCTCCAACCTTTGTTTCTTGCCTATCTTTTTGTATCATTTATTGATCATGGGCAGCTTCAGTTATCTCAGAATATGTTTGGCATTTATAAGGTGGAACTTTGCCCTTAAGTTTGCTTTCTAACCCTTCTTTGAACCTGGATACTTTAGCTTTTTTGTAGCTACCATGTAAGGAGAAAATCTACTTAGTCTGGTAAATTCTTCAGTATATTTATCATGTTTCAGTTAAATAAATCTCCTTTCTAACTCCATTTGAGCTGATTCTGGAAAAAAAAATTCTTCAAATTTACTTTTAAACTCTTCCCATGTCACTACTATATCAGAATCCTTTGGGTGCTCTACACTCCACTAGATTTCTGCTATATCTTCTAATTGGATTATAATTATTGCTACCATATCTTCTGGTATAATCTTTGCTCCCTTAAGTAAGCCTTTTGTAGTCCTCAACCATTGCCCTGCCTCCAATGGATTCTCAGTTCCACAAAATTTTATTGGAATTAGTTTTCTGAAGTCGACAATGGTTCCAGTTTTCTATTGGGGAGGTGTCCTAAGTTGTTCAAGTACAGCTGCTGAGGTAGCTTGTATAGCATTAGCATGCTGATTATTTATTTGTAAGAGTTGTTGGAAATTTTGGAGTATATCAGCGGCACTTGTCTCAGCTTGGTTGTTAAGTGGGGACTGGAATTCAGAATCGTTCATTTTCTAAATGGAGACAAGGAATACAATTTTTTTTAATAAACTAATCCAAGTAGTTATAATACCATTATTAAAAATAATTAAATTGAAAGAACAGTTATATAAAAGTAGAACAAAATAAATAAGGAAACTGCATACTTTATTTACAGAAACAATATATTATAAAGTGCCACAAAGATATTCAACCACTATTTACATCTGTTGTTATACTAAAATGAACTCCAGTAGACAAAAATATAACCTTATATCTATCTTACACACAAACTAGTCTTACATACATACACACTACACATATAGTAGTTTTATTTACATAACCATATCATATTCTCCCTTGATATCTTTATCCTCTAGATAAGTATCAGTCTGATCTCGAAGATAATTACTTCAGGGTGAAGCTCCCTCCATTCTTGTAGTGTACCATTAAAATCATTCATTTCTGCTGAGTGTTGAGCCTTAATAATTATGTGGTTTGGGAGCATGTATCTATTCGGCCCACTCGATATTCATCTTCAAAACAAATACTGTATACTGGCATATTCTGGCCCTGTTCTAATCCCCATCTCCTCCTCACAATATTGTAATATCTATGATAAGTTCGTCTTCTATAACCCAGATAAGCATGAGACATGAACCGAGGCATAATCTACAACCAAGAAAACTTTATATTAGTAACCTCAGTTAAATCTTAAATACAACTATATACAGTTAATAATAATTAACTCAAGAATCATGTCTTCTTAGATTATAAACGCATGCTATAGAAATATAAAATAAGCATACTGAACTTAATTTTCTTAACCTTATAATACTCAATACTCGTATCATAAGGTTCTTGTTAGACTTTTTCTAGAAATCAATCTTAGGGTCTTATAGATATAATTAACATATATTCTACCTAGATATAGACTGTTGCATATCTATAACACAGACCTGCATGGGCCACCACTAAAAGACGTGTTACGTCCCGCTCCCAATAAACGGTGAGTTGATTACTTAACCAACATCCCTAATCAACGTGCTTTAAAAATAAACCTATATTCGTAACCATGATTGTTGCATGTAAGTTCTAGGATAAAGTATAGGGTAAAGCTAAACCATCGAAAAGTAAGAACTAAATATACTCATAATATCAAGGTTTTACATTTACAAGTCACAAGTATGAGTTCTGTCTTCAAAGGAAGCTAAACACTAAAATATACAACCACATAACTATCTCCCATAAGATTAATACATATATAATTATACAAGAACACAAAATGAATTTATTATACACGCGACATTCATTACTCTTCATATTCGTCCATATTATATAAGGGAAGAATCTAGTCTTCGTTCCGGCCTTCATCTAATAAAAAAAAAAATTAGGTCATCAAAGGCATGCAAGTCATCGATTCAAGGAAGGTAAAATAAAGAAATAATGTGATATTGAAGATCAGGTGCAATGGAAATCTAACCCAAATAAACTCTATAAGTACAAAAATTAAATGTAACTATGAACTAAATTCTAAAGTAATCTTAATCTGGTAAAATAATTGCATCCAAAATTGTTTCTTAAGTCCTAATGTCACTAATCGTTTCCGGGTTTACCGCTCCTTCCTTCTATTAGCTCCCGTCACCGTCCCGTGGGTTCGCTCGCCTCACTTTGTTCTCCTTCTCACTGCCTATTAGCTCCCTCTTCCGTAGGACGCCTTCGGTCGCCACAGTCAGAAGTCAACTTTTCATATATGATGATGCAAAGTTTAGATAACATGTTTGGATCTCACAATCGCAGTGTCATGAGCACTATCTAGGCAATAGTCCAGTTACCAGAGATCAGGTGGTGGCAGGTAGGTACGGTGCTTATTAGTCCGGCCACTCCTCTTCGGGAGCAATAAATTATAACATCATTTAATACCAAATTTGACTTTTTATTGAATTAGGACAAACATTTACAAATAACATGAGATGCAGGTAGGTAGGTGATCTAAGCATTCACCCACTCTCAACGCAAGGCCTTACGAAGGAGCTAGGGGAATTGATCAGTTTTGTTTAATTATATTGCCCAGATTTTATACGATGTGATCCAAACTGTTCTCCCCCGCCAAATTCTCTATTCTGCAATCATATTCAATCATAAGTTCATTCTAATAGTTAAAACTTTGTTTCTCGGCTCAAGTATACATCTTGCTTTGTATTTCTGGAATACAGGTATCACTTGTAGGATTACTTTCACTATTATAATAACACCAAATAAATTCTCTATACATGTTAATCTCACATAATACGGGAATAGAGTTGACAAGGTATTCCAGAACCAAGGAAACAATATTTGATAATCAGATCACTTACGCGTTTACAAGCCCATGTCCGTACGAATCCTAACTTAGATAGTTAACCTATAGGTATTCCTAGAATTATCGTTACTCTATCTCCAGTCGATATACAATTATCTAGGTTTAGGTTTCAGTACGATACCACAACGTTTAAGCTTCAAAATTAGACTATCTTCCAAAATTCTTAGACTTTCGGACAAAGTCTCATTTGTATTTCGAGCTCCAAACATAGTAATATATTCGACCCAAAATAACTTTTCGTAGAATCGACATGGATCAAATGCCTTTCGGTGGAACAACTCTACACCGGACAAACGCAGTTATTAGGAGAGATAGTAAATGCATAAAAGCACAAAACCAAATTTTACAAAAATTCTAGCATGCATATCCTACTTTGTACAGAGCATAACTTCTATTATATGAATCAAAATATCAACAAATTATACCATTGGAAAGATTATCGAATTCTTCAATTTCTATTTGGATATAATCAAATTTTGACAACGTTTAATAGGTCAAAACTGGTCTACGAAATAAGGTTTAAAATGTCCTAGATTTTGTTTCCAGAATTGTACGTCGATGGTGCACGGCCAATAACTCCTATTAAATACACCCGAATGCTATCATATTATATACGGTTGTAAAACTTATCGAATCTTCTTCGATTTTTGTTCAGACATATCCTAGTTTTGAAGAAGTTTAATAGGTCAAAACTGGCATACACAAAAATATGTACATAGATTCTAATTTTGATTCCAGGATTCTACACCTCTGTTGCATGACCCAAAATCACTATCATATGAATTCAAACCCTATCGTATCATATCGTGTTGGAAAGATTATTGAATCCTCTTCGATTTTTGTTTAAACAAAATTAAATTTTGACAGGGTTTAGTAGATGAAAACTAACCCGGGAAAATACTGCACCGTAGGAACGAATTATGCACTACGTTTTCTAATTCTAAATCTTGTCCAAGCCTTATATAGGTGTGTCATCATAATAATAAAAACTCTTAAAATTATGTTCTAAACTTATATTATTCTCAGAATTAATCTAGAATATAAACTTTATTTTTGAATTAATAGAACAAACCAAGAACAATATAAAAAAATACATAAAAATGAGATTTGTGTAGAGAAATGGAGGACTTGCCTTGATTCTATAGGATTTAGAAATTATGGAGGGGTGGAAAGATGGTTTGGAAGGAGGTAGGAGAGTTATGAAAGATGGTGAAGATAAAAAGAAGTTAAAGACATATGTAAGAAAACAAGTCTTTAATATATATATATATATATATATATATATATATATATATATATATATATATATATATATATATATATATATATATATATATATATATATATAACATATATGTATTTAAAGTATGAAAGGAAGCAAAATAAAGGGGGATTTGACCCCTTATTTGGCCGTCCACCCCCCTGGCTTCTTAAAGAAGCCAAGGATTAAGCAAAAGGATATTTTGGTAATTACAAGGTTTAATTAATAAGGATGCTAATTAAACATATTTTTCTCCTAATTGAAAACACCTATTTACACTAAATCAAATCCTAATCATGAATGACATACTAATACCTCTAATAAAATAAAAAGATTTATGTAAAATAAATAATAATATTATATTAGAAATTTTGGGAACCCAAAAAATTATATTAAAATAATGCATTTTTCTCGAAAAGCTATTTTTTCATAAAACTTGTATTTCTAAATAAATGGCAATAATAATTAAAAATAAATTTTGAAATCAACTATGACAATGAGCTCTATGCGGTCTACATAATTTTTATGCTTCTACAAGATCTTCTTCATAGTTTATAAACTTTGTAAATTTTTTAAGTTCAGAATACTTTGAACAGAAACATGGAGGGGATAACAGCAGGAACTGCAACGACGCATCTGTGAAGTGTCCTTCTGCTTGGCGCATGGGGATGCTTGAAAGAGTAGTGGCGCATGGTATTGTTGGTGCATGCAGACACTAGTTACTTAGTGGCACATGGTACTGCTGGCGCATGAGAACACTAGTTACTTAGTGGCGCATGACACTGCTGGCACATGGGAACACTGGTTATGAAACGGTCGACGCATGACACTGGATTATTATGGCATAGGGGACTTGATCACTGCGGCGCATGGTCTTTGATTATTGTTGGCGCATGGTAGAGATTTTCTATGCTGCTACAGAGATAGGTAATATGTTGCATTTAAGACTAAGATCCACAAGAAAAACATAAGCATCATAACCAATATTAAGACCACAATATCGTATCTTACGGTTAGATCTAGAAATGGAAAACCAAACTAAACCCTTGGCTAAAATCCTTACAAAATCAAAGTACAAGAAGTAAATATGTTAACAATCATGTATTGAACAAGATCATGCAATAATAACCATAAAAATATAAAGATACAAGAAAATTTGAATTTGTTCTTGAAAATGGCAAGATGTACTTGCCTATGTTAAGCACCAAGCCCATCTTCGATGCCACCTCCTAGAGTAGTTCAGAAACTATACTATATGGCCTCAAGACCAAGTTTCAAGCTCAAAAGTATAGAGAAAGTAAAAAGAGAACTAAAAAAAGAGTGAAAAGAGAGAAGATTGAGGGAATTAATTTGAGGAAGGGAATGATCCATGGCCCTTGGATCATCAAAGTCATGGATCTATGGCTCTCCTCCTTTAATCATAGTTGTCCATAAAGAAAACTAATAAACCATTGGACGATAGGATAAAATAGTCCTCTTTATTCAGTGGACCAATATCAGTTGGACGGTATTCCAGCGGTCGGTATACTAGTGGTATAGTGTGATATACAGGTCTGATTATTAATTTCTTCAATCAAAAAATTTAGGAATCCATTCTACTCCCGGGTCCTACTAGTAATGGAAATTGATATTCTACAAGTCTGTGGCTGACTGGTGATAAATGTAGTTATCATAAAGACAGAAAAAAAATTAAATTACATTAGTCATTAGTCGTTTTCTCGAAAGAGGTGTATCGCTCGATATCACTTACACGATATTCGATAAACAAGAAATCAAAAAATATCCAATACCAGTAAACCATTAATACATGAACCATGAAATGCCACTATGGCATAACATCAGAAATCAAGGACTCGCCACAAAAATCCATAACACTCGATCAAGATATCGAAATCACGAAAACCAAAAAATATAATATATAATACATAAATCTGTATCCATACACAAATTTTGATATTGTGAGACGAATCTCATACTTCCTCCGTCGAGACCTGTGTTTGACCAGGCTCCTTCGAAGACTCCACTTGCTCCCTTTTGTAGCAGAGGGATTTCGTCTCTGACAAACCACAGTTGTCCGTCCACCAAATTCTTCTCCACCATCAAGCACGTGCCATTTGCCATTTCGATCGTCCTATCATGGCCCCGAAAACCTGAGGGATATAAATACAAGGCAATCTATAATAGACTATTGACTAAGGAGCAAATGACTATCTTCGGTAAGCAAGTGTAGGATTATGTTTGTGTCACATGTCGGAGGGAGGTTGAAATCATGATCACTTATTCTTAAGTGTCTGGTCACTTGGGAGATGTGGCAACATCACTGAGTCCAACTAGGACTACTGGATCATGCTTAGTTGTGGAATGATGGAAGTTCTAGTTGAGATCTGCAGTTAAGTATTTAGCTAGGACTAAGGGATCTCGCAACATCATCGAGTCCAGCTAGGACTAAGGGATCTCGCAACATCATCGAGTCCAACTAGGAGAAAGGGATCATATTGGTCTCTTTGAGCATCTTTTTAGTAAGATGTTGTTTGACATATTGTACCCATTTTAGGTAGTTTCTGCCAAAAACTTCCAATAAGGTGAACTCAAGATTTTTCAAGTTCGACACTGCTTTGGAAGGAAAAACAAGATGATAGAGCTTCAATTTCTTAAAAAATAGGATTAATTATGTGAAATATCCACTTCACAATATCTGATGATTCGTTATGGTTCAGTATAAACTTCTGGTTCACTAATGAACTTTAGTTTCAAGGTGAACTTAAGGTTTAATGAACTTTAGATTTCGAAGGGTAAAGACTAAGTCCCTGACAAGAGACGCGAAGCCTCTGTCTGCTAGGGGTTCCACTTTGGGTCCGAAAATGATTTAGAATGATGGTTTGTTGTGGGCAAACATTTTTTCAATGAAGTTTTAAGACAACTCTGAAAATATAGATTCTGTGAGTTGAGATCTGTAGGGCCAGTTTTGCGCGACTGATTCCATTTATGTGAAGTTTTATTATGCGAAAATGAGTTTTCTGCGAGATAGTACTTTGGGACTTGTATTTGCGAGAAAAATATTTCTGTGAGACTAGTTCTTTGGGACAACTTTCTGTCATAAAAGACTTTTTTTCTGTGAGACCACTTCCTCGGGACTAGTATCGAAGTGAAAATAGTTTTCTGCGAGGAATAAATTTTATACCAAAACAATTTTTTTATGCAAAAAATGATTGCTTTGCTATTACGACTGATTGCGGTCCCCAAGTATTTGATCATTTCGTCATGGTTGCTCCTTTTTTTCATCTGTAAATCAGAAAACATAGGGGGGAAATTAGATGTAAAGAAAAAAAAGTTTATACCATACTTACTTCTTCTTCTTCGGGAATGATTGTGAATCGTAAGGCTAGTAATGTGTTATAATATAAATGGGATGGTGTCTTCGAAAACTCTATAAGAAGAAAGAGATTGAGAATAGATAGAAGTATATGTTCGTACGAAGAGTAAACAACCCCAAAATTAGAGCTATTTTTAATGTGGTAAGTCACTAGGCACATGCATATGACCTATAATTAATAGGGACCCCCCATATTTTATATGTGTAAACACCCTAATTTTTTAGAATTAAATAAAAAAAAATTTGTAATTATTGAGATTAAGGGAGATTTTTCTGTATTTTTAGCTAATTAGAATAAATATTAGTTCATAAATTTATAATTATGTGTATTTAATTAATTATTAATATAGTGCAGCATATATATTTTTGGGTGTACAACTATTAATAGAGTATTATATAATTTTCTGGAATTTATTGAGGTCCAAAACTATTTTTGATGGCCATATATGCATGTATATTTATTGATTAAATTAAACCAACCCAAATCAACCCAAACCAAACCAAACCAACCCAACCCAACTAAACCTAGACCCAAACCCGGATCTTAAACCTAAACCCGTACACGCAGACCCGCTCACCCAATAACCCGAAACTGCCCCTACAGTAACTTTCCCCAGCCTGACCTCTTCCCCTCCCGACAATGGCCGACAACCCTTCATTTCCCCTTCCGTAACCACCTTTATACCCCCTATATATACACTACCACTATCAGAGCAACCACCATCATCTCCTCTTCCATTCTCGACCATCGTCGTCACCATCAACCGCCGACCGCAGCCGCAGGCCGCCGCGCGAACAGGTCGTCCGACTTCACAATCAGCAGCACACAGCGAGGTACCCATCTTCTCTCCCCTATATCTCCCTGTACAGTAGACCTAACATTGAACCGTCGAGTCCTATGCGAAGACCACATGACCCCCTCGAATCTTGTGTAATTAGTTTAGTGTATTATGTCATGTGTCGATCGTAAATCGTGACGCAAAACAGAAAAATAACTTATTTTTAGGAACAGAAACTATTTCAAGTACGCGTGTTTGAGTCCCGTTATCTTCATAACGGCACACGATTTTTAAATTCTACTTGAACAGTAATTTAGACAATATAAACAAGTTTTAATCTCTTCAATTAGCTTATTTTAATTCGATGTATGCTCCATTTTATTTGTTGTTGAATTTGACCAAAAACTTGGTTTCTTAAACCTAAATTTCTCCGAAATTGGGTGCGTTCCGCTAAACGAGGCAACTTCATCATGTGCAATTATACCGAAAGACGCATATCATCAACGCGGACGTGTAGAATTTTACGGAAGTTGATTTGGATGTGCATGCACACCGAAATCAACGTATATCCGCCAAAAAATACCGTATCGACCTGTTCTGACACTCGTCATAATTTTGTGTGTGCATGTCGTTTCATAATGAAACTTATGCCATCGGATTCGTAGCGTTACGCTGGTCCTGTGACCCAAGTTTAGTTCAATTCTGATAACGTTAACGAAACACCATTTTGTGGGCCATGCGGTTCCACTTGACGGGCGATTTCGTGATCGGCTCATCAGAATCTAGTTCTAGACGTTCCGTTGGATTTGTATCATCGTTCTGGACTCGTAGACACTAAGTTTAACAAAATTAGAGAACTTTATCTCTGATACATTTTTCGGTGCAAAGTGGGCCACCTGTGGACCCCGCTTTGACCAGAAACTGTCAATTTTGCCCCTGTGTCCAAATTGGACTTATGGGTAGTCAATCCTTGCTATTTTAAGGTTTTTGAGAGCAATGGTAATGTTTGTTACAGCATCCGGAGGCGTACTTGGAGATTTCTCTTATATCGGAGCAACTGACGGAGCTCAGAACCCATGCAAGTGTACTTGCCAACTTTCATAAGATCCTGGGGGTATTATTTGCTTGTATTTTTCCATATAATTCTGTAATGTACCTGTTCAAAATAGGACCGTGAGACATTGCTTAATGTTCAAACAAGATTTGGGTGTCAACGCCGTACGCGGAGTTGTGTAACGTCACTTAGAGAGTTGATACCACGATCCTATATTTTTACGTGCTTGCTTTACCAAGTGCGTCATACCATAGGACACTTGACACTATTAATGTGACAAAATCTTTCCTGAGTTATTCATGGTGATTTTTTATAGGCTTACAGGATTCGTGACATGAGACTTGCATATACATAGATATCATTATGACTCGTTGTACTAGCTAGAGGTCATGATCTTGCGTGTTATGGACATGAGACGTTGTGGACATGAGACGTGAGATTACATTAGGTGGGAAGAGACACACACATTATGGGCAGATTTTATACATATATACTTTATTATTGGAGGTGCTTTAGTCTTTGTACCAGGGCTTGGCCCATTATGTGATATTCTTTCTGCTACGGGCTCCCCGACACAGAGCTTGTAGTGGTCTCAGACTGAGTAATAGTGATGCTCTTATTTGCATTTCACATAGCTGGTTACATAGATTGTCCTGAGGATCTATTTTTATTTATTGTATTTTATTTGGCTTGAGTGTTTCTTGTAACTTGCTATGTCCCCAGAGGACCATGATCCGGATTATGTCCCCAGGTACAGCAGAGGAGGATTATCCCGAGATATACGGGACATGAGCTGACATTGGAGCAGTACTAGCATCAGAGGACGAGGTTGTGCTGGAGGATTTTTCCTGAGTATTTCAGTTTTATACTCAATTATTTATGCTCATTGTTATTTCATATTTGGACTCATGGACATTTGTATTGGTGATATTCTCTTTCCTTTTTTGTGTCGGGTTGTTCCCCGAGATACTATTTACTTGGACTTTTTGATGGACTATTTCCTTTATCTATTATCTTTACTGACTTATCATATTGACTTATGTTTACTTTGTATGGATGAGATTAGAATTATACTGAGATAGATATTATAGACTACATTTATATTTATTACATCTTAAGTGCACTCAAACGGGTCCATTAAATTGGGTTTGCCCATTGGAGTTGTGCTGCTGGCCATTGTCACGTTGCTAGTCCCTCTGTATTTTGGGACTGGAACGTGACATAGTTTTTGTGGTGGCCAATGCAAGTCTACGAATATATTGCTTTGGTTTTAACTAAGGAACTGAGCAAGCCTGCAATTAGGATAGGATAAATTATAGGATCTCATCCATATATCACATTCTTGACCTCTATATCGACTTCAAAATAATTTTTTGACTTGCATCCTGCCTTGATTCCTCTGTGTGCCTCTTATAGTTTACTTTGTATGCAGAGTAATGGATCCACGAGCCAGCGATGATACTCCCGTAAGAATATCACAAGGTGCTGTGGTTACTTACGACGATGGGGTGACGCCATTAAGTGGAGATCCCTCCACTCAATAAAGCAATCAAGCATATCAACATGCCTCGAGGTTCCGGCGAGACGATATTCCACCACCGTCACAGTTTACTCCACCAATGCTCGTTTTTCCAACATAACAACCTATGGATGGTCAGCAGATATTCCAAATATTTTACGCAATAATGCAAGCATAACAGCAGGTTCAATAAGAGGCTCAGCGTCATGAGGCAGAGAACTTTAGGAATAACCTAGTGACAGCACTAGAGCAGGCAAACCCGCCAGCTAGACGGCCATCGACGGGATCTATCACTGATTTTCGCCAGCTGAAGTCCCGTACCTTTTCAGGCAAGGAGGAGCCCACTGAATTTCATGAGTGGCTCACAAATACTCAACACCAATTAGAAGCAGTTGAACTTCCGAGGAAGCGTTGGATGACTGCCGTCAAAATGCAGTTGACGGGCAATGCACATCACTGGTGGATATCTGAGGAGATACGGCTCGGACCGGACCGAATCACTTGGGAGGAATTTAGACTTAGACAAGAAATTAGTATGGCAACTGTAGAGGCACAACACCGATCTTCTTGGTGAACTTAGATTATTCTGTACCTTCCTCTATCATAATCAAGCGTACTTATATTTGTACTACCTCGACTTATGCTGCTAGTATAGCCTAGTTTTGCAAGCTTATTCTTTTATTGAGCTTGTTCATGACATATGTATTATTGGGGGCCCACACTAATACATTGTCTAAATCAGAATCGGTGTATTATGGTCTGATCAACCGTAGTGCACTTGGTTCGCTTTTTGTATCACTACTTTATGTGGATTGAGATATAGTTGACTCAACTTGTTAGACAAATATACTTGCCCTCTAGTCTAGTCAGAGCATATTATGTCAGATACATAACTATTCTGATGTGAACATGAGAATAGGAATTTGCCAAAATAAGGTTTCAATCCACAACTACCTTGGCAACTCCCTTTCGAATTCTCTAATCCCTTTGAATCTCGTACTTGTATTCTATCACCTCCTCCTTGAACTCTTTATTGTGTTCTCCGTCTTCCCCTATTTCGGAAAGACGAACGTTCATGCTTAGTATAAGTTGATACACGAATAGTACCAGATATACCCCATAGGCCAAGCACTCATGATGACAAATAAGAAGCGCGGGCACAGAAAGTCATAGATACAGGTACGACCTTAGCTATATGTGTCAGTTCATACTCATGACCCCCATTGTGACACGAGATCGTAGGTGCATAATAGACGTAGAATTATATATATGGTGGTTTAGCAGTTATGAGGATATATTGATGTTCTACCTAGATGGCATATCCATGAAGCTAATGGATGACGTGAGTAGCAGTAGTAGTATTCTTTCCCTATTACCGTCTCGCCCCTTGGGGTAGCCCATTTTCTCTTCCATCCCCATTCCTTATCTCGTGCTTAACTCTTCCTATCATAGTCATATCCTTTCGTGCTATTATGAATTATTTCAATTACTTCCACCTCACCCTTATTTTGATAGTTAAAAATATAAATGGGTTAGTGAATGATTAATAACTAAAAGATGAGTACTTAATAATAACCCTTATGTATATACACTATAGCAATATCTGTATTCTCCTATTAATTCAACCCTTAAGTAGCATCCTTTAGCCTAATAGAAATTTGTTAGATTGTTGAAATAGTTCGTACTCCTAATAGTTATAAAGTTAGTCAAGACCTTAACTGCTGCCCAAAAACTTAGACTAAGCTTAGGAAAGAGTTGAAGACACTTGTTACGAACTGACGACTATGACAAATCACTAGCGGAGTAGCGACAGCTGCAGCTAGACCGTTATAGTAGAGTAGTCGAAGTATTTGCAGACATACTGGTAGGTGGCGTGGCAATATTAGACTACGATACTTAACGGTTACGGAGAAAAATTATGGTTGTGAGATTCCAGACAGGTATTCCAAGATTCTTGACCCAATAAATAAATTTGTCTTACAACCTAGACAATAGCCGCAAGAGACTTTGACTACTAGTGGAACTTTTGTAAGTTTGGTAGTATAGACGAGTTAGAGGATGATAGAATAGTGTATGGACAATAAATAAGAAAGTGTTATAATGGCAGACCATAACTTTTAGGAAGCACTGCTAGATAACAATGAAGTGTAATAGCTTTAGTGATTTATTATGAATATGGGTTAGTGTCAATTTCGAGGACAAAATTTTTGTAAGTTGGGTAGATTGTAAACCCCCTCACCCAAAATAAGTATTTTGTGTGTATTTTATATTATTATATTTTTTATATATTATTTTAAATATTGAATTACTTTAGAATATTTTATTAGTTAATTAGAAAATAAATTTCTTAGTATATTTACTTATGTAAATATTTATTTAGAATCATTTTTAGGTTATTTTATATTTTTGTAGAATTTTTCTAGAATTTTTAGGTAATTAAAACATAGGGAACCTAAATTTCTATGATTTACTTTGAGACCATACTTGCATGTTGTTCCTACCAAATATTTATTTTAGTTTAAAATATTTAATTATATTTTTCTGTAATTTATTTAGAATTTTAAGAAATTTATTTAGATTTTTGAAATTATTTAGGATTTATTTTGATATATATAGTCTTAATATCATATAGATGCTAATTTAGTGTTAACAGATATTAATAAGATTATATATAAATTATTTGTATTATCTTTAATTATATTTAAGATTATAAACTATTGAGATAAACTCAAACTCTATTTTAAATTAATTTAAATCATGAGCCTACTAGGAAAGCAACTTCATGCATATCATATCCTTATTTAAATTCATCATAATCATATCGAAATTAACCAATCCTAGTCGTATTCAATTAAGTAGTGTCCACCATTATAAATATCTCATCCTTCATATTTTTTTTCCCCAAATTCACCTCTTTTTCGTCCAAAAAGAGTCAAAATTCGTCATAATTTTAGCTTCATTTTCTAGTAGTTATGACGACTTAAAAAGACGATATCTCCTAGCTCCGGACTCCAAACGTGCTCCAATTTTTTTTGTTAGAACCACATCAAGGTTAGTTTTCTGAATATATAAATTATTTTAATAATTTTAAAATCTATTTTTCTAGAAAATTCTAAAAGTGCCAGCTGTCCAAAATAAGACGTATTTTGGTATTTTCGAGATTTCGGGAGATCCCGAACTCAGAATTATGAACCGTTTGAAGTTTTGGAAATTTGACATAATGAACTTCTATAAAATTATTTTTACAGAATTTAAAATATAAGTTTATTCTACTGTAAAATTCATGCAACGTAGACGTAAATAGGAAACTACCGAAAATTGTCATATGTGCGCCCTTGTGGACATAACTCTTTACCGACTTGTGATTTTATGAAACCGTCGATTTTGGTGTTCATGTAGCACTAAAATCTATATATTTCTACACACAAATCAAGCATTTGAATTGGTTGACTTTTTGGTCAACGGATTGTCTCGATTTGCGTGCCATGGATCACAAATCCGTAAAGTTGACTTTCGTTGGACCAAAATTAGGGTTTAACAAAAAAATCAGATTATAATAAGATTAAAATACTATTTTAAGTTATTTTATTCAGAATTAAAATAGATTAAAATGGAGGAACCTATTTACCCACTTTTGTAATCTAACTTGTTTAATTTATGTGACGGGTAGATCGGACGACGCCTTGAGTTGGGACTTCATTCTTTTTCAGACCAGGCAAGATACCTTGCTAAATTGTTTACAGTACTTTTACATGCTATTTATATTTCTTTATATTCATTGCATTTCTGTATATTATTGCATATGTAGTTTCGTTCAGTCATTACTATATATTAGATATGTTGACACACACTTGACACCTAGTATCATGAGAGGACAATCATTAGGCGTATGGGCTTTAACCACTCTGGTAAACTGTAGTATATAGCTCGCACTACGGGCGTGCGTCGCGCTGGTCGCTACCCCCGAGGTATGTCGATTTCTGTAGAGTCGCGTTGGTCGCTACCCCCGAGGTATGACAATTTCTGATGTCCCCTGACGGGTGTGTGAGTAGTGATGCTTAGATCGAGTAGCCTACCCTTGCCCATATGTTGAAAAGTTGTCCTCATTTGCATTCATATAGATTGTCTTGTACAGCGTACTTATATATTTTCAAACATTATGCATGTTTACTATATTCAAATTGGCATGCTTCTATGTATCTTGTTACGTCCCTCTGAGGACCTGGTCTCTTTTCAGGTGTAGATGTTCATGATTTTTCACAGGAGCACGGATCAGGACTTACCACTTATCTCTTCCGATGAGGTCTTACCTTCTGAGCATCAGTGATTATCTCTAGCGAGGGATCCCTTCGCTGATATCTTTATATCATTATCTCAGTTATATTAGAGATTTATCCTTCTCTCTCATGTTAGTATTGATATAGTCATTGGTAGTGGATTTGTCTCCACCCGACTATTAGTTTTGGATTATTCAGACTCATTATTCTAGTTTAGTTATTTCTTTCTATGACTTGTTGTGTGGATGAGATTAGTATTTTTGTGACTTGTGATACTATATTTATACCACATGTGAGTTTATATTTAGATTACAGCATACATGTGTATTATGGTATCCATATATTGGAGTTGCCATATACATACGGCCGGCATGCTTACGTGTTCCTAGTCCTACGTATTTTAGGACTGGGGCATGACAACCTAACAGTGGACCGTCGAGTCATATGCGAAGACCACATGACCCCTTGAACCCTGTGTAATTAGTTTAGTGTATCGTGTCCTGTGTCGATCGCAAATCGAGACGCAAAACAGAAAAAATGACTTATTTTTTAGGAACATAAACTGTTCCAAGTACGCGTGTTTGAGTCCCGTTATCTTCATAACGGCACACAATTTTTAAATTCTACTTGAACAATAATTTAGACAACATAAACAAATTTTAATCTCTTCAATTACTTTATTTTATTTTGATGTATACTGTATTTTATTTGCTGTTAAAATTGACCAAAATTTTAATTTCTTAAACCCGAATTTTCCCTAAACGGGGTGCGTTTCGCTAAACGAGGCAACTTCGTCGTGTACGAATTGTACCGAAAGGCGTGTATCGTCAACGCGGACGTGTAAAATTTTACGAAAGTTGATTTTGATGTGTGTGCACACCAAAATCAACGCATATCCGTCGAAAAATATCGTATCGGCATGTTCTGACACTTGTCATAATTTTGTGTATGTCTGTTATTTTGTAACAAAACTTGCGACATCGGATTTGCAGCATTACGCTGGTCCTGTGATCCAAGTTTGGTTCAATTCTGAGAACGTTGACGAAACACCATTTTGTGGGCCCCACGGTTCTACTTGACGGGCGATTTCTTGATCGGCTCATCAAAATCCAGTTATGGACGTTTCGTTGGGTTTATATCATCGTTCTAGACTCGTTGACACGAAGTTTGACAAAATTGGAGAACTTTATCTTTGGCATTTTTTCGGTGCGAAGTGGGCCACCGCTTTAACCAGAAACTGACAATTTTGTCCCTGTGTCCAAATTGGACTTATAGGTAGTCAATCATAGCTATTTTAAGTTTTTTGAGAGTAATGGTGATGTTTGTTACAGCATCTAGAGGCGTACTTGGAGATTCCCCTTATATTGGAGCAACTGACGGAGCTAAGAACCCAGGCAAGTGTACATTGCCAACTTATAGAAGATCATGTGCTATTATTTGCTTGTATTCCTTCCATATACTTATGTGATAAACCTGTTCAACCTAGGACCGTGAGACGTTGCTTAATGTTCGAACAAGATTCGGGTGTCGATGTCGTACGCGGAGTCGTATAACATCACTTAGAGAGTTGATACCACGATCTTAAATTTTTATGTGCTTGCTTTACCTAGTACGTTATACATAGGATACTTGACACTATTCATGTGACATAATCTTTTATGAGTTATGTATAGGCTTACAGGATTCGTGACATGGGACTTGCATATACATAGATATCATTATGATTCGTTGTACTAGCTAGAAGTCATGATCTTGCGCGTTATGGACATGAGACGTGAGATTACATTGGGTGGGGAGAGACACACAGGCTACAGGATAATTATATACATATATATTTTACTATTGGAGATTTTTTAGTCTTTGTACCAGAACTTGGCCCATTACTTAATATTCTTGCTGCTACGGGATCCCAGACACAGAGCTTGTAGTGGTCTCAGCCTGAGTACTAGTGATGCTCTCATTTGTATTTTACATTGTTGGTTACATAGCTTGCCCTGAGGATCTATTTTTATTTACAGTATTTTATTTGGCTTGAGTATTTCTTGTACCTCCTTGCTATGTCCCCTGAGGACCTGGATCCGGATTATGTTCCCAGGTACAGCAGAGGAGGATTACCCCGAGATATACGGGACAAGAGCTGACACTGGAGCAGTACTAGCACCAGAGGACGAGGTTGTGCCGGAGGATTTCTCCTGAGTATTTCAATTTCATACTCAGTTATTTATGCTCATTGCTATTTTATATCTGGACTCATGGACATATGTATAGGTGATATTCTCTTTCCTTTATTGTGTCGGGTTCCCCGAGTCACTATTTACTTGGACTTGTTGATGGATTATTTCCTTTATCTATTATCTTGACTGACTTATCATATTGACTTATGTTTACTTTGTATGGATGAGATTAGAATTATACTGTGATAGATGTTGTAGACTGTATTTATATTTATTACAGCTTAAGTGCACTCTAACGGGTCCATTAAATTGGGTTTGCCCATTGGAGTTGTGCTGCTGGCCATTGTTACGTGGCTAGTCCCTCGGTATTTTAGGACTGGACGTGACAATATGTGTGGAGACTGGAGCAGTCTGGCGAGTCGACTTTATATTTTTTTTAGTAAAATACAAAAAAAGAGTACAATCGCAATGTTGAGATCTTCAACAATCAATAGTACACGTGGCTGCTTTTGAGTACTATTTCCTTTATCTCGAGAACCTCAACAGACAATGACTAAATGGCCCCATTTAAATAATTTGCGTAGAGCCCCCAAATGTCTTGAGACGGCTCTGTCCATAATAAATGAGTGTGATGCTATGCTTATATACAATAATATGTAAGTTGTAAGAGATAATATGTTGGTTACACTAGATAACAATTGTATCTCTAAAGATAAATATATTCCTATTTAGTTTGCTCAATCACATTGAGTAATTAGTTAAAACTAACTACAACAAAGACAAGAAATTAGTAAATTAAGTAATACCAAATCCCTAAGAGAAAATATTATTACTATTAGATCTCAAGCTAATTGTAAAATAACACATTGTTGCTTTCCGTGAGATATTCTTTTCCAAGGACAAAGATGTTTAGTAAAATAGTAACGTGCATGTGCATTGCACGTACGTAAAAAAAATATAAAAAAAATCTAAATATAAAATTATTATTGCTAGGATTCGAACTCAAGCAACCAAGAAATTGTTGGTGTTATTGCCTTTGGACTAAGAAAAATAGTCCCACATTGGCTACACCACCAAGTAGGTATCTCAATATAATACCCTGTATCAGTTGAGGTATACACATAGGGTGTGTTGGGGCACATGGGTGCCATGTGGGGGTATTTTCTTAGGAGAAAAAATGATTAACTCCTCATGAAAGAATTTATGCTTTTTGTCAGGCTCTTGGAATTATTTTCATTGGAGCTAAGCCTCTTTGGGGCTTAGCGACTCAGACTCGGACTCAAGGGCGTAAAGTGGCACTTTGTTGGCGCACTTTGTACTTAGCATGTCAGTATCGGCGCATGGCGCTTGTGCGCATTTGATGCACTTGGTTATGCGCGAGTTGCATACGTCGACCGCATGAGCTGGACGCATGAGTCAGCCGTATGAGCGGGCTGCATGAGCTGGACGCATGAGCGGGCCACATGAGCCGGCCTCATGAGCTGGACGCATGAGCGGGCTGCATGAGCGATTGCATGGGCGGCTGCATGAGCGATTGCATGGGCGGCTGCATGCGCTGCTGCTTGTGCGATCGCATGCCCTATGGCATAAGAGGCCGCATAAGCGGTTGCTTGCGAGGCCGCATGAGCGGTTGCATGCGGGTCCGCTGCTATCAGATAGATTTAATTAGTTATGGAAAGATTGAGTCATTAATTTAAATCTGATATTTATGGGATTTGAATTTAATTCATTCTAATCATGTAGGATTTAAATTTATTCTTGTGGGATTTGAATTTAATTCAAATCAATCATATAGGATTTAAATTTAATTCATTACAATCTTGTAGGATATGAATTAAATGCATTCCAATCTTTTTGTAACTAATGGACCGCTAGACTCCTCTATAAATACTCTTTTCGTGCCTACATTGATGTCTTACTTCAAAAATTGGGAGAGGAAGAGAGTTGCTGCTTGAGCCGTCATTAAATTCCAAAAAGTTCGTGCGAGTCCAAGCAAGGAGGTGACTTCGAGCGTTTTAGAAGTTCTACGTGAACTTGCTGGTTCCTGGGAGCAGATCGTATGGGGCGAATCTTGCTTTGAGCAACGGTGATCTTCATCACCCAGCAAGCAGATTTCCTTCTTCTTCTTTCTCTTATCTTCTGCTAGTTATAATTTTGCTCTGTCCGTCTGCAACTGCGGGTGCAAGGAAGAATGTAAAATTTATTTTTATTTTGATTCTTTGTAATCTTGAAAGCAAGTTGTAATCAGAATCCTTATATAGTTCGTTGTGAAAATAAAGAAAAGTCATAGTGGAAACTTTTGTGTGAACCTCTGATCTCGACCACGTGTTCTTCCATCTTTGGTTAAGCCTCGGGACTAACAATCTCAAAGAAAGATGGGGAATATCCGTTCAAGTCTTCTGGACACAAGTTTTTACAAACATGAGAAGATTGACAGAATTTACTTCGAACATTTGGATAAGGGAAGGAGTCATTTGTCAAATATTGAAAGTGAGTTGTTGGAGCCTACCATTCCCGAGGATGGAGGAGATAGCGTCTGAATGACGCACATTCCAGTTGGAAGGAAGATTACAAGATGACCAAGGATTGCAGAGTATGCGCACAAGGGGAAGACCTTGGCGCATGGCAGACTTTGGCGTATAGCAAAACTTGGCACATGGCAGCACATTGGAGGTCTCAGCGCATTGGAAATCTTAGCGCATTGGAGGTCTCAGCGCATTGGAAGTCTTAGCTCAAGGCGCATGATGGTCTTTGCGCATGCAGGACACACATAGTGGCTTATGTGCATGGATTAGCGCATGGAGGGTTATGCGCATGGATTGGTGCATGGGGGTTTATGCGCATGGATTGGCCATGGTGTCTTATGCACATGAAGTTCACTGCACTATACAAGACTTGACGCATGGCTAAAATTGGAACTTGACAGTAGAACCAATCTGAACCAATATAATAAGGTATAACTAAACTTGGTTCTTTTAATTACTTAACTTGGTTGCTATGATTGCACATGTTATGTCCTATGGCGTGGTTGCTGACTAGTGGATGAAAACTGGTGAATCTAGCCATATGTGCTTTAGGAAGAGATATTGATCAAGGTCGAACCTTTCAGTGGTGAAGGTCTTGATGACCAGCAATGATCAAGCAGAGGATCTAGGGATTGGGACAATGGTTCTGAACTTCGAGAAGTTATAGTCAAAGGAGTGTGTGTATCAACATACCAGTGATTACCAAGGACCTAATCTCAAAAATTATGTTGCTGACTTAAAAATGAACGTCCATAGTCACTAGATGATGATATCTTGGCAAGAGACATATTTTGGAACAAGCTTTCAGTATCAAATAGATGTTCGAGCTTCTGCTTATAAAAAAATCTTATTGTAAGAGTTGTGGGACCCCGGACTAGGATATGTACTTCGTACAGCAAGATGTCTAGTCTAGGTTTTATCTCCAAATGTGGGGTTAAGGCGGTGGAGAAGTGTAAGTTCTATGCGCAGACAAAGATCACAAAAAATTTGTTCAAACGGGTAAACCGAAGTAGAGATCTTCTAGAGTTGGTTCACTCAGATATATGTGACTTCAAGCAGTTATCCACAAAGGCCAAGAGGAAGTACTTCATTACTTTCATCGACGACTACTCGAAGTACGTGTTTGTCTATCTGCTCAAGTTAAAAGATGAAGCATTCGAGAAGTTCAAGAAGTTTAAGGTTGAGGCTGAACTTCAATTGGGACAACGACTCAAGAGACTCAGAAGTGGTCAAGGCGGAGAGTATATGTCTATTGAAATCGCATCATTTTGTAAAGAACATAGAATTGTCAAGGAGACAATTGCCCCATATGCTCCTCAATCAAATGTATTAGCTGAAAGGAAGAATATGACGTTGACAGAGATGATGAACTCAATATTGTTTACTACGAGTCTTCCAAACTACTTTTGGGGAGAAGCTGTGCTGACGACTACGTTCATTCTGAATAGAGTGCCATACACAATTTTTGATGTCACTCCTCAGAAACTCTGGTTCAGATTCAGACCCAACTTGAACGTCATTTGAGTGTGGGGGTGTCTGGCGTCTGTGAAGCTTCCAAAATTGAAGATTCAGAAGCTGAAATCAAGGACTACGAAGACAATCTTTCAGGGTGATGCTGAGAAGAGTGATGCTCGAAGATTTCTTGATATCGAATTAAATCATATCATTGAATCTCGCGATTCAAAACTCTTCGAAGATAAATTTGTAAGGCACAAGAACATTGTTATCGCGGATATTCCGAAAAATAGTGTGGGTGCATAGGAGGCTGAAGCTTCCAACGAAGATATAGTCCAAGAAAAAGTTGTCATCCCAATGACAATGATTGAACCAGAACTCGCAGAGCCGGTGTCTAAGCGAATAAGGAGAGTGAAGGACTTCGGAGAAAATTTTGTCACCTATCATGTGGAAGCAGATATGCTTACCTATGATGAGGTGATGAAGGCCAGAGAGGCTATTTTCTGGAGGGAGGCTATAAATAATGAGTATGACTCAATAACCTCCAACCATACTTGGGTGTTGGTCAATCTTCTTGAAGGAGCTAAACCAATCAGATGTTTATCAGATCTTCAAGTCGATGAAGATGAAAGCAGACAGAACTGTTGAGTTCAAGACTAGGCTATCTGCCTAGGGGTTTTCTTAGACAATAGGGAATTGAGTTCTTTGGCACCTCGATAAGGGTTTCATAGATCAGGATGATGATTGTCATAGCTATTATTCATAAGCTGATTATTTATCAGATGATGGGAAGACAACAAGTCTTGGATGAAGGCAGATATGAGAGATTTACGGACAACAGTCAGAATTATTGTCATTCAGGTTCGAAGACAGTCTGCGATTTGGTAATATCTCGATACGGCCTGAAGCAATTCCCAGGATATGGCAGCAGGAGTTTGACAAGTCATCTATTCAAAGTTATCACAGGATCACCGAGACGGTCAAGTGTGTGTACACAAAGTTCACTGATAATGAAGGAGTCATCTTTATATCTATGTGGATGATTTGCTAGTCCCAGTTGTGGACATAGAAGTGTTACTAGAATTAAGATGTCTTTTTTGTCCAAACTCAGGACATGGGATTGCGGATGTCATCCTGAGGATATAAGAAAATCCGGATGCCATGTGGGCTTGCTTAGTCATAAGCTCTTAGCAATTGATCACACGCTTTGGGTATCATAGAATATACTCCTCAGGTGTGGCATGAATATGAAGCCAAATTCAAGAAAAAGCGTCAGACAATTAGTGTACCCGAGTATCATCAGGTGATTGATTCAAGCTACGTGTACCACCCGGCCTGACATAGCTTTTGCTGTATGGATGCTGAGTCAGTTCACAAGTAGTATATGTGTTGAACACTGAAAGCTGTGAAGAGAGTCTTCAGAATTCTCATGAGAACTCAGTAGTATATCATATACTATAGCAGTTATCCAGATATAAAGGAAGGCTTCGGTGATGCCAGTTGGTGCTTGGGAAAGAAGAGTGAAAGAACCACATGAGGACGTGACTTCTCCAGGGGTAGTGCTTCTATATCATGGAAGTCGATGAAGCATTCTTTACTCCCAGAGTTATTTGCACTATCAAGCTGCAGCAAGTAAAGCATAATAACTTTGGAAGCTCTCAGATTATCTTCCTATGTTTAGTACATAGATTCGGGTGATACCGACATACTGAGAAAACCAGAAAGCTACAGCAGTGGCATCTATTCATCTCTTCAACGGTTTGAAGAGAACTATGTGGATAGAACACAGGACACTGAATGAGCGCATATTGCGTAGATCATTACAGTTGTCACGTCCTAGTCCCAAAATACGTAGGACTAGGAATACGTAACATGCCAGCTACGCATTCGACCAGACTCTGGTCCGATTAGAATACGTATAAGCTATACTAAAAAGGTCACTATCTATATAATCAAGTGAATATAAATATCTATGCCTCAATCCACAATGAACAGAATATACAAGAATGAGCTACATGTGCTAAAGTCGGCCGCCAGTAACCCATAAACTCGAATAGACTCGAAAATAAATGTGAGTCTATAAAACTAGGCTATATCAGCAGATGAATAAACAGTATGAATAATAACCAATATTCCGGAAGAAATATGTAAGTACCTAGCACCAAATCTCTGCATGACAAAGCAACACACATCAGCAACTCCAAACCGGCTCCACGGCGGTCTATGCTGCAAAACTGGCAAGGGACCAGGTCCTCAGAGGGACGTAACAAGGTACAGAAGATACAAGCTAAAATGCAGTGTAATAGTAAATAAAATAAATAGGGTAAACTATATAACCAGCTATGTGATATGCAAGTTGAGAGCATCACTAGAACTCAGGCTGAGACCACTACAAGCTCTGTGTCGGGGAGCCGGTAGCAGTTATACTATATAGTTTACTATGTAGTTTACTATAAAGTGGGCCTATGGCACCATATATATATAATCAGCCTATAGTCTGTGTGCCTCTCCCCACCCCATGTAATCATACGTCTCATGTCCACGATGCCTCATGTCCATGTCACGCACGATCATATCTAATACAGCAAGTCATCTAATGTCTATGAATATAATGTCTATGTCATAAAACCTGTATCCTACACAGAATCACCATGAATACCTCAGGAAGATTCTGTCTCATAAATAGTGTCAAGTGTCCTGGGTTATGATGTACTGGATAAGACAAGTACGAGAATGTAAAGGGTCACGAATGTCCATCTCTAGGTGACGTTACACAACTCCGCGTACGGTGTTGGCACCCGACTATTAATCGGACGCTAAGTAAGTCACACGGTCCTAGGTCAAGCATGTACAACAATATATATATATATATATATATAAGTCAAGGAAATAAGTAACAAGAACTGCAATGTTGGCAAGGTACACTTGCCTGGTGTTTGGTTTCCAACTATGGCTCTGGTATTCGTGAAATCTCCAGGAACGTCTCCGGATGCTGAAACAAACATTACCATCAGATTCAGAAAATATCAAATAGCTAGAAACGCCTGTCCTTGAGTCCAATTTGGACACAGGGGCAAAAATGACATTTCCGGGTCAAAGCGGGGTCCACATGCGGGCCACTTTGTACCAAAAAATGTGTCAGGATCAAATATCTCCAAATCTGTCAAACTTAGTGTTAACAGGTCCAGAACGATGATACGAACCCAATGGAACTTCCAAAATTAGATTTCGATGAGCCGATCACAAAATCGCCCGTCAAGTGGAGCCTGTGGGGCCCACGATACGCGATTTTGTCAACGTTCTCAGAATCTAATTAAACTTGGGTCACAGGACCAGCGTATCACTACGAGTCCGATGGCACAAGTTTCGTTTTGATCCGACGTGTGTACACAAAGTTACGACGCATTCCAGAACGGACGGATACGGGACGGTATCGGTGGATACGCGTTGATTCCGGTGTGCACGCACATCCAAATCAACTTCTGCGAAATTTCGCACGTCCGTATCAACGGCGCGCACATATCGGTGAAGACCGCACGTGACCAGGTCGTCCCGTTTGGCGGAGCGTACTCAGTTCCAGGGTAAAATAGGACATTATTTTTCCTATTTTTGGATTGCGGTTCATGATCGCCACAGGACGCGATGCACCGAGCGGGTTGCACGGGCATCGAGAGGGTCAAGCAGGGTTCGCGTTACAACAGACGGAATTGCAAACGGGTCAACGAGCAGAGCGAACGGGTTACCTGAACAGGGCTCCGGAAACAGAAAATTTTTGAGTCCGAGACGTGTCTAGGGTTAGGGTTAGGGTTAGGGTTAGGGCTAGGCTCTGTCGGCCGGAGGCGGCGGCTCAGGGCTGGCTCATCGGCGGAGCGACGCTGCACAGCGGGGAGGCCGGGCGGCTCGGGGGAGGCGCCGGTCGGAGGCGGCGGCGCTGCACGGCGAGACTGCGGCGAGGTGGGGATGCTCGGAGCTGCTGCTAGGGCTTGCTGGAGGAGGAGGAAGGAGGAGGAGAGAGCGGCCGGGGCGGCGCTGGCGAGGGCGGGGCACGGCGAGGGGAGGCGGCTGCGCTGCGGTGGTCGGGTCGAGGTTTTCGGCGGGGGGATTTGGCCGGAGAAGAGGGGGCTGCGAGGGATTTAAATAGGGCGGAGGCTGCTGGGGTCTGGCCGAGCGGGGCGGAGGAGAGGGGAGTCGTGGGCCGAAGGGCGCGGGCGGGGAGGTGGTTGGCCGGGCGTAGCGGGCGGAGGAGAGGCCGGAAAACGCGGGGCTGATCTGGTCGTGCGGGTGACAGGGGAAGCGGGTCGGGTCGGAGGCGGGTGTGGGTTAGGCAGACCCGGTCCGACCCGCTAGGGTCAGCGGTCCGGTTCGTTTGGACCGGGTTCAGCCCGGTTCAGCCCAGTTTGAACCCGGTTCAACCCGGTTTAATTAATTTTTTTTAAAATAGTTTTTGGGCCTTTAAAAATGTTTCGGGGGTCCAATGAATTCCAGAAAAATTACCCTAAGTCCAATATTTTATTTTACACCCAAAAATATTATTTCCATAAGATTTTAATATATTTTAAAAATATTTAATTTTATTTAATGAAAAAATACCCTGGTTTTTAATTAGTAAAAATTTCCAAAAAAATCCCAGAAAATTCGGAAAAATACAGTTTTGAAAATCTTGAAAAATTAGGGAATTTACAATCTACCCCCCTTAAGAGGATTGCATCCTCGCAATCAAAGAATAACCGGTCAACAGAGATGACACGGTTGCAAGTATTGTTCGAAACACATCACAAGACACTTAGGGAAAATATCGTTTTCCTAAGAATGAAAGTTATGCACTTTCCAGAGTAAAGAAAATCTAGTTAAACCAAGAGAACTACAACTTTTAGAAAAACTAGGTTATTATTAACAAGTTCCAAATTACTAGGTTGGGGCTGAGGTCACGAACCAATAGGCACGAGCTAAAACAATACTAGAAACGGTAGCTATGAATCACTTACGCGCATTAGCTACTCCAAGAGTCTGCGCGTCCTCCAAAGTCATCGCGTAAGCTTGTCCTACGCCCTTGTGGTGGTGCCCTCTTCTGCTGTTGGGAATGCTGAAAGAGTGCTGCTCGTGCTCTACGTGGCTCTTGGAATATATCAAGATGTCATCAATATGCAACCACTAACTTGTCCAGGTACAAAAACTCCTTTCATCAAACTCTTGAACACAGATGGTGCGTTGGTTAACGGCATAACTAAGAGCTCCTAGTGTCCATACTTGGTCCTGAAGGCTATTTTCTGTATATCCTCTCTATGTACTCTAATCTGGTGATAACCAAATCCAAGATCTATATTTGAGAATACACTCGCATCACTCAACTGGTCAAATAGGTTGTCAATGCATGGCAAGGAAGACCGGTTCTTGATGGTTACAGGGTTAATGGCCTATACACAAACGTACCGTCCTATTTCTTCTTCGGCACAATAGTAGGGGTGTAACAGCTGGGTCATTAGATCAAATCTTGATACTAAAAGTCACAAAATATCTAAAGATTTAACCACTATGGCCTGCTATCTAAGGTTCCGTTTTCTTAAGGTCACCATGCAATTCCTTGTATCACCATCATGAGTCACATCTGATCCCTAGCATATTCCCTAAAGTATTTAGAGTCAAACCCTCTTTCCTTTCTTCCAATACTTCTAAATTACTTGCTACCTATAAGCAAGGGTGAGGTTCTATTAGTTCTAGGCCTCTGATATTATATTCAATTCTCATGCTAAATCTACACTAACCCTAGTATATAGGAATAACCTATCTACTATCCTACTAAGGGTAACCGTCTTCAAATATCTATATCCAGCATAACTTCTTCTGCCTTGACGAGGATCTGCTTCTGGAGGAAACACCATGCACGATCATTTATCTCTCCGAAACAGGAAGAGATGATAAACAATAATAAGGATGTCGAGGAGATTTGAAAGAGTACAATTACGAGGTCCAAGGGCGATAATCAAGTGCTAAAGAATTTTCAAGTCAATTGTGGATTGAGATGCTAACACTGCTAACCTTGATTATAGGCTCATTCGGTACCAAAAATTAACCGAAACGATTTAATTAGGACCTGCATGGGCCACCACAAAAATATGTCACGTCCCAGTCCCAAAATACGTAGGACTAGGAATACGTAACATGCCAGCTACGCATTCGACCAGACTCTGGTCCGATTCGAATACGTATAAGCTGTACTAAAAAGGTCACTATCTATATGATCAAGTGAATATAAATATCCATGCCTCAATCCACAATAAACAGAATATACAAGAATGAGCTACATGTGCTAAAGTCGGCCGCCAGTAACCCATAAGCTCGAATAAACTCGAAAATGAATGTGAGTCTATAAAACTAGGCTATATCAGCAGATGAATAAACAGTATGAATAATAACCAATATTCCGGAAGAAAGATGTAAGTACCTGGCACCAAATCTCTGCATGACAAAGCAACACACATCAGCAACTCCAAACCGGCTCCACGGCGGTCTATGCTGCAAAACTGGCAAGGGACCAGGTCCTCAGAGGGACGTAACAAGATATAGAAGATACAAGCCAAAATATAGTGTAATAGTAAATGAAATAAATAGGGTAAACTATATAACCAGCTATGTGATATGCAAGTTGAGAGCATCACTAGAACTCAGGCTGAGACCACTACAAGCTTTGTGTCGGGAAGCCGGTAGCAGTTATACTATGTAGTTTACTATATAGTTTACTATGAAGTGGGCCTATGGCACCATATATATATAATCAGCCTGTAGTCTGTGTGTCTCTCTCCACCCCATGTAATTATACGTCTCATGTCCACGATGCCTCATGTCCATGTCACGCACGATCATATCTAATGCAGCAAGTCATCTAATGTCTATGAATATAATGTCTATGTCATAAAACATGTATCCTACACAGAATTACCATGAATACCTCAGGAAGATTCTGTTTCATGAATAGTGTCAAGTGTCCTGGGTTATGATGTACTGGATAAGATAAGTACGAGAATGTAAAGGGTCACGAATGTCCATCTCTAGGTGACATTACACAACTCCGCGTACGGTGTTGGCACCCGACTATTAATCGGACGCTAAGTAAGTCACACGGTCCTAGGTCAAGCATGTACAACAATATATATATATAAGTCAAGAAAATAAGTAACAAGAACTGCAATGTTGGCAAGGTACACTTGCCTGGTGTTTGGTTTCCAACTGTGGCTCTGGTATTCGTGAAATCTCCAGGAACGTCTTCGGATGCTGAAACAAACATTACCATCAGATTCAGAAAATATTAAATAGCTAGAAACGCCTGTCCTTGAGTCCAATTTGGACACAGGGGCAAAAATAATATTTTCGGGTCAAAGCGGGGTCCACATGTGGGCCACTTTGCACCAAAAAATGTGTCAGGATCAAATGTCTCCAAATCTGTCAAACTTAGTGTTAACAGGTCCAGAACGATGATACGAACCCAACGGAAATTCCAGAATTGGATTCCCATGAGCCGATCACAAAATCGCCCGTCAAGTGGAGCCTATGGGGCCCACGATATGCGATTTTGTCAACGTTCTCAGAATCGAACCAAACTTGGGTCACAGGACCAGTGTATCGCTACGATTCCGATGGCGTAAGTTTCGTTTCGATCCGACATGTTTACACAAAGTTACGATGCATTCCAGAACGGACGGATACGGGACGGTGTCGGCGGATATGCGTTGATTCCGGTGTGCACGCACATCCAAATCAACTTCTGCAAAATCCCGTACGTCCGTATCAACGGCGCGCACGTATCGGTGAAGACCGCACGTGACCAGGTCGTCCCGTTTGGCGGAGCGTACTCAGTTCCAGGGTGAAATAGGGCGTTGTTTTTCCTGTTTTTGGATCGCAGTTCGCGATCGCCACAGGACGCGATGCACCGAGCGGGTTGCACGGGCATCGAGAGGGTTACGCAGGGTTCGTGTTGCAACAAACGAAATTGAAAACGGGTCAAGGAGCAGAGAGAACGGGTTACCTGAACAGGGCTCCGGAAACAGAAATTTTTCGAGTCCGAGACGTGTCTAGGGTTAGGGTTAGGGCTAGGCTCTGTCGGCCGGAGGCGGCGGCTCGGGGCTGGCTCGTCGGCGGAGCGACGCTGCACGGCTGGAAGGCCGGGCGGCTCGGGGGAGGCGCTGGCCGAAGGCGGCGGCGCTGCACGGCGAGGCTGCGGCGAGGTGGGGACGCTCGGAGCTGCTGCTAGGGCTTGCTGGAGGAGGAGGAAGGAGGAGGAGAGAGCGGCCGGGGCGGCGCTGACATACACAAAAATGTGCACATAGATTCCAGATTTTGATTCCAGGATTCTACAACTCTGTTGCACGACCCAAAATTACTATCATATGAATTCAAACCCTATCGTATCATATTGTGTTGGAAAGCTTATTGCATCCTCTTCGATTTTTTTTAAACAAAATTAAATTTTGACAAGGTTTAGTAGATGAAAACTAACCCGAAAAAATACTGCACCGTAGGAACTAATTATGCACTACGTTTTCTAATTCTAAATTATGTCCAAGCCTTATATAGGTGTGTCATCTTAATAAAATAAACTCTTAAAATTATGTTCTAAACTACATATATTATTCTCAGAATTAATCTAGAATATAAACTTTATGAAAGATGATGAAGATATAAAGAAGTTAAAGACATATGTAAGAAAACAAGTCTTTGATATATATATATATATATATATATATATATATATATATATATATATATATATATATATATATAACAAGTAATTATATATTAAAGTATGAAAGGAAGCAAAACAAAGGGGATTTGACCCCTTATTTGGCTGTCCACCCCCCTGGCTTCTTAAAGAAGCTAAGGGTTAAGCAAAAGAATATTTTTGTAATTACAAGGTTTAATTAATAAGGATGCTAATTAAACATATTTTTCTCCTAATTAAAAACACCTATTTATACTAAATCAAATCCTAATCATGAATGATAAGGTACATACCAAAACCTCTAATAAAATAAAAAAGATTTATGTAAAATAAATAATAATATTATATTAGAAATTTTGGGAACCCAAAAAATTATATTAAAATAATGCATTTTTTCTCGAAAAGCTATTTTTTCGTAAAACTTGTATTTCTAAATAAATGGTAATAATAATTAAAAATAAATTTTGAAACCAACTATGACAATGAGCTTTATGCGGCCTACATAATTTTTATGCTTCTACAAGATCTTCTTCATAGTTTATAAACTTTGTAAATTTTTTAAGTTCAGAATACTTTGAACAGAAACATGGAGGAGATAACAGCAGGAACTGCAACGACGCATCTGTGAAGTGTCATTCTGCTTGGCGCATGGGAATGCTTGAAAGAGTAGTAACGCATGGTACTGTTGGCGCATGCAGACACTAGTTACTTAGTGGCACATGGCACTGCTGGCGCATGAGAACACTAGTTACTTAGTGGCGCATGACACTGCTGGCACATGGGAACGCTAGTTATGAAACGGTCGGCGCATGACACTGGATTATTATGGCGCAGGGGACTTGATCACTGTGGCGTATGGCCTTTGATTATTGTTGGCGCATGGTAAAGATTTTCTATGCTTCTACAGAGATAGGTAATATGTTGCATTTAAGACTAAGATCCACAAGAAAAATATAAGCATCATAACCAATATTAAGACCGCAATATCCTATCTTACGGTTAGATCTAGAAATGGAAAACCAAACTAAACCCTTGGCTAAAATCCTTACAAATTCAAAGTACAAGAAGTAAATATGTTAACAATCATGTATTAAACAAGATCATGCAATAATAACCATGAAAATATAAAGATACAAGAAAATTTGAATTTGTTTTTGAAAATGGCAAGATGTACTTGCCTATGTTAAGAACCAAGCCCATCTTCGATGCCACCTCCTAGAGTAGTTCAGAAACAACACTATATGGCATCAAGACCAAGTTCCAAGCTCAAAAGTATAGAGAAAGTGAAAAGAGAACTAAAAAAAGAGTGAAAAGAGAGAATATTGAGGGAATTAATTCGAGGAAGGGAATGATCCAAGGCCCTTGGATCATCAAAGTCATAGATCTATGGCTCTCCTCCTTTAGTCACAGTTGCCCATAAAGAAAACTAATAAACCATTGGACGATAGGATGAAACAGTCCTCTTTATTCAGTGGACCAATATCAGTCGGACGGTATACCAGCGGTCGGTAAACTAGTGGTATAGTGTGATATACAGGTCTAATTGTTAATTTCTTCATTCAAAAAATTACGGACCTTGAGGGGTTACGGACCCGGAACCACTGTTGTCTACTCCTTATTCTTTGTGAAGAATAATTTTTTGTAGAAGGATGGCTTTGACACCACTACGACTTCCCCGATTGAAGGTAGAGAGGGACGCTCTTATCCTCTTACTTCGAAGGCTAAAGAGACGATCTTCACACGTGCATCCAAACACAATACACAATCACACAGTCTGTTGTATGGACGAGAAATTGTTAGGAACATGCACAGACGATAAAGTAATATCGTCAGGCTATTCGTTAGGAACATGCACAGTTTTTAAAAGTTAAATAGATGACTTGTGTAAAATTTCAAAAGTTAGGGGACCATGACTATCAGGCTATTCGTTAGGTCTGTTCCTGTTCAAAATGTTACTGTAATATCCTTTATATTTAATATGCTAAAAACTGTACCATGCTCTGTTGCAGAGTGAATGTCATGTGTGCTTTGTAGGAAGCACGTAGTATCAGTACTAGAAAAAACTGAGATACTATGCTACAGTGGCGTGACACAACCAAGAGGTAAAAGATATAAATCATCGGCATTAAGTCATGTCACAGCGGCGTAGCACCGCACATAGGCAGGTAGCCTAATGCTATAGAATAAAGAGTGGTAGGAAGCACTACAAAGAGGGAGTGAACCTCATGCTATAGTGGATGACACCACATGAGGGAGTGAACCTCGGTAGAAGGCTATGTCATAGCGGTGTAGCACCGCAAGTAAGCACAATGCTTCATGCCAATGACTCTTTAAAAGAACTCACATATAGTGTATGGAAAGAGATACAGGCCGTCTCTTGAGGAAAAACTTGTAGACGCCCAAAATATATACACCAAAATTAGGCATGCACAGGGCCTTCAATGTGCAACCAAAAGCACAGTTGATATCATTGTGTCAGTGGAAAGAATTACAATATGGTACAAAATTCAAGGCTTAGTACATTCTTGTATCATACTGTTATTTGACCCATGCAGAAAGATTCAAGTCAAAGCGACATCTATCCTAATGCACGATAGGCAGTCACTGTGGGGAACGCTCAACCCATATATTGAGATATGTGGGAGATTGTTGGTATTTTTTTCTTTGGACTAAGAAAAATAGTTCCACATTGGCTACACCACCAAGTGAGTATCTCAATATAATATTTTGTATGAGTTGAGATGTGCACATATGGTGTGGTGGGGCACATGGGTGCCATATGGGAGTATTTTCTTAGGAGAAAAAATGATTAACTCCTCATGAAAGCATTTATGCTTTTTGTCATGCTCTTGGAATTATTTCCATTGGCGTTAAGCCTCTTTGGGGCTTAGCGACTCAGACATGGACTTGGACCTGTCACGACCCGCACCCGAAAATCGGGCATGAGTCGTGGGTACGTCCAGCCTACGCCACAGAATCGGCGGTAGAACGCTGTAAAGGTCAGTTCTAGGTCAACCAACTATCTATATATCTCACAAAAATCTGACAATATCCTCTCCAAAAGGAGGGCAACCACGCAATATATATATAAACTCTCAATCACAATAACTAGGAGAAGAATAAAAGAACGATATGATATGAACAAAAAAACAGAACCAAAGAGTAAGACAATATCCAAAATATACAGTCCAAGTCTATAATAGTCTACAACATCTCACAGCAACAAAAGAATAAGTACAATCATCCAAATAAACAGCTGAAAACAACCCAGGAAACCCACCTAGATAACTAGGGCGCCAACGGCTTCTCCTCGCAGGGCTCCTCCTCAGTCTGGGGGTCACAACCCTCGTCGACTCCCGGCCCGTAGAAAGTCGGGCAAAAATCCTCAGGTCCTCTGGAAAAAATATGCCCAGTCAGGACTGGAGCGAAGTACATAACTCTGAAAGCAACTCCAAATACATGGTAAGGTGTATATGACGAGCAATAGAAAAGTATACAAGATGCACAGGAAAATAAATATATGCTGAAGCAGAAAGTAGCTGCAAAGTAAACTGGAGAACAATACAAGTAGAGAAGTAACTGCATGTGAGAAAACATGAATACTAGCTAAGCGCCTTGAGCACAAGTTCGTTATGTGATCGGCTTAGGTTGCACATAAAAAATACTACGATAACTCTGTTATGCGTGAGTTGCATAACCGACATACACATGAATACTGTTTGGCTTTGATCACATAACCAACTCCTACTCCCCTCCCCCACTAATACTCTTGGATCCAACCACAACACGCTACGTATATGATAATAGCTCGCGCACACGAAGGCGAGAGTACAAGAAGCACATGATAGCACATGAGAATCAATACCCGAAGCACATGATGAAATATACGTGATAAAGTACCCGCTGAACACGGTAAGGGGGATAGCATCTCATGACGGGATCCACTAGTACCAGCTCATGTAATAATGTGTCAGAATCAAGTATCACAGTCCTAGAACAGGTGATATAAACGCTATCATAAAATGGAAACTATCAGAGGTAGGTACTCGCCCGATGTGCTAAGCAACTGATGAGGATCGAGATCCGGACCGGTGTCGCAAGAACCTATTACGAAAAGCAAAATTACAGGGTTCTAAGGAGTTAAACTGATATAAAATAATTAAAAACAGGCTTCTAGGGATATTCTAGGTCGAACGGGTCAAACCGGTAAAATTCGGGTCAAAAAGTCAACCCAGGGTCCCAAAAGTCAACTCTAGGTCAAAACTAGGTCAAACATTGACTTTTACGGTCAACGAGGACAATTATGGTCAAAGCTAGGTCAAACTAGGGTGCCCCTGAAATTCTAGGTCAAACTGAGCTTATTAAGCTAGAAAACTCTCAAACTCGCCTCCTCGAGATACCGGAATACCCTCGGTATCCGACACCTCGCCCTAGGCCACGCACCCCGCCTAAATCCGCTAAAACCTATGCTAGCACGCGTAAATATATATACATAAGCATATAAAAATCACTCCAATACTATTCCTAGGCTATTGCTCAAAAATCCAGCTCGAAACTCAATACCTTGGATATCTCAAGGTATTGAGATACCTCGGTATCCCAAGGTATTGAGGTATCGCTCTAAAACCCCTCTAACTAGTCATCTAGTAGCTATCTAAGCTTATAAATATATACCTAGTTAATAATCTAGGCTAATATATCTATATCTATCATATATTATAAATATCTAAGTATGTATATATATATATATATATATATATATATATATATATATATATATATATATATATATATATATACACACATAGCACATACACACATACACATATACCTCTCATATACATATATATCTATATCTATACACCTAGATAGATATAACTATCTATCTATCCATCTACCTATCTAACTACCTATCTAGTTATCTATATATCTATCTATCTAGCTATTTACCTATATATCTATCTAACAATCTAACTATCTATCTATTTAGCAATCTAACTATCTATCTATTTAACTATCTATCTATCTAATAAATCTATATAACTAATATCTAGATCTATCTAATCTATATAGATCTATATAACTCACTCTCCCTCGCTACTACCTAGCTAACTATCCAAGCCTCGCCACACTCTGCGAATGCTAGCTGCTGCTGCTGCCTGTACTGCTACTGCTGCTGTGCCTTTGCTTGCTGCTGCTGCTGCATATTCTGCTGCTGCTGCTGTTATTGCTGTTGTGCTGCTGCTGCAGTGAAGCAGCTGCTGCTGCTGCTTGCTGCTGCTTAGCTGCTGTCCCCCCTCGCTCGCCTCGCACACAAACACAAGGACACACACATGTATATACATATATATATAACTCTCTCTCTCTCTCTCTCTCTCTCTCTCTCTCTCTCTCTATATATATATATATATATATATATATATATATATATATACACACACACACTAACATATACATATATATATATATATATATATATATATATATATATATATATATATATATATATATATATATATATATATATATATACACACTCACACTAGTATATATATACAAGCATATATATATAAATACACACACAATTATAGATACACAAATACATAAACATATATATATATATAGACACACACATAAATATATATATAAAGACACACATACACAAACACAACACACAAACAACACGCCTCACTCACGCCCAACGACCCCGACACGCACAAACACCTATAAATATATAAAATATAACCCGATAACTCTAGCACACACTCCCCGATGCTAACCCAAAGCGCGCACAAGTCCGAAACTAGGAAACCAAGTCGAAATGGCCGTTCGGTCATTTCGACGAACACGCGGTGTGCGGTTCGGAAAACCTCCTGAAACGCACACCAAACCAACTCAAAATCGGCCCAAAATTTACCTATGGGTTCTAAACAATGCGTAGATCCTAGAAAAAATGCTACCCCATCGATTCTAGGCCCGTGGCAAAAACGCGCACGCACTTAGAATCGGCGACGACGAAAACCCCAAATTCGCCCGAAACGCCCGTTTCTCCGCGACACGACTTTCCGTGTTCGAACGGAGACACGCACTCACCCTCAAGACACCCGACAACGTCTATCTAGGTCCGTCTAACCTAGGGCATCATCCAAAATTGGGCCAATTTCGGATTCCACCCGAAATTGACACAAAATCTAGTGTCAAGGTCTCTAAACTCAACCAAACTAGTTCCAACTTCCTCCCACGGGTAGGCTTAGGGTCTAAGAAGGTTCTAAACCACTAATTATACTACATAAAAGTAATTAGCAAGGGGAAAGTTAGGGTTTACCTCTTGAGAGTTGGAATCCCAAGGCCAAAGTCTCCGATCTACTTGAAATCACCTCCCTCAAGCTCCAAGCCTCCAAATCTAGCCTCCACACTAAATCTAGGCTCTACACACCTAGGTTGGGGAAAAATGCAAGGTTAGGGTTCACAACCATGGAGAATAGAAGAAGAAAGAAGAAAAATAGGAGTACTTACTTGAAGTGGGAAGTAGAAAGAAAGAAGAAAGAAGTAGAAAGGAAGAAGAAATGAAGAAGAAGAAGAAGAAGAAGAAGGAAATGGGGGCTGATGGCTACTGTGCACTGGTTTTGGTTGGGTGTGGGCTGGGAATAGGGCCGGCCATGCCTAATAAAGGGTTTCCATAAGGTCCAAAAGTCCAAAATGTCCCCCTCTCACTTGGGTTTGGGTTCGGGGTTCCAAAAGCACTCAAACTAACTCCAAATCTCTCCAACTAACCCACTAAAAATACAAAAATATTCTAAACCCAAAAATAGGTCTCACAAGGGTGTGGGTGTGGGTTGGGTCTGACATGGGTCCACTAGGGTCTGACATGGGTCCAGACTAGCCAAAATCCTAAAACAATCAATTAAAAATAATACAATCACTATTTAAATATAAATATAATTAATTAAATATAATTCACAATTTACCAAATAAAAATAAAAAAATAACCCTATTTTCTAGAATCGGGTAGTGACAGGACCCAAGGGCGCAAAGTGGCGCTTTGTTGGCGTACTTTGAACTTAGCACGTCAGCATCGGCGCATGGTGCTTATGCACATTTGATGCGCTCGGTTATGCGCGAGTTGCATGCGCCGGTCGCATGAGCGAGCCGCATAAGCTGGACGCATGAGCGGGACACATGAGTCGGCCGCATGAGCGGGACGCATGAGCGGGCTGCATGAGCGGTCGCATGGGCAGCCGCATGTACTTCTGCTTGCGCGGCCGCATGCACTACGACATGACCGACCGCATGAGCGGTTGCTTGCGGGACCGCATGAGCGGTTTCATGCGGGTCCGCTGCTATCGGATAGATTTAATCAGTTATGAAAAGATTGAGTCATTAATTTAAATATGATATTTGTGGGATTTAAATTTAATTCATTCCAATCATGTAGGATTTAAATCAAAAATGTGGAATTTGTATTTAATTCATTCCAATCATGTAGGATTTAAATTATTCATGTGGGATTTGAATTTAATTCAAATAAATCATATGGGATTTAAATTTAATTCATTCCAATCTTGTGAGATATGAATTAAATTTATTCCAATCTTTTTGTAACTAATGGGCTGTCAAGCTCCTGTATAAATACTATTTTTGTGCCTACATTGAGGACTTACTTCAAAAATTGGGAGAGAAAGAGAGTTGTTGCTGGAGCCGTCATTAAAGTCCAGAAAGTTCGTGCGAGGCCAAGCAAGGAGGTGGAATCGAGCGTTTCAGAAGTTCTACGTGAACTTGCTGGTTCCTGGGTGCAGATCGTGTGGGACGAATCTTGCTTTGAGCAACGGTAATCTTCATCACCCCAGCAAGCATATTTCCTTCTTTTTCTTTCTCTTGTCTTCTAATAGTTATAATTCTGTTTTGTCCGTCTGCAACTGTGAGTACAAGGAAGAACGTGAATTTTTTTTTTTTTATTCTTTTGTCATCTTGATAGCAAGTTGTAATCAAAATACTTATATAGTTTTTCGTGGAAATCGAGAATAGTCAAAGTGAAAACTTTTGTGTGAACCTCTGATCTCGATCGCGCGTTCTTCCAACTTTGATTAAGCCTCGGGACTAACAGAAAAATACCTCACACCTTAACCACGTTTAGTTGTAATAATATTAGGTAGTTAAATAATTAATTATTTAAAAAAATAGTTAGTGGAGTATTTACATACGACTTAGACATCTCAATTTTGAGCCGTTTCTAAGTCTCATCATAATAGTAGAGATGTAAAGCAAAAATTAATTTACCACAAATAAGATATTCGAAATGTAGAACCAATAGAATTATGTAATAAAAAAAAAATTACAAAAGTAACTAGCGGACCAAACTCAACTCAGCACATGCATATTTACAAGCTTTCTCAAAATAATTCTGCCAAATTAATTACGAAGGGTTTAATGAAGTTGATTAATGGTGTTTGTGGAGTCGTGACATATTGATTACGATAGAGAACTTTCCTAAAAATAGATACGATTTGAATATTCTCTTAAAAAGTTCTAAGTAAGAGAAAAGACCACATAAAAAAAAAAAAAAATTGATTGATGGTGATATGGAATCTAATGGGTGATTGATCACCATAGATTTCTCAGCATAACCATGTGGCAAGTGTAGCTAAACACCAACATGATGTGTTTGTAACAATAAATACAATTGCACTCCAATTGATTTTGTTTCAAGATTTGAGGAGCCAATCTTAGACTAAATATAAATATCAATTGTAGTTGTAGTTAGGTTTGGACTTTAGCGAAACCAATACCCAAATAAATGTACAAAAAATAATTCCTATTATGACAACAATTGTAGTTGTAGTTTCAACATCGTACCATTGTACCTAAACTAAGTATTTGGCCATTATACCTAAGCTAGGTATTTAGCAATGCGACATATTATAGACTAATGCTTACCAATTTGTGTAGTTAGCATAGTAGTTGGACAGAGACAATGTGTCAATATCATATGATAATAAACTTTTAATTACTATAATAAGACAAATGTTAAGCGCCGCATGAAGTTTACTAGGGGACATTACATGATAGGAGACAATACTACACTTAAGTTTTTTTTTTTTTTTTTTGGGTGATGTCAAAAAAATTGATTGGGTCAACACTATTTCTCCTTCTTCTTTGACACAACATCTTTCATCTTCTTTTTCTCTGCCTCTTCCAATCATAATCTAGTAGTTTATACTCTAAAATAAGACTTTATGATTCTATTAAATGAAGTTTTAAACTCTATAAATAGAGGTTCTGAAAAAATCGACACAGTTCTGTCGGAGACGATGCAGGACTATCAATATTTTGGCAGTCCTAACAATAATCAGAATTATCAAATTTTGTCAATCCAAATACAATTTTTTTTTAATTAGAACTACCAAAATTTTGATATTTTTGCAGTCCTAATATAGAAATAGTGCCGGACTTTAGATTTTGAGACCTGAGACGAACTATAAAAGTGATGCCCTCAAAACTTAATGTTTATATTTATTTTTTTTCGACTGGAGATTATACAATAGTATTGTTAGCCCAAAATTCAAGAAATAAAACAATAAGTAAAATTTAATATCGTAAAGAATATATGTTATAATAAAATACTAACAAAATTGAATAGGTTCCAAACAAAAAATATATAACTGGACATTAACGTAATTAGTCAACCCAAATACAACAACAATTTTAAGACAAGAAAATATTTTTCAATAAATTATAAGTTATAAGTCAACCATAATTTTAGACTTCACTTCCCTGAGATTGAAAAAAAATAATCATAGAAATAGACTGATAATGTAAGTGACTTCTCAAAATATAATGTGACAATTGGAAATGCGTCATTGACACTACAATTAAAATATATATCAAAATATGAGTGCATCAAGCAAATTCTAAACACTAACTTCTATAAATAAAGAAAATGTTGCAAACAAACTCAATATCAACAACAACAATATATATATATATATATATATATATATATATATATATATATATATATATATATATATATATATATATATATGGGTAAATGGGATATGAGTCATGCACATATGGACCAATAGAAATGGATTCCTACATCTCATGTGCACCCATGTGCACTAGTACACACTACATTCCTATTGATCTACATGTGCATTGGCTTATGTAGTAATATGAGCCTATGGTTCATATCCCTTTATATGTATATATATATATATATATATATATATATATATATATATATATATGTGTGTGTGTGTGTGTGTGTGTGTGTGTGTGTGTGTGTGTGTGTGGACTAATAGAAATGGAGTGTACTAGTGCACATGGGTGTACATGGGATGTAAGAATCCATTCATATTGGTCCACGTGTACATGACTCATATAGAAATATGAGCCTATGGCTCATATCTCGTTTACCTTATATATATATATATATATATATGTGTGTGTGTGTGTGTGTGTGTGTGTGTGTGTGAGAGAGAGAGAGAGAGAGAGAGAGAGTTGTGGAGGGATTGTGATGGCTTTTAAAAAAATTAATTCGCAGTCGACCAGCCACAAACAAGTCATCTTTAAAATTAAAAAAACAATGAGAAAATTTGAGTTGCACCCCACTTTATTTACCACAATTCAAGGTGTCCCACACTGCTTTACCATAATGTACAATTCTCCCATTTTCGTCAAAAACTAACGGTCAACGCCTCCCACTTCCGTCAAAAACTAACAGTCAACTCCATTGACCGTTAATTGCTGACCTAAATACCCCTTCTCTCTTCCCAGGCTGAGGACGAAAAACTGATAATAATGATGTTTTGCTAGGAGTATTTCGGTCAAAAATAACGGTCAACAAAGTGACAGTTACTTTTTGACATAAGTGGGAGATGTTGTACATTATGGTAAAGCAGTGTGATGCACCTTGAGTTATGATAAATAAAGTAGGATGTGACTCAAATTTTCTCAAAAATAATTCAACCGACGACAACAAGCTTTCTAATATTTGTGGCTTCAAAATTTCAAATAAGGGCCACAAAGTCATCTAATATTTGTGTTTTCAAAATTTTAAATCACATTCACAAAGTACACATTTTGCTTCTTGTGCATAAAAAAAAAATTCAAATTCAGCTGCCCTTTTTAATTGACATAGCCACATAACAAGAGAGCAATTTTATCTAAATTTTAAATTTGGACCTTTCTAATTAGGCTTATATACACCATAAAAAAAAATAATGTCCTCTAAAATTTTGGACCAGAGACAACTGTCTCGTGGACCTCATATTAAGTCCGGACCTATATAGAGAACTCTCATATTAGGACTGCCAAAAGTTTTACTATCTTGTGACTTTTGAAAAATGTTTTTTAGCTATAGTATAGTTTTTAAAAATATGAAATAATTAGGATAATGCCCAATCTTTAGCAAAGAAGAAAAAAAAAAGAAATTATATTGAACTCATCATTATGTTTAATCCCTACTATTGAATCTTGATTTCTTTACTTATGATATAATTTGTCCTGGTCCATCATTTGAGCTGTTTAGAAATGTTTATGAAAAACATTAACAAAAACATTTAAACGCAAAAACTTGGCCTACACCTAAAAATTTAGGGTTAGCACTGCACATAATATAAATAGTTCTAAAAGATTATTCATGAAATATGCTCACTTTTTACTCTAAAACTTGAACATCAAAGTGACACCAAATTTTTTTTAGCCCACAAATTTTTTCGAACATCTACTAAAGGAAACATCATGAGATACTCTATAGAACATTTAATAGCCAAGTTCAAATTATTTATATAAATCTATTTTTTTATAATTAAAGGTAGATCATTCCTAAAAAATCACGTGTCATGGATTAAACATCAATATTTAGAATCAAATATTTACATTATGTTCCACTTTCCTGGGTCTTGAAACATATTTCCATATAAATCAAACTACAAATTGCTAAAAATTAAGAAGAAAAAAATAATATAATTCCTTTTCATGACATATAATTTTTATGTGCAAAAATATACATCAAAATAGTATTAAAAAAACTAGAACATTGTTTACTTAAATTCCATAAACTATTCCATTTTTGTCCTTAAATACTATTTTCATAGACATCAAAATATTCTCAACTATCACAGTCTCACTTAAATATGCTAAACTATTATTATTTTGCAAGATTTAAATATTCTCAACTACCACAATCTCACTTAAATATGATAAAGTATTATTATTTTGCAAATTAGTAATAATATTAACAGTATATATATATATATATATATATACTTTTTCTGTCCCACACTTTTTCTACGATTGTATGTCATTTGGGTCCACCGTCCCACACCTTTTTTTCGATTTGATCCCGAGATCGACCGTCTAACCAGAGAGGTTATACATCTTCTCACTGACCACAAGCAAGTGCCAGTTGAATTCGGTTATGATAAATATATTTTACATTTATAAAAAATTAGTTTTAAAAAGTTTACATAACCTAATGCTTTTCATCCGACTCCAACCAAACCCCAACCACTGTCAGTCTGGGCTGCTTGTATCTTTTGGGTCATGTGGTGGGGGCCCAAGGTGGAGTTAATGACCATTCGGTGGGGGCTCTCATGTGATGGGCAGAGATAGTGGGCCGGCCTCACCACGTAATAAAAGTGTAGTCTTATTTTTCTTCAATAACAGCAAGACACTATTTTCGGTTTCATTCCTCTAATTTAGTTTTTTGGTATATTATACTGTTATTGGAGGAGAGCAAAGCCTCACCACTGCCATGCGGTGAGCCCAGCCTACTGAATATTTTTTCCACAGACATAGGACTTAATTAGATTACGTGTCACCAAAATAATTTGAAATTAATGTTTGGATTCTAAAGATGTCTAGTCTAGAGTTTGAATCTTGAGATGATGACTAATTCATATTAACCATCAAAAATATATTAATAAATAAATTAAATCAGAACCCAAGAAGCATAAAAATATTTGTGTTAATCCTAAGTCTATTTATTAACAAATTTTGAGTGGACAACATGGGTCAACCATTGTCTCAGAATTCAAATTCTAAGTTGTACATCTTCGAAACTAAATGCTAATTTTTTGAATATTTTTGAATCCCTTTCCTTCCCTTTCCGCAAACCAAACGAAGCACACAAGTTTTGAGAAATGATGATTGAGACAACATTCTTAAACCACGAAACAATTTGCTTTTCATTTGAAGAATAATATTATTCATAACTCCAAAGTGTCTCTCCAAACCATATATCCTTATGTGACAGTTGACATGGCAAAAATTAAAATTAAAATTAAAATTAAAATTAAAATTTTGGGTGATTAATTTTTGGATTAAAACTTGTCATGTCAACTGCCACATAATGCTATTTAGCATGCCATGTCCGCTGCCATATAAGGAGGGATAATTTGGAGAAACATTTTGGAGGTACGAATAGCATAATTGTTAAAATTGTGTTATATTTATTGATTTCAGTTTACAACAATAGTTGAACAGTTCAAGACATCATGTTCACTAGATGACTAATAAACTCGATAAATATTCACAAGGGAAGGTTCAAGGCCAAAAGCTACCTATTCTGATACATTAACTTTCCAAATGTTCTCTCTCTCACTCTCTCTCTCTCTCTCTCTCTCTCTCTCTCTCTCTCTCTCTCTCTGCATTGAGTCTGCAATTTGTTTGCATTATGCATAATCAAATATGCATTCATGTAAAAATTGAATTAATATTGGGTTATGTGTGTCTATTGGAATATGTGTCTTCCTTCCAAACATTGTGTATATTCACTATTTGTGTCTTTTCGTTATTTATAAAAGAAGAGTCATTTGGGTCGCTCATTCATTTTTATTCATTCATACATCAAGCATTCAAGTCCAATAGAGAGAGAGGGACTACCTCCATTGCTTCGACACGTTTTTGCGGTTTGAAATGCTGCTACCGAATGAGACGTACCGTTGTTTCCTGGAAGACTAACGCCATTAAACCGTAAGCACTTATGCGGAATAAATATTGTCTTAAGGACATTAAACCAACTTCAAGTTTCGATCTCGATCAGATTATTTATTTATATTTTATTTTCAGATTCTAAAATACAGAGTTTAAATTATTTTAACTAACATTACTCTCATTTGAATTCTAGATAAAGAAATAATAGAAAAAGAGTTAGTCGAGAATATACACTGTTACCAAATGAGAAGATTCTGACTTTAGTCTAAATTGTCAATACTTGGTAGAAGAAAATATTTTTATTTTCTTTTCAGTAAGCAAAAAATAAAAAGGAAAAGAAAAAAATTCTTAGCTAGGTTAAACCTAGGATGAAGAATAGTTCCACAGAAGTCTAGTTTAGTCTCAACAAATTAGGCTTTGGGTCTATAGGCCTCCAATTGGTACAATGGGGGTCTACAAGCCTTGTCTAAAGGACTTGTGGAGCATGGGCCATTGAAACAATTGGATGGGCTTCGTTGATAAGTAATTTGTTAGAATTTTATAGTGAATAGTTATTTTCACGTCCGTTGCACGTAACAAAAAAAACCATAATATTATTGAAAATATAGATACAAATTTAAATTAAATTAGAATATTTTAAATATAATTTGAATATAATTTAATTATAATTTATTATAAATATATTTTTAGAATTTTGAATATGTGTTTGGTTAGATAATATCATTTAGTTGGTTTAAATATAATTTAAATATTGAATATATTTTAGGATTTATTATATGTTCAGTTATTAGAAAGATTTTTTTTTTTCAAATACGTGAAAGAGAAATACAATATTTTAAAATTGTTTAATTGGTTTTAAAATTAATAAGTGATGATATACATACGACTGAGACGGCTCATTTTTGGACCATTTCTAAGCCACATTATAATAGTAGAGATATATACTTCAGTAACTATTGTACAAGCTTCTGCACTAATATAAAAACCCTTAGTAATTATTGTACGGTCCATCTGATGCTATATGCTTCCACTATTCCATTGGAGGGATACGTAAAAAGAAAGAAACAAGTTAATTGTTATAATTTTGATCGATAATAAGAGGTATTTATTTATTTTTTGGTGTTTGAGAATTAGAGTTTTGAGTTCTTTTTATCTTGAGTCGTCTGTTTTCAATGACCGTCGTTTTCGTTCTATATCAAATTGTACCAGAGGCTCAAGTGCATGGGCGGACGCATAAGAGAGCATGTGGGGTCATCTGATCCCACTCAATTTTAATTTTAATTTTTTTTATATAGACATCAACATACGTCTTCAGTCTTCAACACACCCTATCCGGACCTAAGTCTCAACAGAGCACAGTATTACACGTACGTCGTTTTCTTTTGTTGCACTCTTGGTATATTTTTTCATGTTCCTGTAAAAATTCGTAGTGATTTGACATTGTTAGCTAAATCAAACCATCATATCTTTAATTATTTAATTAGTTCGTATCAGTTTGGTATCTCAATTTTAGTAAGAGGAAACGAAAATTTGTGTCTTTTTATCCATTTCAATGAAACGACCATTAACCTTGCAATTGACCATCTTATCAAGATTTAAGTATTGTAGGTACCGATGTGCAGTTTTTTAGGAATGAACTTAACTTTCGAGACATTAATCCGTAAATTATAATTAATATCATAGGTCTAAATTGGTTTAGTCTATCTAATAGTTAATAATAAATCCACCAAGATAACATGATAAATACGAACTTGCCTAGGTAGTGAATCTTATATGTGGTTATTTGTGTCATTGATGATTATGTCAACTGTGATTGTTTAGTCGAGTTTATCTTCACCTTTCCACTTGAAGGTTTAGGCAAGTACAAGTACAAGTACCTAAATAGTTATATTTACAAATTTTGTATATTATCATGTTATTTCATGATTTGTAACAACCAACCTTTTCCAAATTCATACTTATGCCACCAACTTTTTCTATCACCCCCAATCTATCCCTAACACACATAATCCCAACATCATAAAAAACACATAATACATCTCATAGTTGCCATCATCATTTTGTTGGACCAATGCTAAGAGCACTATACAAAATGTTATTAGCTGTCACAAATTTTTTAATTTTTGACAGTCAAAATTTTGGCAGTCATATGCAAATTCAGGACTGTAAAAATTGTAATAGCCTTTGGCAATCCAAGACTGCAAAAAGTTTGGCAGCCCTAAGCACAACAATGACTGTCAAAATTTACATATCCTAACTATACATAAGACGGTAAAAAAATAATAACAGAACACTTTAAATAGTACTCTTAGCATTGAATTTTTTGATACTCATGGTGTGTATCGCACCGGGATGGCCCGGGCCCATTGTTGACCGGGTTTGATCGGACCTGGACCGGACCGGGCTTTTAAATGCAACCTCTAAACCTAGCCTAGACCTAGGCATGGGTAGCTTCACGTTGGGCCGGGTCCGGATCGGTCCACGGGCTGTCCAATTTAATATATATATATATATATATATATATATATATATATATATATATATATATATACTATTGTTATATGTTTTAAAAAAAAACAAGTGGGTCTAGTGGTTAGTTGGAAAAGTTAGAAAATATATAGGAGATCTTGGGTTTATATGACCCCCCATCTCTCCTTTACAAAATAATTTTAATATATATATATATATATATATATATATATATATATAGAGAGAGAGAGAGAGAGAGAGAGAATTTTTACTGGACCTATGGTCGGGCCGGGCCGTGCGGATACGAAGAACAAAATCCAGTCCGGATCCGATATGAAGTACAGGCCGGACCGGACCGGACCGGACCGGACCTATTGAAATTTAGTCTGGACCTATTACAATATTGGACCGGATAGACCTATTGATCAAATCTGAACCGACTCAGATCGATGATGTTGACCGGACCGATTCAAGTCCGGGTCCGGACCGTCCAGCATAATTCACACCTTGAGATGCGACTCTATTTGCCGTCAAAACAATATTTCTGCAGCTACCATAGCAATTAAATTACTAACAAACACGAATGCCTGTGCGAAGACCAATATATATGTGATTAACTTACTTTGACGTTTAAGCTTACGCGTTTACAAGCCCATGTCCGTACGAATCCTAACTTACGCGTTTACAAGCCCATGTCCGTACGAATCCTAACTTAGATAGTTAACCTATAGGTATTCCTAGAATTATCGTTACTCTATCTCCAGTCGATATACAATTATCTAGGTTTAGGTTTCGGTACGATACCACAACGTTTAAGCTTCAAAATTAGACTATCTTCCAAAATCCTTAGACTTTCGGACAAAGTCTCCTTTGTATTTCGAGCTCCAGACATAGTAATATATTCGACCCGAAACAACTTTCCGTAGAATCGACATGGGTCAAAGGCCTTTCGGTGGAACAACTCTACACCGGACACACGCAGTTATTAGGAGAGATAGTAAATGCATAAAAGCACAAAACCAAATTTTACAAAAATTCTAGCATGCATACCCTACTTTGTACAGAGCATAACTCCTATTATATGAATCAAAATATCAACAAATTATACCATTGGAAAGCTTATCGAATTATTCAATTTCTGTTTGGACATAATCAAATTTTGACAACGTTTAATAAGTCAAAATTGGTCTACGAAATAAGGTTTAAAATATCCTAGATTTTGTTTCCAGAATTGTACGTCGATGGTGCACGGCCAATAACTCCTATTAAATACACCCGATTGCTATCATATTATATACAACTATAAAACTTATTGAATCTTCTTAGATTTTTGTTCAGACATATCCTGGTTTTGAAGAAGTTTAATAGGTCAAAACTGGCATACAACAAAATGTGCACATAGATTCCAGATTTTGATTCCAGGATTCTACAACTCTGTTGCACGACCCAAAATTACTATCATATGAATTCAAACCCTATCGTATCATATCGTGTTGGAAAGCTTATTGCATCCTCTTCGATTTTTGTTTAAACAAAATTAAATTTTGACAAGGTTTAGTAGATGAAAACTAACCCGGGAAAATACTGCACCGTAGGAACTAATTATGCACTACGTTTTCTAATTCTAAATCATGTCCAAGCCTTATATAGGCGTGTCATCTTAATAAAATAAACTCTTAAAATTATGTTCTAAACTACATATATTATTCTCAGAATTAATCTAGAATATAAACTTTATTTTTGAATTAATAGAACAAACCAAGAACAATATGAAAAAATACATAAAAATGAGATTTGTGTAGAGAAATGGAGGACTTGCCTTGATTCTATATGACTTAAAAATTATGGAGGGGTGGAAAGATGGTTTGGAAGGAGGTAAGAGAGTTAGGAAAGATGGTGAAGATATAAAGAAGTTAAAGACATATGTAAGAATACAAGTCTTTGATATATATATATATATATATATATATATATATATATATATATATATATATATATATAACAAGGAATTATATATTAAAGTATGAAAGGAAACAAAACAAAGGGGATTTGACCCCTTATTTGGCCGTCCACCCCCCTGGCTTCTTAAAGAAGCTAAGGGTTAAGCAAAAGAATATTTTGGTAATTACAAGGTTTAATTAATAAGGATGCTAATTAAACATATTTTTCTCCTAATTAAAAACACCTATTTACACTAAATCAAATCCTAATCATGAATGATAAGGTACATACCAAAACCTCTAATAAAATAAAAAGATTTATGTAAAATAAATAATAATATTATATTAGAAATTTTGGGAACCCAAAAAATTATATTAAAATAATATATTTTTTCTCGAAAAGCTATTTTTTTCGTAAAAATTGTATTTCTAAATAAATGGTAATAATAATTAAAAATAAATTTTGAAACCAACTATGACAATGAGCTCTATGCGGCCTACATAATTTTTATGCTTCTACAAGATCTTCTTCATAGTTTATAATCTTTGTAAAATTTTTAAGTTTAGAATACTTTGAACAGAAACATGGAGGAGATAACAGCAGGAACTGCAATGACGCATCTGTGAAGTGTCATTCTGCTTGGCGCATGGGAATGCTTGAAAGAGTAGTGACGCATGGTACTGTTGGCGCATGCAGACACTAGTTACTTAGTGGCACATGGCACAGCTGGCGCATGAGAACACTAGTTACTTAGTGGCACATGACACTGCTGGCATATGGGAACACTAGTTATGAAACGGTCGGCGCATGATACTGGATTATTATGGCGCAGGGGACTTGATCACTGTGGCGTATGGCCTTTGATTATTGTTGGCGCATGGTAAAGATTTTCTATGCTTCTACAGAGATAGGTAATATGTTACATTTAAGACTAAGATCCACAAGAAAAACATAAGCATCATAACCAATATTAAGACCGCAATATCCTATCTTACGGTTAGATCTAGAAATGGAAAACCAAACTAAACCCTTGGCTAAAATCCTTACAAATTCAAAATACAAGAAGTAAACATGTTAACAATCATGTATTGAACAAGATCATGCAATAAAATATAAAGATACAAGAAAATTTGAATTTGTTCTTGAAAATGGCAAGATGTACTTGATTATGTTAAGAACCAAGCCCATCTTCGATGCCATCTCCTAGAGTAGTTCAGAAACAACACTATATGGCATCAAGACCAAGTTCCAAGCTCAAAAGTATAGAGAAAGTGAAAAGAGAACTAAAAAAAGAGTGAAAAGAGAGAATATTGAGGGAATTAATTCGAGGAAGGGAATGATCCAAGGCCCTTGGATCATCAAAGTCATAGATCTGTGGCTCTCCTCCTTTAGTCACAGTTGCCCATAAAGAAACTAATAAACCATTGGACGATAGGATGAAACAGTCCTCTTTATTCAGTGGACCAAAATCAGTCGGACGGTATACCAGCGGTCGGTAAACTAGTGGTATAGTGTGATATACAGGTCTGATTGTTAATTTCTTCATTCAAAAAATTCAGGAATCCATACTACTCCCGGGTCCTACTAGTAATGGAAATTAATATTCTACAAGTCTGTGGTTGACTGGTGATAAATATAGTTATCATAAATGCAGAAAAAAATTAAATTACATTAGTCATTAGTCGTTTTCTCGAAAGAGGTGTATCGCTCGATATCACTTGCACGATATTCGATAAACAAGAAATCAGAAAATATCCAATACCAGGAAACCATTAATACATGAACCATGAAATGCCACCATGGCATAATATCAGAAATCAAGGACTCGCATCACAAAAATCCATAACACTCGATCAAGATATCGAAATCACAAAAACCAAATAATATAATATATAATACATAAATCTGTATCCATACACAAATTTTGATATTGTGAGACGAATCTCATACTTCCTCCGTCGAGACCTGTGTTTGACCAGGCTCCTTCGAAGACTCCACTTGCTCCCTTTTGTAGCAGAGGGATTTCGTCTCTGACAAACCACAGTTGTCCGTCCACCAAATTCTTCTCCACCATCAAGTACGTGCCATTTGCCATTTCGATCATCCTATCATGGCCCCGAAAACCTGAGGGATATATATACAAGGAAATCTATAATAGACTATTGACTGAGGAGAAAATGACTATCTTCGGTAAGCAAGTGTGGGATTATGTTTGTGTCACATGTCAGAGGGAGGTTGAAATCATGATCACTTATTCTTAAGTGTCTGGTCACTTGGGAGATGTGGCAACATCATTGAGTCCAACTAGGACTACTGGATCATGCTTAGTTGTGGAATAATGGAAGTTCTAGCTGAGATGTGCAGTTAAGTATTTAGCTAGGACTAAGGGATCTTGCAACATCATCGAGTCCAACTAGGACAAAGGGATCATATTGGTCTCTTTGAGCATATTTTTAGTAAGATGTTGTTTGACATCTTGTACCCACTTTAGGTAGTTTCTGCCGAAAACTTCTAATAAGGTGAACTCAAGCTTTTTCAAGTTCGACACTGCTTTGGAAGGAAAAACAAGATGATAGAGCTTCAATTTATTAAAAAATAGGATTAATTATGTGAAATATCCACTTCACAATATTTGATGATTCGTTATGGTTCAGTATGAACTTCTGGTTCACTTACGAACTTTAGTTTCAAGGTGAACTTAAGGTTTAATGAACTTTAGATTTCGAAGGGTAAAGACTAAGTCCCTGACAAGAGACGCGAAGCCTCTGTCTGCTAGGGGTTCCACTTTGGGTCCGAAAATGATTTAGAGTGATGGTTTGTTGTGGGCAAACATTTTTTCAATGAAGTTTTAAGACAACTCTGAAAATATAGATTCTGCGAGTTGAGATCTGTAGGGCCAGTTTTGTATGACTGATTCTATTTATGTGAAGTTTTGTTATGCGAAAATGAGTTTTCTGCGAGATAGTACTTTGGGACTTGTATTTGCGAGAAAAAGATTTCTGTGAGACTAGTTCTTTGGGACAACTTTATGTCATAAAAGACTATTTTTCTGTGAGACCACTTCTTCGGGACTAGTATCGAAGTGAAAAGAGTTTTCTGCGAGGAATAAATTTTATACCAAAACAAATGTTTCTATGCAAAACTGATTGCTTTGCTATTACAACTGATTGCGGTCCCCAAGTATTTGATCATTTCGTCATGGTTGCTCCTTTTTTTTATCTGTAAATCAGAAAACATAGGGGGGAAATTAGATGTAAAGAAAAAAAAAGTTTAGACCATACTTACTTCTTCTTCTTCGGGAACGATTGTGAATCGTAAGGCTAGTAATGTGTTATAATGTAAACGGGATGGTGTCTTCGAAAACTCTATAAGAAGAAAGAGATTGAGAATAGATAGAAGTATATGTTCGTACGAAGAGTAAACAACCCCGAAATCAGAGCTGTTTTTAATGTGGTAAGTCACTAGGCACATGCATATGACCTATAATTAATAGGGACCCCCCATATTTTATATGTGTAAACACCCTAATTTTTTAGAATTAAATATTTTTTTTGTAATTATTGAGATTAAGGAAGATTTTTCTGTATTTTTAGCTAATTAGAATAAATATTAGTTCATAAATTTATAATTATGTGTATTTAATTAATTATTAATATAGTGTAGCAAATATATAGTTTTGGGTGTACAACTATTAATAGAGTATTATATAATTTTTCTGGAATTTATTGAGGTCCAAAACTATTTTTGATGGCCATATATGCATGTATATTTATTTATTAAATTAAACCAACCCAACCCAAACCAAACCAACCCAACCCAACTAAACCTAGACCCAAACCCGGATCTTAAACCTAAACCCGTACACGCAGACTCGCTCACCCAATAACCCAAAACTGCCCCTACAGTAACTTCCCCCAGCCTGACCTCTTCCCCTCCCGACAACGGCCGACGACCCTTCATTTCCCCCTTCCGTAACCCCCTTCATACCCCCCATATATATACACTACCACTATCAAAGCAACCAACATCATCTCCTCTTCCATTCTCGACCATCGTCGCCGCTATCAACCGCCGACCGCAGCCGCAGGCCACCGCGCAAACAGGTCGTCCGACTTCACAATCAGCAGCACACAGCGAGGTACCCATCTTCTCTCCCCTATATCTCCCTTTATAGAAGACCTAACAGTGAACCGTCAAGTCCTATGCGAAGACCACATGACCCCCTTGAACCTTGTGTAATTAGTTTAGTGTATTGTGTCATGTGTCGATCGCAAATCGTGACGCAAAACAGAAAAAATAACTTATTTTTAGGAACAAAAACTATTTCAAGTACGCGTGTTTGAGTCCCGTTATCTTCATAACGGCACGCGATTTTTAAATTCTACTTGAACAGTAATTTAGACAATATAAACAAGTTTTAATCTCTTTAATTAGTTTATTTTAATTTGATGTATGCTCCATTTTATTTGTTGTTAAATTTGACCAAAACTTGGTTTCTTATACCTAGATTTCTCCGAAATGGGGTACGTCCCGCTAAACGAGGCAACTTCGTCATGTGAAATTATACCAAAAGGAGCGTATCGTCAATACGGACGTGTAGAATTTTACGGAAGTTGATTTGGATATGCATGCACACCGAAATCAACGCGTATCCGTCAAAAAATACTGTATCGACCTGTTCTGACACTCGTCATAATTTCATGTGTGTATGTCGTTTCGTAATAAAACTTGTGCCATCAGATTCATAGGGTTACGCTGGTCCTGTGATCCAAGTTTGGTTTAATTTTGAGAACGTTAACGAAACACTATTTTGTGGGCCATACGGTTCTACTTGACGGGCGATTTCGTGATCGGCTCATCATAATCCAGTTCTAGACGTTTCTTGGATTTGTATCATCGTTCTAGACTCGTAGACACTAAGTTTGACAAAATTGGAGAACTTTATCTCTGACACATTTTTTGGTGCGAAGTGGGCCACCTGTGGACCCTGCTTTGACCAGAAACTGTCAATTCTGTCCCTGTGTCCAAATTGGACTTATGGATAGTCAATTCTTGCTATTTCAAGGTTTTTGAGAGCAATGGTAATGTTTGTTACAACATCCGGAGACGTACTTGGAGATTTCTCTTATATTGGAGCAACTTATGGAGCTCAGAACCCAGGCAAGTGTACCTTGCCAACTTGCAGAAGATCCTGGGCTATTATTTGCTTGTATTTTTTCCATATAATTATGTGATGTACATGTTCAACCTAGGACCGCGAGACATTACTTAATGTTCGAACAAGATTCGGGTGTCGACGCCGTATGCGGAGTCGTGTAACGTCACTTAGAGAGATGATACCACGATCCTATATTTTTACGTGCTTGCTTTACCAAGTACGTCATCCATAGGACACTTGACACTATTAATGTGACAGAATCTTTTCTGAGTTATTCATGGTGATTTTGTATAGGCTTACAGGATTCGTGACATGAGACTTGCATATACATAGATATCATTATGACTCGTTGTACTAGCTAGAGGTCATGATCTTGCATGTTATGGACATGAGACGTTATGGACATGAGACGTGAGATTACATTGGGTGGGAAGAGACACACACGCTACAGGCTAATTTTATACATATATACTTTATTATTGGAGGTGCTTTAGTCTTTGTACCAGGGCTTGGCTCATTACATGATATTCTTGCTGCTACGGGCTCCCCGACACAGAGCTTGTAGTGGTCTCAGACTAAGTGATAGTGATGCTCTTATTTGCATTTCACATAGCTGGTTACATAAATTGCCCTGAAGATCTATTTTTATTTACTGTATTTTATTTGGCTTGAGTGTTTCTTGTAACTTGCTATGTCCCCTGAGGACCATGATCTGGATTATGTCCCCAGGTACAGCAGAGGAGGATTATCCTGAGATATACGGGACATGAGCTAACACTGGAGCAGTACTAGCATCAGATGACGAGGTTGTGCCGGAGGATTTCTCTTGAGTATTTCAGTTTCATACTCAGTTATTTATGCTCATTGTTATTTCATATTTCGACTCATGGACATATGTATTGGTGATATTCTCTTTCCTTTTTTGTGTCGGGTTGTTCCCCGAGATACTATCTACTTGGACTTTTTGATGGACTGTTTCCTTTATCTATTATATTTATTGACTTATCATATTGACTTATGTTTACTTTCTGTGGATGAGATTAGAATTATACTGAGATAGATATTGTAGACTACATTTATATTTATTACATCTTAAGTGCACTCTAACGGGTCCATTAAATTGGGTTTGCCCATTGGAGTTGTGCTGCAGGCCATTGCCACATGGCTAGTCCCTTTGTATTTTGGGACTGGGACGTGACATGGTTTTTGTGGTGGCCAATGCAGGTCTACGACTATATTTTTTTGGTTTTAACTAAGGAACTGAGCAAGCCTGCAATTAGGATAGGATAAATTATAGGATCTCATCCATATATCACATTCTTGACCTCTATATCGACTTCAAAATAATTTCTTGACTTGCAGCATGCCTTGATTCCTCTGTGCTCCTCTTATAGTTTACTTTGTATGCAGAGTAATGGATCCACGAGCCAGCGATGATACTCCCGCAGGAATACCACAAGGTGTTATGGTTACTTACGACGATGAGGTGACGCCATTAAATGGAGATCCCTCCACTCAACAAAGCAATCAAGCAGATTAACACGCCTCGAGGTTCCGACGAGACAATATTCCACCACCGCCATAGTTTACTCCACCAATGCTCGTTTTTCCAATATGACAACCTATGGATGGTCAGCAGATGTTCCAAATATTCTACGCAATGATGCAAGCATAACAGCAGGTTCAACAAGAGGCTCAGTGTCATGAGGCAGAGAACTTTAGGAATAACCTATTGATAGCACTAGAGCAGGTGAACCCGCCAGCTAAACGGCCATCGACGGGATCTATCACTGATTTCCGTCAGCTAAAGTCCCGTACCTTTTCAGGCAAGGAGGAGCCCACTAAATTTTATGAGTGGCTCACAAACACTCAACACCAATTAGAAGCAGTTAAACTTCCGAGGGAGCGTTGGATGACTGCCATCAGAATACAGTTGACGGGTAATGCACATCACTGGTAGATATCTAAGGAGATACGACTCGGACCTGACCGTGTCACTTGAGAGGAGTTCTCTAGACTCTTCCAGGAGATGTACATTCCAGCCATTGCCAGAGCAGAACTTAGGGATAAGTTTAACTGACTCATTCAAGGCAGCATGACGGTAGAAGAGTACAATGCAGAGTTTATCCGTTTGAGTCGCTTTGCCCCTACTCTGATTCCGACGAAAAAGGAAAAGGCGGATAAGTTCTTCGACGGACTTAGCTTTGATCTACAGAGATTAATGGGCTCTGTTGCACCTACTTCTTATACGAACTTCTTTGCTACAACCCGACGCATGGAGCGCATCACCATAAGAGAGTCCAGCCAAAAATGGATGTTCACATCAACACCAGCCAGAGCACAACAGGGAGAAGCTGCAAAGAGACCTCATATGAACTAGCCACCCAAGGCATCTCCGCAGACACTGCCTACATATAAATATTGTGGCAAGCAAGGTCATTACGAGAGCAAGTGTAGACGCAAGTTAAGATAATATTTAATTTACAGATTCAGCCAACATTCAGCCAAGGATTGCCCTGAGTGTCGAGAGGGTGCACCGATGGTAAACCGACAAGATTTACCAGCACCGGGAGGATATCAGCCGAGGCCACCCTTGGCACCACAGGCAGCAATCACTCTTCCAGCAGGCCCAACAACAGCAGAGGGCACTACTACAAAGACGTGGACAGGCTTTTGCGACGACAGTGGAGGAGGCACAGACTCGAGGAGTAGCAAATATGAGTAAGATTTAGTTTTATCATAGCTAGCTATAGTAGCAAATATTTCTAGTTATACTTTAGCATGTGCCTGTTAGTTCCATTTTCTAGCCTATACTTAGTACTATGTTAGCATAAATTTGTTGGTCCAGAGTAGTAATATGTAAGTGGTACCCAAGTTTTCATAAGCTGTAGTTGATCTTCGTTCTAACCAGACTCCTTTATTCTTGAGTTACTTATCTCTCATTGCCTAGAATTTTTTTTTTATTGCTTCTCTATGTGTTCTGCTTGAACAAAACCCTCACCCTTCCTCTCAATTTTTTTTTCATGTTCATGGTCCCTTATCCTTTGTATCGTGCTACAACAAACATGTCTTGCAACCGCGTCATCTCTTCTGGAGCAAACATTTTCTGACCGGTTATGTTTTATTTTCTTAATTGCGAGGACGCAATTCTACTAAGTTGGGTAGATTGTAAAGACCTTAATTTTTAGAATTAAATTTTATTTTTATTTTTGTAATTATTGAGATTAAGGAAGATCTTTCTGTATTTTTATCTAATTAGAATAAATATTAGTTCATAGATTTATAATTATGTGTATTTAATTAATTATTAACATAGTATAGAATAAATATATATATATATATATATTTGGGTGTAAAATAATTAAAAGAGTATTATAGAATTTTTTTGAAATTTATTGAGGTCCAAAACTATTTTGAGATGGCCATATATGTATATATATTTATTGATTAAATTAAACCAACCCAAACCAAACCAAACCAAACCAACTAAACCTAGACTCAAACCTGAATCTTAAACCTAAACTCGTACCCGCAGACCCACTCACTCAATAACCCGAAAATGCCCCTACAACAACTTCCCCCAGCCCGACCTCTTCCCCTCCCGACAACGGCCGACGACCCTCCATTTCTCCTTCCGTAACCCCCTTCACACCCCCCTATATATAAACTACCACTATCAGATCAACTACCATTATCTCCTCTTCCATTTTTGACCATCGCCGCCGCCATCAACCGTTGACCGCCGTCGCAGGCCGCCGTACGAACAGGCCGTCCGACTTCACAATCAGCAGCACACAGCGAGGTACCCATCTTCTCTCTCCTATATCTTCCTACATAATAGACCTAACAGTGGACCGTCGAGTCATATACGAAGACCATATGACCCCTTAAACCCTTTGTAATTAGTTTAGTGTATCGTGTCCTGTGTCGATCGCAAATCGAGACGCAAACAGAAAAAAAATGACTTGTTTTTTGGGAACATAAACTCTTCCAAGTACGCATGTTTGAGTCCCGTTATCTTCATAACGACACACAATTTTTAAATTCTACTTGAACAATAATTTAGACAACATAAACAAATTTTAATCTCTTCAATTAGTTTATTTTATTTTGATGTATACTGTATTTTATTTGCTGTTAAAATTGACCAAAAATTTAATTTCTTAAATACAAATTTTTCCTAAACGGGGTGCGTCCCGCTAAACGAGGCAACTTCATCGTGTACGAATTATACCGAAAGGCGCGTATCATCAACGCGGACGTGTAAAATTTTACGGAAGTTAATTTGGATGTGTGTGCACACCGAATCAACGCGTATCCGTAAAAAAATACCGTATCAGCCTATTCTGACACTTATCATAATTTTGTGTGTGCCTGTCATTTTGTAACAAAACTTACGCCATCGGATTCGCGGCGTTACGCTGGTCCTGTGACCCAAGTTTGGTTCAATTCTGAGAACGTTGACGAAATACCGTTTTGTGGGCCCCACGGTTCCACTTGACGGGCAATTTCTTGACCGACTCATCGGAATCCAGTTGTGGATATTCCGTTGGGTTTATATCATTGTTCTAGACTCGTAGACACTAAGTTTGACAAAATTGAAGAACTTTATCTTTGGCATTTTTTCTGTGCGAAGTGGGCCACATGTGGATCCCGCTTTAACCAGAAACTGTCAATTTTGTCCCTGTGTCCAAATTGGACTTATAGGTAGTCAATCATTGCTATTTTAAGTTTTTTGAGAGCAATGGTGATGTTTGTTACAGCATCTGTAGGCGTACTTGGAGATTCTCCTTATATCGGAGCAACTGACGGAGCTCAGAACCCAGGCAAGTGTACACTGCCAACTTATAGAAGATCATGTGCTAGTATTTGCTTTTATTCTTTCCATATAATTATGTGATAAACCTGTTCAACCTAGGACCGTGAGACGTTGCTTAATGTTCGAACAAGATTCGAGTGTTGACGTCGTACGCGGAGTCGTGTAACGTCACTTAGAGAGTTGATACCACGATCCTATATTTTTACGTGCTTGCTTTACCAAGTACGTTATACTTAGGACACTTGACACTATTTATTTGACAGAATATTTTATGATTTATGTATAGGCTTACAGGATTCGTGATATGGGACTTGCATATACATAGATATCATTATGACTCGTTGTACTAGCTAACGGTCATGATCTTGCGCGTTATGGACATGAGACGTGAGATTACATTGGATGGGAAGAGACACACAGGCTACAGGATAATTATATACATATATAGTTTATTATTGGATATTTTTTAGTCTTTGTACCAGAGCTTGGCCCATTACTTGATATTCTTGCTGCTACGGGCTCCCCGACACAGAGCATGTAGTGGTCTCAACCTGAGTACTAGTGATGCTCTCATTTATATTTTACATTATTGGTTACATAGCTTGCCCTGAGGATCTATTTTTATTTACAATATTTTATTTGGCTTGAGTATTTCTTGTACCTACTTGCTATGTCCCCTGAGGACCTGGATCCAGATTATGTCCCCAGGTACAGCAGAGGAGGATTACCCCGAGATATATGAAACAAGAGCTGACACTGGAGCAGTACTAGCACCAGAGGACGAGGTTGTGCCGGAGGATTTCTCCTGAGTATTTCAGTTTCATACTCAGTTATTTATGCTCATTGTTATTTCATATCTGGACTCATGGACATATGTATAGGTGATATTCTCTTTTCTTTATTGTGTCGGGTTTTCCGAGTCACTATTTACTTGGACTTGTTGATGAACTATTTTCTTTATCTATTATCTTGACTGACTTATCATATTGACTTGTGTTTACTTTGTGTGGATGAGATTAGAATTATACTGTGATAGATGTTGTAGACTGCATTTATATTTATTACAACTTAAGTGCACTCTAACGGGTCCATTAAATTGGATTTGCCCATTGGAGTTGTGCTGCTGGCCATTGCCACGTGGCTAGTCCCTCGGTATTTTGGGACTGGGCGTGACAATATGTGTGGAGACTGGAGCAGTCTGGCGAGTCGACTTTACATTTTTTTTAGTAAAATACAAAAAAAGAGTACAATCGCAATGTTGAGATCTTCAACAATCAATAGTACACGTGGCTGCTTTTGAGTACTATTTCTTTTATCTCGAGAACCTCAACAGACAATGACTAAATGGCCCCATTTAAATAATTTGCGTAGAGCCCCCAAATGTCTTGAGACGGCTCTGTCCATAATAAATGAGTGTGATGCTATGCTTATATACAATAATATGTAAGTTGTAAGAGATAATATGTTGGTTACACTAGATAACAATTGTATCTCTAAAGATAAATATATTCCTATTTAGTTTGCTCAATCACATTGAGTAATTAGTTAAAACTAACTACAACAAAGACAAGAAATTAGTAAAATAAGTAATACCAAATCCCTAAGAGAAAATATTATTACTATTAGATCTCAAGCTAATTGTAAAATAACACATTGTTGCTTTCCGTGAGATATTCTTTTCCAAGGACAAAGATGTTTAGTAAAATAGTAACGTGCATGTGCATTGCACGTACGTAAAAAAAATATTAAAAAATCTAAATATAAAATTATTATTGCTAGGATTCGAACTCAAGCAACCAAGAAATTGTTGGTGTTATTGCCTTTGGACTAAGAAAAATAGTCCCACATTGGCTACACCACCAAGTAGGTATCTCAATATAATACCCTGTATCAGTTGAGGTATACACATAGGGTGTGTTGGGGCACATGGGTGCCATGTGGGGGTATTTTCTTAGGAGAAAAAATGATTAACTCCTCATGAAAGAATTTATGCTTTTTGTCAGGCTCTTGGAATTATTTTTATTGGAGCTAAGCCTCTTTGGGGCTTAGCGACTCAGACTCGGACTCAAGGGCGTAAAGCGGCACTTTGTTGGCGTACTTTGTACTTAGCATGTCAGTATCGGCACATGGCGCTTGTGCGCATTTGATGCGCTTGGTTATGCGCGAGTTGCATACGTCGACCGCATGAGCTGGACGCATGAGTCAGCCGTATGAGCGGGCTGCATGAGCTGGACGCATGAGCGGGCCACATGAGCCGGCCTCATGAGCTGGACGCATGAGCGGGCTGCATGAGCGATTGCATGGGCGGCTGCATGAGCGATTGCATGGGCGGCTGCATGCGCTGCTGCTTGTGCGATCGCATGCCGTATGGCATAAGAGGCCGCATAAGCGGTTGCTTGCGAGGCCGCATGAGCGGTTGCATGCGGGTCCGCTGCTATCAGATAGATTTAATTAGTTATGGAAAGATTGAGTCATTAATTTAAATCTGATATTTATGGGATTTGAATTTAATTTATTCTAATCATGTAGGATTTAAATCAACCATGTGGAATTTGAATTTAATTCATTCTAATCATGTAGGATTTAAATTTATTCTTGTGGGATTTGAATTTAATTCAAATCAATCATATAGGATTTAAATTTAATTCATTACAATCTTGTAGGATATGAATTAAATACATTCCAATCTTTTTGTAACTAATGGACCGCTAGACTCCTCTATAAATACTCTCTTCGTGCCTACATTGATGTCTTACTTCAAAAATTGGGAGAGGAAGAGAGTTGCTGCTTGAGCCGTCATTAAATTCCAAAAAGTTCGTGCGAGTCCAAGCAAGGAGGTGACTTCGAGCGTTTCAGAAGTTCTACGTGAACTTGCTGGTTCCTGGGAGCAGATCGTATGGGGCGAATCTTGCTTTGAGCAACGGTGATCTTCATCACCCAGCAAGCAGATTTCCTTCTTCTTCTTTCTCTTATCTTCTGCTAGTTATAATTTTGCTCTGTCCGTCTGCAACTGCGGGTGCAAGGAAGAACGTAAAATTTATTTTTATTTTGATTCTTTTGTAATCTTGAAAGCAAGTTGTAATCAGAATCCTTATATAGTTCGTTGTGAAAATAAAGAAAAGTCATAGTGGAAACTTTTGTGTGAACCTCTGATCTCGACCACGTGTTCTTCCATCTTTGGTTAAGCCTCGGGACTAACAATCTCAAAGAAAGATGGGGAATATCCGTTCAAGTCTTCTGGACACAAGTTTTTACAAACATGAGAAGATTGACGGAATTCACTTCGAACATTTGGATAAGGGAAGGAGTCCTTTGTCAAATATTGAAAGTGAGTTGTTGGAGCCTACCATTCCCGAGGATGGAGGAGATAGCGTCTGAATGACGCACATTCCAGTTGGAAGGAAGATTACAAGATGACCAAGGATTGCAGAGTATGCGCACAAGGGGAAGACCTTGGCGCATGGCAGACTTTGGCGTATAGCAAAACTTGGCACATGGCAGCACATTGGAGGTCTCAGCACATTGGAAGTCTTAGCGCATTGGAGGTCTCAGCGCATTGGAAGTCTTAGCTCAAGGCGTATGATGGTCTTTGCGCATGCAGGACACACATAGTGGCTTATGTGTATGGATTAGCGCATGGAGGGTTATGCGCATGGATTGGTGCATGGGGGCTTATGCGCATGGATTGGCCATGGTGTCTTATGCACATGAAGTTCACTGCACTATACAAGACTTGACGCATGGCTGAAATTGGAACTTGACAGTAGAACCAATCCGAACCAATATAACAAGGTATAACTAAACTTGGTTCCTTTGATTACTTAACTTGGTTGCTATGATTGCACAGGTTATGTCCTATGGCGTGGTTGCTGACTAGTGGATGAAAACTGGTGAATCTAGCCATATGTGCTTTAGGAAGAGATATTGATCAAGGTCGAACCTTTCAGTGGTGAAGGTCTTGATGACCAGCAATGATCAAGCAAAGGATCTAGGGATTGGGACAATGGTTCTAAACTTCGAGAAGTTATAGTCAAAGGAGTGCGTGTATCAACATACCAGTGATTACCAAGGACTTAATCTCAAAAAAATTGTTGCTGACTTAAAAATGAACATCCATAGTCACTAGATGATGATATCTTGGCAAGAGACATATTTTGGAACAAGCTTTCAGTATCAAATAGATGTTCGAGCTTCTACTTATAAAAAAATCTTATTGTAAGAGTTGTAGGACCCCGGACTAGGATATGTACTTCGTACAGCAAGATGTCTAGTCTAGGTTTTATCTCCAAATGTGGGGTTAAGGCGGTGGAGAAGTGTAAGTTCTATGCGCAGACAAAGATCACAAAAAATTTGTTCAAACGGGTAAACCGAAGTAGAGACCTTCTAGAGTTGGTTCACTCAGATATATGTGACTTCAAGCAGTTATCCACAAAGGCCAAGAGGAAGTACTTCATTACTTTCATCGACGACTACTCGAAGTACGTGTTTGTCTATCTGCTCAAGTTAAAAGATAAAGCATTCGAGAAGTTCAAGAAGTTTAAGGTTGAGGCTGAACTTCAATTGGGACAACGACTCAAGAGACTCAGAAGTGGTCAAGGCGGAGAGTATATGTCTATTGAAATCGCATTATTTTGCAAAGAACATAGAATTGTCAAGGAGACAATTGCCCCATATTCTCCTTAATCAAATGTATTAGCTGAAAGGAAGAATATGACGTTGACAGAGATGATGAACTCAATATTGTTTACTACTAGTCTTCCAAACTACTTTTGGGGAGAAGCTGTGCTGACGACTACGTTCATTCTGAATAGAGTGCCATACACAATTTTTGATGTCACTCCTCAGAAACTCTGGTTCAGATTCAGACCCAACTTGAACGTCATTTGAGTGTGGGGGTGTCTGGCGTCTGTGAAGCTTCCAAAATTGAAGATTCAGAAGCTGAAATCAAGGACTACGAAGACAATCTTTCAGGGTGATGCTGAGAAGAGTGATGATCGAAGATTTCTTGATATCGAATTAAATCATATCATTGAATCTCGGGACTCAAAACTCTTCGAAGATAAATTTGTAAGGCACAAGAACATTGTTATCGTGGATATTCCGAAAAATAGTGTGGGTGCATAGGAGGCTGAAGCTTCCAACGAAGATGTAGTCCAAGAAGAAGTTGTCATCCCAATGACAACGATTGAACCAGAACTCGCAGAGCCGGTGTCTAAGCGAGTAGGGAGAGTGAAGGACTTCGGAGAAGATTTTGTCACCTATCATGTGGAAGCAGATCTGTTTACCTATGATGAGGTGATGAAGGCCAGAGATGCTATTTTTTGGAGGGAGGCTATAAATAATGAGTATGACTCAATAACCCCCAACCACACTTGGGTGTTGGTCAATCTTCTTGAAGGAGCTAAACCAATCAGATGTTTATCAGATCTTCAAGTCGATGAAGATGAAAGCAGACAGAACTGTTGAGTTCAAGACTAGGCTATCTGCCTAGGGGTTTTCTTAGACAATAGGGAATTGAGTTCTTTGGCACCTCGATAAGGGTTTCATAGATCAGGATGATGATTGTCATATCTATTATTCATAAGCTGATTATTTATCAGATGATGGGAAGACAACAAGTCTTGGATGAAGGCAGATATGAGAGATTTACGGATAACAGTCAGAATTATTGTCATTCAGGTTTGAAGACAGTCTGCGATTTGGTAATATCTCGATACGGCCTGAAGCAATTCCCAGGATGTGGCAGCAGGAGTTTGACAAGTCATCTATTCAAAGTTATCGCAGGATCACCGAGACGGTCAAGTGGGTGTACACAAAGTTCACTGATAATGGAGGAGTCATCGTTTATATCTATGTGGACGACTTGCTAGTCCCAGTTGTGGACATAGAAGTGTTACTAGAATAAAGATGTCTTTTTTGTCCAAACTCAGGACATGGGATTGCGGATGTCATCCTGAGGATATAAGATAATCTGGATGCCATGTGGGCTTGCTTAGTCATAAGCTCTTAGCATACAATATTGATCACACACTTTGGGTATCATGGACTATACTCCTCAGGTGTGGCATGAATATGAAGCCAAATTCAAGAAAAAGCGTCAGACAATTAGTGTACCCGAGTATCATCAGGTGATTGATTCAAGCTACGTGTACCACCCGGCCTGACATAGCTTTTGCTGTATGGATGCTGAGTAAGTTCACAAGCAGTATATGTGTTGAACACTGAAAGCTGTGAAGAGAGTCTTCAGAATTCTCATGAGAACTCAGTAGTATATCATATACTATAGCAGTTATCCAGATATAAAGGAAGGCTTCGGTGATGCCAGTTGGTGCTTGGGAAAGAAGAGTGAAAGAACCACATGAGGACGTGACTTCTCCAGGGGTAGTGCTTCTATATCATGGAAGTCGATGAAGCATTCTTTACTCCCAGAGTTATTTGCACTATCAAGCGGCAGCAAGTAAAGCATAATAACTTTGGAAGCTCTCAGATTATCTTCCTATGTTTAGTACATAGATTCGGGTGATACCGACATACTGAGAAAACCAGAAAGCTACAGTAGTGGCATCTATTCATCTCTTCAACGGTTTGAAGAGAACTATGTGGATAGAACAATAGACACTGAATGAGCGCATATTGCGTGGATCATTACAGTTGTCACGTCCCAGTCCCAAAATACGTAGGACTAGGAATACGTAACATGCCAGCTACGCATTCGACCAGACTCTGGTTCGATTCGAATACGTATAAGCTGTACTAAAAAGGTCAATATCTATATAATCAAGTGAATATAAATATCCATGCCTCAATCCATAATGAACAGAATATACAAGAATGAGCTACATGTGCTAAAGTCGGCCGCCAGTAACCCATAAACTCGAATAGACTCGAAAATGAATGTGAGTCTATAAAACTAGGCTATATCAGCAGATGAATAAACAGTATGAATAATAACCAATATTCCGGAAGAAAGATGTAAGTACCTGACACCAAATCTCTGCATGACAAAGCAACACACATCAGCAACTCCAAACCGGCTCCACGGCGGTCTATGCTGCAAAACTGGCAAGGGACCAGGTCCTCAGAGGGACGTAACAAGGTACAGAAGATACAAGCCAAAATGCAGTGTAATAGTAAATGAAATAAATAGGGTAAACTATATAACCAGCTATGTGATATGCAAGTTGAGAGCATCACTAGAACTCAGGCTGAGACCACTACAAGCTCTGTGTCGGGGAGCCGGTTGCAGTTATACTATATAGTTTACTATGAAGTGGGCCTATGGCACCATATATATATAATCAGCCTGTAGTCTGTGTGTCTCTCCCCACCCCATGTAATTATATGTCTCATGTCTACGATGCCTCATGTCCATGTCATGCACGATCATATCTAATGCAGCAAGTCATCTAATGTCTATGAATATAATGTCTATGTCATAAAACCTGTATCCTACACAGAATTACCATGAATACCTCAGGAAGATTCTGTCTCATGAATAGTGTCAAGTGTCCTGGGTTATGATGTACTGGATAAGACAAGTACGAGAATGTAAAGGGTCACGAATGTCCATCTCTAGGTGACGTTACACAACTCCGCGTACAGTGTTGGCACCCGACTATTAATCGGACGCTAAGTAAGTCACACGGTCCTAGGTCAAGCATGTACAATAATATATATATATATATATATATATATATATATATATATATATATATATATATATAAGTCAAGGAAATAAGTAACAAGAACTGCAATGTTGGCAAGGTACACTTGCCTGGTGTTTGGTTTCCAACTGTGGCTCTGGTATTCGTAAATTCTCCAGGAACGTCTCCGGATGCTGAAACAAACATTACCATCAGATTCAGAAAATATCAAATAGCTAGAAACGCCTGTCCTTGAGTCCAATTTGGACACAGGGGCAAAAATGACATTTCTGGGTCGAAGCGGGGTCCACATGCGGGCCACTTTGCACCAAAAAATGTGTCAGGATCAAAGGTCTCCAAATCTGTCAAACTTAGTGTTAACAAGTCCAGAACGATGATACGAACCCAACGGAACTTCCAGAATTGGATTTTGATGAGCCGATCACAAAATCGCCCGTCAAGTGGAGCCTATGGGGCCCACGATACGCGATTTTGTCAACGTTCTCAGAATCTAACCAAACTTTGGTCACAGGACCAGCGTATCACTACGAGTCCGATGGCGCAAGTTTCGTTTTGATCCGACATGTTTACACAAAGTTACGACGCATTCCAGAACGGACGGATACGGGACGGTATCGGCGGATACGCGTTGATTCCGGTGTGCACGCACATCCAAATCAACTTCTGCGAAATCCCGCACGTCCGTATCAACGGCGCGCACGTATCGATGAAGACCGCACGTGACCAGGTTGTCCCGTTTGGCTGGACATACTCAGTTCTGGGGTGAAATAGGACGTTATTTTTCCTGTTTTTGGATCGCGGTTCATGATCGCCACAGGACGCGATGCACCGAGCGGGTTGCACGGACATCGAGAGGGTCAAGCAGGGTTCGCGTTACAACAGACGGAATTGCAAACGGGTCAACGAGCAGAGCGAACGGGTTACCTGAACAGGGCTCCGGAAACAGAAAATTTTTGAGTCCGAGACGTGTCTAGGGTTAGGGTTAGGGCTAGGCTCTGTCGGCCGGAGGCGGCGGCTCAGGGCTGGCTCGTCGGCAGAGCGGCGCTGCACAGCGGGGAGGCCGGGCGGCTCGGGGGAGGCGCCGGCCGGAGGCGGCGGCGCTGCACGGCGAGGCTGCGGCGAGGTGGGGATGCTCGGAGCTGCTGCTAGGGCTTGCTGGAGGAGGAGGAGAGAGCGGCCGGGGCGGCGCTGGCGAGGGCGGGGCACGGCGAGGGGAGGCGGCTGCGCTGCGGTGGTCGGGTCGAGGTTTTCGGCGGGGGGATTTGGCCGGAGAAGAGGGGGTTGCTGGGGATTTAAATAGGGCGGAGGCTGCTGGGGTCTGGCCGAGCGGGGCGGAGGAGAGGGGAGTCGTGGGCCGAAGGGCGCGGGCGGGGAGGTGGTTGGCCGGGCGTAGCGGGCGGAGGAGAGGCCGGAAAACGCGGGGCTGATCTGGTCGTGCGGGTGACAGGGGAAGCGGGTCGGGTCGGAGGCGGGTGTGGGTTAGGCAGACCCGGCCCGACCCGCTAGGGTCAGCGGTCCGGTTCGTTTGGACCGGGTTCAGCCCGGTTCAGCCCAGTTTGAACCCGGTTCAACCCGGTTTAATTAATTTTTTTTAAAATAGTTTTTGGGCCTTTAAAAATGTTTCGGGGGTCCAATGAATTCCAGAAAAATTACCCTAAGTCCAATATTTTATTTTACACCCAAAAATATTATTTTCATAAGATTTTAATATATTTTAAAAATATTTAATTTTATTTAATGAAAAAATACCCTGGTTTTTAATTAGTAAAAATTTCCAAAAAAATCCCAGAAAATTCAGAAAAATACAGTTTTGAAAATCTTGAAAAATTAGGGGATTTACAATCTACCCCCCTTAAGAGGATTGCGTCCTCGCAATCAAAGAATAACCGGTCAACAGAGATGACACGGTTGCAAGTATTGTTCGAAACACATCACAAGACACTTAGGGAAAATATCGTTTTCCTAAGAATGAAAGTTATGCACTTTCCAGAGTAAAGAAAATCTAGTTAAACCAAGAGAACTACAACTTTTAGAAAAACTAGGTTATTATTAACAAGTTCCAAATTACTAGGTTGGGGCTGAGGTCACGAACCAATAGGCACGAGCTAAAACAATACTAGAAACGGTAGCTATGAATCACTTACGCGCATTAGCTACTCCAAGAGTCTGCGCGTCCTCCAAAGTCATCGCGTAAGCTTGTCCTACGCCCTTGTGGTGGTGCCCTCTTCTGCTGTTGGGAATGCTGAAAGAGTGCTGCTCGTGCTCTACGTGGCTCTTGGAATATATCAAGATGTCATCAATATGCAACCACTAACTTGTCCAGGTACAAAAACTCCTTTCATCAAACTCTTGAACACAGATGGTGCGTTGGTTAACGGCATAACTAAGAGCTCCTAGTGTCCATACTTGGTCCTGAAGGCTATTTTCTGTATATCCTCTCTATGTACTCTAATCTGGTGATAACCGAATCCAAGATCTATATTTGAGAATACACTCGCATCACTCAACTGGTCAAATAGGTTGTCAATGCATGGCAAGGAAGACCGGTTCTTGATGGTTACAGGGTTAATGGCCTATACACAAACGTACCGTCCTATTTCTTCTTCGGCACAATAGTAGGGGTGTAACAACTGGGTCATTAGATCAAATCTTGATACTAAAAGTCACAAAATATCTAAAGATTTAACCACTATGGCCTGCTATCTAAGGTTCCGTTTTCTTAAGGTCACCATGCAATTCCTTGTATCACCATCATGAGTCACATCTGATCCCTAGCATATTCCCTAAAGTATTTAGAGTCAAACCCTCTTTCCTTTCTTCCAATACTTCTAAATTACTTGCTACCTATAAGCAAGGGTGAGGTTCTATTAGTTCTAGGCCTCTGATATTATATTCAATTCTCATGCTAAATCTACACTAACCCTAGTATATAGGAATAACCTATCTACTATCCTACTAAGGGTAACCGTCTTCAAATATCTATATCCAGCATAACTTCTTCTGCCTTGACGAGGATCTGCTTCTGGAGGAAACACCATGCACGATCATTTATCTCTCCGAAACAGGAAGAGATGATAAACAATAATAAGGATGTCGAGGAGATTTGAAAGAGTACAATTACGAGGTCCAAGGGCGATAATCAAGTGCTAAAGAATTTTCAAGTCAATTGTGGATTGAGATGCTAACACTGCTAATCTTGATTATAGGCTCGTTCGGTACCGAAAAATAACCGAAACGATTTAATTAGGACCTGCATGGGCCACCACAAAAACATGTCACGTCCCAGTCCCAAAATACGTAGGACTAGAAATACGTAACATGCCAGCTACGCATTCGACCAGACTCTGGTCCGATTCGAATACGTATAAGCTGTACTAAAAAGGTCACTATCTATATAATCAAGTGAATATAAATATCCATGCCTCAATCCACAATGAACAGAATATACAAGAATGAGCTACATGTGCTAAAGTCGGCCGCCAGTAACCCATAAGCTCGAATAGACTCGAAAATGAATGTGAGTCTATAAAACTAGGCTATATCAGCAGATGAATAAACAATATGAATAATAACCAATATTCCGGAAGAAAGATGTAAGTACCTGACACCAAATCTCTGCATGACAAAGCAACACACATCAGCAACTCCAAATCGGCTCCACGGTGGTCTATGCTGCAAAACTGGCAAGGGACCAGGTCCTCAGAGGGACGTAACAAGGTACAGAAGATACAAGCCAAAATACAGTGTAATAGTAAATGAAATAAATAGGGTAAACTATATAACCAGCTATGTGATATGCAAGTTGAGAGCATCACTAGAACTCAGGCTGAGACCACTACAAGCTTTGTGTCGGGAAGCCGGTAGCAGTTATACTATGTAGTTTACTATATAGTTTACTATGAAGTGGGCCTATGGCACCATATATATATAATCAGCCTGTAGTCTGTGTGTCTCTCCCCACCCCATGTAATTATATGTCTCATGTCCACGATGCCTCATGTCCATGTCACGCACGATCATATCTAATGCAGCAAGTCATCTAATGTCTATGAATATAATGTCTATGTCATAAAACATGTATCCTACACAGAATCACCATGAATACCTCAGGAAGATTCTGTTTTATGAATAGTGTCAAGTGTCCTGGGTTATGATGTACTGGATAAGACAAGTACGAGAATGTAAAGGGTCACGAATGTCCATCTCTAGGTGACGTTACACAACTCCGCGTACGGTGTTGGCACCCGACTATTAATCGGACGCTAAGTAAGTCACACGGCCCTAGGTCAAGCATGTACAATAATATATATATATATAAGTCAAGAAAATAAGTAACAAGAACTGCAATGTTGGCAAGGTACACTTGTCTGGTGTTTGGTTTCCAACTATGGCTCTGGTATTCATGAAATCTCCAGGAACGTATTCGGATGCTGAAACAAACATTACCATCAGATTCAAAAAATATCAAATAGCTAGAAACGCTTATCCTTGAGTCCAATTTGGACACAGGGGCAAAAATAACATTTCCGGGTCAAAGCGGGGTCCACATATGGGCCATTTTGCACCGAAAAATGTGTCTGGGTCAAAGGTCTCCAAATTTGTCAAATTTAGTGTCAACAGGTCCAGAACGATGATACGAACCCAACAGAAATTCCAGAATTGGATTCCCATGAGCCGATCACAAAATCGCCCGTCAAGTGGAGCCTATGGGGCCCACGTACTCAATTTTGTCAACGTTCTCAGAATCGAACCAAACTTGGGTCACAGGACCAGTGTATCGCTATGAGTCCGATGGCACAAGTTTTGTTTCGATCCGACGTGTTTACACAAAGTTACGACGCGTTCCAGAATGGACGGATACGGGACGGTGTCGGCGGATATGCGTTGATTCCGGTGTGCACGCACATCCAAATCAACTTCTGTGAAATTTCGTACGTCCGTATCAACGGCGCGCACGTATCGGTGAAGACCGCACGTGACCAGGTCGTCCCATTTGGCGGAGCGTACTCAGTTCCAGGGTAAAATAGGGTATTGTTTTTCCTGTTTTTGGATCGCGGTTCGCGATCGCCACAGGACGCGATACACCGAACGGGTTACACGGACATCGAGAGGGTCACGCAGGGTTCGTGTTGCAACAGACAAAATTGAAAACGGGTCAAGGAGCAGAGAGAACGGGTTACCTGAACAGGGCTCCGGAAACAGAAATTTTTCGAGTCCGAGACGTGTCTAGGGTTAGGGTTAGGGCTAGGCTCTGTCGGCCGGAGGCGGCGGCTCGGGGCTGGCTCGTCGGCGGAGTGGCGCTGCACGGCGGGAAGGCCGGGCGGCTCGGGAGAGGCGCTGGCTGGAGGCGACGGTGCAGCACGGCGAGGCTGCGGCGAGGTGGGGACGCTCGGAGCTGCTGCTAGGGATTGCTGGAGGAAGAGGAAGGAGGAGGAGAGAGCGGCCGGGGCGGCGCTGACATACACAAAAATGTGCACATAGATTCCAGATTTTGATTCCAGGATTCTACAACTCTGTTGCACGACCCAAAATTACTATCATATGAATTCAAACCCTATCGTATCATATCGTGTTGGAAAGCTTATTGCATCCTCTTCGATTTTTGTTTAAACAAAATTAAATTTTGACAAGGTTTAGTAGATGAAAACTAACCCGGAAAAATACTGCACCGTAGGAACTAATTATGCACTACGTTTTCTAATTCTAAATTATGTCCAAGCCTTATATAGGTGTGTCATCTTAATAAAATAAACTCTTAAAATTATGTTCTAAACTACATATATTATTCTCAGAATTAATCTAGAATATAAACTTTATTTTTGAATTAATAGAACAAACCAAGAACAATATGAAAAAAATAAATAAATATGAGATTTGTGTAGAGAAATGGAGGACTTGCCTTGATTCTATAGGATTTAAAAATTATGGAGGGGTGGAAAGATGGTTTGGAAGGAGGTAGGAGAGTTAGGAAAGATGATGAAGATATAAAGAAGTTAAAGACATATGTAAGAATACAAGTCTTTGATATATATATATATATATATATATATATATATATATATATATATATATATATATATATATATATATATATATATATATAACAAGTAATTATATATTAAAGTATGAAAGGAAGCAAAACAAAGGGGATTTGACCCCTTATTTGGCCGTCCACCCCCCTGGCTTCTTAAAGAAGCTAAGGGTTAAGCAAAAGAATATTTTGGTAATTACAAGGTTTAATTAATAAGGATGCTAATTAAACATATTTTTCTCCTAATTAAAAATACCTATTTACACTAAATCAAATCCTAATCATGAATGATAAGGTACATACCAAAACCTCTAATAAAATAAAAAGATTTATGTAAAATAAATAATAATATTATATTAGAAATTTTGGGAACCCAAAAAATTATATTAAAATATTGCATTTTTTCTCGAAAAGCTATTTTTTCGTAAAACTTGTATTTCTAAATAAATGGTAATAATAATTAAAAATAAATTTTGAAACCAACTATGACAATGAGCTCTATGCGGCCTACATAATTTTTATGTTTCTACAAGATCTTCTTCATAGTTTATAAACTTTGTAAATTTTTCAAGTTCAGAATACTTTGAACAGAAACATGGAGGAGATAACAGCAGGAACTGCAACGACGCATCTGTGAAGTGTCATTCTGCTTGGCGCATGGGAATGCTTGAAAGAGTAGTAACGCATGGTACTGTTGGCGCATGCAGACACTAGTTACTTAGTGGCACATGGTACTGCTGGCGCATGAGAACACTAGTTACTTAGTGGCGCATGACACTGCTGGCACATGGGAACGCTAGTTATGAAACGGTCGGCGCATGACACTGGATTATTATGGCGCAGGGGACTTGATCACTGTGGCGTATGGCCTTTGATTATTGTTGGCGCATGGTAAAGATTTTCTATGCTTCTACAGAGATAGGTAATATGTTGCATTTAAGACTAAGATCCACAAGAAAAATATAAGCATCATAACCAATATTAAGACCGCAATATCCTATCTTACGGTTAGATCTAGAAATGGAAAACCAAACTAAACCCTTGGCTAAAATCCTTACAAATTCAAAGTACAAGAAGTAAACATGTTAACAATCATGTATTAAACAAGATCATGCAATAATAACCATGAAAATATAAAGATACAAGAAAATTTGAATTTGTTCTTGAAAATGGCAAGATGTACTTGCCTATGTTAAGAACCAAGCCCATCTTCGATGCCACCTCCTAGAGAAGTTCAGAAACAACACTATATGGCATCAAGACCAAGTTCCAAGCTCAAAAGTATAGAGAAAGTGAAAAGAGAACTAAAAAAAGAGTGAAAAGAGAGAATATTGAGGGAATTAATTCGAGGAAGGGAATGATCCAAGGCCCTTGGATCATCAAAGTCATAGATCTATGGCTCTCCTCCTTTAGTCACAATTGCCCATAAAGAAAACTAATAAACCATTGGACGATAGGATGAAATAGTCATCTTTATTCAGTGGACCAATATCAGTCGGACGGTATACCAGCGGTCGGTAAACTAGTGATATAGTGTAATATACAGGTCTAATTGTTAATTTTTTTATTCAAAAAATTACGGACCTTGAGGGGTTACGGACCCAGAACCACTGTTGTCTACTCCTTGTTTTTTGTGAAGAATAATTTTTTGTAGAAGGATGGCTTTGACACCACTACGACTTCCCCGATTGAAGGTAGAGAGGGACGCTCTTGTCCTCTTACTTCGAAGGCTAAAGAGACGATCTTCACACGTGCGTCCAAACACAATACACAATCACACAGTCTGTTGTATGGACGAAAAATTGTTAGGAACATGCACAGACGATAAAGTAATATCGTCAGGCTATTCATTAGGAACATGCACAGTTTTTAAAAGTTAAATAGATGACTTGTGTAAAATTTCAAAAGTTAGGGGACCATGACTATCAGGCTATTTGTTAGGTCTGTTCCTGTTCAAATTGTTACTGTAATATCCTTTATATTTAACATGCTAAAAACTGTACCATGCTCTGTTGCAGAGTGAATGTCATGTGTGATTTGTAGGAAGCACGTAGTATCAGTACTAGAAGAAACTGAGATACTATGCTACAATGGCGTGACACAACCAAGAGGTAAAAGATATAAATCATCGGCATTAAGTCATGTCACAGCGGCGTAGCACCGCACATAGGCAGGTAGCCTAATGCTATAGAATAAAGAGTGGTAGGCAGCACTACAAAGAGGGAGTGAACCTCATGCTATAGTGGATGACACCACATGAAGGAGTGAACCTCGGTAGAAGGCTATGTCATAGCGGTGTAGCACCGCAAGTAAGCACAATGCTTCATGCTAATGACTCTTTAAAAGAACTCACATATAGTGTATGGAAAGAGATACAGGCCGTCTCTTGAGGAAAAACTTGTAGACGCCCAAAATATATACACCAAAATTAGGCATGCACAGGGCCTTCAATGTGCAACCAAAAGCACAGTTAATATCATTGTGTCAGTGGAAAGAATTACAATATGGTGCAAAATTCAAGGCTTAGTACATTCTTGTATCATACTGTTATTTGACCCATGCAGAAAGATTCAAGTCAAAGCGACATCTATCCTAATGCATGATAGGCAGTCACTGTGGGGAACGCTCAACCCATATATTGAGATATATGGGAAATTGTTGGTATTTTTTCCTTTGGACTAAGAAAAATAGTTCCACATTGGCTACACCACCAAGTGAGTATCTCAATATAATATTTTGTATGAGTTGAGATGTGCACATATGGTGTGGTGGGGCACATGGGTGCCATATGGGAGTATTTTCTTAGGAGAAAAAATGATTAACTCCTCATGAAAGCATTTATGCTTTTTGTCATGCTCTTGGAATTATTTCCATTGGCGTTAAGCCTCTTTGGGGCTTAGCGACTCAGACATGGACTCGGACCTGTCACGACCCGCACCCGAAAATCGGGCATGAGTCGTGGGTACGTCCAGCCTATGCCGCAGAATCGGCGGTAGAACGCTGTAAAGGTCAGTTCTAGGTCAACCAACTATCTATATATCTCACAAAAATCTGACAATATCCTCTCCAAAAGGAGGGCAACCACGCAATATATATATGAATAATCCTCTCCAAAAGGAGGGCAACCACGCAATATATATATAAACTCTCAATCACAATAACTAGGGGAAGAATAAAAGCACGATATGATATGAACAAAGAAACAAAACCAAAGAGTAAGACAATATCCAAAATATACAGTCCAAGTCTATAATAGTCTACAACATCTCACAGCAACAAAAGAATAAGTACAATCATCCAAATAAACAGCTGGAAACAACCCAGGAAACCCACCTAGATAACTAGGGCGCTAACGGCGTCTCCTCGCAGGGCTCCTCCTCAGTCTGGGGGTCACAACCCTCGTCGACTCCCGGCCCGTAGAAAGTCGGGCAAAAATTCTCAGGATCCTCTGAAAAAAATATGCCCAGTCAGGACTGGAGCGAAGTACATAACTCTGAAAGCAACTCCAAATACATGGTAAGGTGTATATGACGAGCAATTGAAAAGTATACAAGATGCACAGGAAAATAAATATATGCTGAAGCAGAAAGTAGCTGCAAAGTAAACTGGAGAACAATACAAGTAGAGAAGTAACTGCATGTGAGAAAACATGAATACTAGCTAAGTGCCTTGAGCACAAGTTCGTTATGTGATCGGCTTAGGTTGCACATAAAAAATACTACGATAACTCAGTTATGCGTGAGTTGTATAACCGACATACACATGAATACTGTTGGCTTTGATCACATAACCAACTCCTACTCCCCTCCCCCACTAATACTCTTGGATCCAACCACAACACGCTACGTACATGATAATAGCTCGCGCACACGAAGGCGAGAGTACAAGAAGCACATGATAGCACATGAGAATCAATACCCGGAGCACATGATGAAATATACGTGATAAAGTACCCGCTGAACACGGTAAGGGGGATAGCATCTCATGACGGGATCCACTAGTACCAGCTCGTGTAATAATGTGTCAGAATCAAGTATCACAGTCCTAGAACAGGTGATATAAACGCTATCATGAAATGGAAACTATCAGAGGTAGGTACTCGCCTGATGTCCTAAGCAACTGATGAGGATCGAGATCCGGACCGGTATCGCAAGAACCAATTACGAAAAACAAAATTAAACAGGGTTCTAAGGAGTTAAACTGATATAAAATAATTAAAAACAGGCTTCTAGGGATATTCTAGGTCGAACGGGTCAAACCGGCAAAATTTGGGTCAAAAAGTCAACCCACGGTCCCAAAAGTCAACTCTAGGTCAAAACTAGGTCAAACGTTGACTTTTACGGTCAACGAGGACAATTATGGTCAAAGCTAGGTCAAACTAGGGTGCCCCTGAAATTTTAGGTCAAACTGAGCTCATTAAGCTAGAAATCTCTCAAACTCGCCTCCTCGAGATACCGGGATACCCTCGGTATCCGACACCTCGCCCTAGGCCACGCACCCCGCCTAAATCCGCTAAAACCTATGCTAGCACGCGTAAATATATACACATAAGCATATAAAAATCACTCCAATACTATTCCTAGGCTATTGCTCAAAAATTCCGCTCGAAACTCAATACCTTGGATATCTCAAGGTATTGAGATACCTCGGTATCCCAAGGTATTGAGGTATCGCTCTAAAACCCCTCTAACTAGTCATCTAGTAGCTATCTAAGCTTATAAATATATACCTAGTTAATAATCTAGGCTAATATATCTATATCTATCATATATTATACATATCTAAGTATCTATATATATATATATATATATATATATATATATATATATATATATATATATATATATACACACACACATAGCACATACACACATACACATATACCTCATATACATATATATCTATATCTATACACCTAGATAGATATAACTATCTATCTATCCATCTACCTATCTATCTACCTATCTAGTTATCTATATATCTATCTATCTAGCTATTTACCTATCTATCTATCTAACAATCTAACTATCTATCTATTTAGCAATCTAACTATCTATCTATTTAACTATCTATCTATCTAATAAATCTATATAACTAATATCTAGATCTATCTAATCTATATAGATCTATATAACTCACTCTCCCTCGCTACTACCCAAGTCTCGCCACGCTCTGCGAATGCTAGCTGCTGCTGCTGCCTGTACTGCTACTGCTGCTGTGCCTTTGCTTGCTGCTGCTGCTGCATATTCTGCTGCTGCTGCTGTTATTGCTGTTGTGCTGCTGCTGCAGTGAAGCAGCTGCTGCTGCTGCTTGCTGCTGCCCCCCCTCGCTCGCCTCGCACACAAACACAAGGACACACACATACGTATATACATATCTCTCTCTCTCTCTCTCTCTCTCTCTCTCTCTCTCTATATATATATATATATATATATATATATATATATATATACAAACACACACTAACATATATATATATATATATATATATATATATATATATATATATATATATATATATATATATACACATTCACACTAGTATATATATACAAGCATATATATATAAATACACACACAATTATAGATACACAAATACATAAACATATATATATATATATATATATATATATATATATATATATATATATATATATATATATATATAGACACACACATAAATATATATATATAAAGACACACATACACAAACACAACACAACTCACACAACACACAAACAACACGCCTCACTCACGCCCAACGACCCCGACACACACAAACACCTATAAATATATAAAATATAACCCGATAACTCTAGCACACACTCCCCGATGCTAACCCAAAGCGCGCACAAGCCCGAAACTAGGAAACCAAGTCGAAATGGCCGTTCGGTCATTTCGACGAACACGCGGTGTGCGGTTCGGAAAATCTCCTGAAACGCACACCAAACCAACTCAAAATCGGCCCAAAATTTACCTACGGGTTCTAAACGATGCCTAGATCCTAGAAAAAATGCTACCCCGTCGATTCTAGGCCCGTGGCAAAAATGCGCACGCACTTAGAATCGGCGACGACGAAAACCCCAAATTCGCCCGAAACGTCCGTTTCTCCGCGACATGACTTTTCGTGTTCGAACGGAGATACGCACTCACCCTCAAGACACCCGACAACGTCTACCTAGGTCCGTCTAACCTAGGGCATCATCCAAAATTGGGCCAATTTCGGATTCCACCCGAAATTGACACAAAACCTAGTGTCAAGGTCTCTAAACTCAACCAAACTAGTTCCAACTTCCTCCCACGGGTAGGCTTAGGGTCTAAGAAGGTTCTAAACCACTAATTACACTACATAAAAGTAATTAGCAAGGAAAAAGTTAGGGTTTACCTCTTGGGAGTTGGAATTCCAAGGCCAAAGTCTCCGATCTACTTGAAATCACCTCCCTCAAGCTCCAAGCCTCCAAATCTAGCATCCACACTAAATCTAGGCTCTACACACCTAGGTTGGGGAAAAATGCAAGGTTAGGATTCACAACCATGGAGAATAGAAGAAGAAAGAATAGAAATAGGAGTACTTACTTGAAGTGGGAAGTAGAAAGAAAGAAGAAAGAAGTAGAAAGGAAGAAGAAATGAAGAAGAAGAAGAAGAAGAAGAAGAAGAAGAAGAAGAAGGAAATGGGGGCTGATGGCTACTGTGCACTGGTTTTGGTCGGGTGTGGGCTGGGAATAGGGCCGGCCATGCCTAATAAAGGGTTTCCATAAGGTCCAAAAGTCCAAAATGTCCCCCTCTCACTTGGGTTTGGGTTCGGGGTTCCAAAAGCACTCAACCTAACTCCAAATCTCTCCAACTAACCCACTAAAAATACAATAAATATTCTAAACCCAAAAATAGGTCTCACAAGGGTGTGGGTGTGGGTTGGGTCTGACATGGGTCCACTAGGGTCTGACATGGGTCCAGACTAGCCAAAACCCTAAAACAATCAATTAAAAATAATACAATCACTATTTAAATATAAATATAATTAATTAAATACAATACACAATTTACCAAATAAAAAAAAAAAAATAACCCTATTTTCTAGAATCGGGTAGTGACAGAACCCAAGGGCGCAAAGTGGCGCTTTGTTGGCGCACTTTGAACTTAGCACGTCAGCATCGGCGCATGGCGCTTATGCACATTTGATGCGCTCGGTTATGCGAGAGTTGCATGTGCCGGTCGCATGAGCGAGCCGCATAAGCTGGACGCATGAGCGGGACACATGAGTCGGCCGCATGAGCGGGCTGCATGAGCGGTCGCATGGGCAGCCGCATGCACTTCTGCTTGCGCGACCGCATGCACTACGACATGACCGACCGCATGAGCGGTTGCTTGCGGGGCCGCATGAGCGGTTTCATGCGGGTCCGCTGCTATCGGATAGATTTAATCAGTTATGAAAAGATTGAGTCATTAATTTAAATATGATATTTGTGGGATTTGAATTTAATTCATTACAATCATGTAGGATTTAAATCAAAAATGTGGAATTTGTATTTAATTCATTCCAATCATGTAGGATTTAAATTATTCATGTGGAATTTGAATTTAATTCAAATAAATTATATGGAATTTAAATTTAATTCATTCCAATCTTGTGAGATATGAATTAAATTTATTCCAATCTTTTTGTAACTAATGGGCTGTCAGGCTCCTGTATAAATACTCTTTTTGTGCCTACATTGAGGACTTACTTCAAAGGGAGAGGAAGAGAGTTGTTGCTGGAGCCGTCATTAAAGTCCAGAAAGTTCGTGCGAGGCCAAGCAAGGAGGTGGCATCGAGCGTTTCAGAAGTTCTACGTGAACTTGCTGGTTCCTGGGTGCAGATCGTGTGGGACGAATCTTGCTTTGAGCAACGGTAATCTTCATCACCCCAGCAAGCATATTTCCTTCTTTTTCTTTCTCTTGTCTTCTAATAGTTATAATTCTGTTTTGTCCGTCTGCAACTGTGAGTACAAGGAAGAACGTGAATTTTTTTTTTTTTTGATTCTTTTGTCATCTTGATAGCAAGTTGTAATCAGAATACTTATATAGTTTTTCGTGGAAATCAAGAATAGTCAAAGTGAAAACTTTTGTGTGAACCTCTGATCTCGATCGCGCGTTCTTCCAACTTTGATTAAGCCTCGGGACTAACAGAAAAATACCTCACACCTTAACCACTTGATTTAGAATTATTTAGTTGTAATAATATTAGGTAGTTAAATAATTAATTATTTAAAAAAATAGTTAGTGGAGTATTTACATACGACTTAGACATATCAATTTTGAGCCGTTTCTAAGTCTCGTCATAATAGTAGAGATGTAAAGCAAAAATTAATTTACCACAAATAAGATATTCGAAATGTAGAACCAATAGAATTATGTAATAAAAAAAAATTACAAAAGTAACTAGCGGACCAAACTCAACTCAGCACATGCATATTTACAAACTTTTTCAAAATAATCCAGCCAAATTAATTACGAAGGGTTTAATGAAGTTGATTAATAGTGTTCGTGGAGTCGTGACATGTTAATTACGATGGAGAACTTTCGTAGAAATAGACACGATTTGAATTTTCTTTTAAAAAGTTCTAAGTAGAAGAAAAGACCGTATAAAAAAAAAAATTTGATTGATGGTGACATGGAATCTAATGGGTGATTGATCACCATAGATTTCTCAGCATAACCATGTGGCAAGTGTAGCTAAACACAAACATGATGTGTTTGTAACAATAAATACAATTGCACTCCAATTGATTTTGTTTCAAGATTTGAGGAGCCAATCTTAGACTAAATATAAATATCAATTGTAGTTGTAGTTAGGTTTGGACTTTAGCGAAACCAATACCCAAATAAATGTAAAAAAAAAAAAATTCCTATTATGACAACAATTGTAGTTGTAGTTTCAACATCGTACCATTGTACCTAAACTAAGTATTTGGCCATTATACCTAAACTAGGTATTTAGCAATGCGACATATTATAGACTAATGCTTACCAATTTGTGTAGTTAGCATAGTAGTTGGACAGAGACAATGTGTCAATGTCATATGATAATAAACTTTTAATTACTATAATAAGACAAATGTTAAGCGCCGCATGAAGTTTACTAGGGGACATTACATGATAGGAGACAATACTACACTTGAGTTTTTTTTTCTTTTTTTGGGTGATGTCAAAAAAATTGATTGGGTCAACACTATTTCTCCTTCTTCTTTGACACAACATCTTTCATCTTCTTTTTCTCTGCCTCTTCCAATCATAATCTAGTAGTTTATACTCCAAAATAAGACTTTATGATTCTATTAAATGAAGTTTTAAACTCTATAAATAGAGGTTCTGAAAAAATCGACACAGTTCTGTCGGAGACGATGCAGGACTATCAATATTTTGGCAGTCCTAACAATAATCAGAATTATCAAATTTTGTCAATCCAAATACAATTTTTTTTTAAATTAGAACTACCAAAATTTTGATATTTTTGCAGTCCTAATATAGAAATAGTGCCGGACTTTAGATTTTGAGACCTGAGACGAACTATAAAAGTGATGCCCTCAAAACTTAATGTTTATATTTATTTATTTACGACTGGAGATTATACAATAGTATAGTTAGCCCAAAATTCAAGAAATAAAACAATAAGTAAAATTTAATGTCGTAAAGAATATATGTTATAATAAAATACTAACAAAATTGAATAGGTTCCAAACAAAAAATATATAACTGGACATTAACGTAATTAGTCAACCCAAATACAACAACAATTTTAAGACAAGAAAATATTTTTCAATAAATTATAAGTTATAAGTCAACCATAATTTTAGACTTCACTTCCCTGAGATTGAAAAAAAAATCATAAAAATAGACTGATAATGTAAGTGACTTCTCAAAATATAATGTGACAATTGGAAAGATGTCATTGACATTATAATTAAAAAAATATCAAAATATGAGTGCATCAAGCAAATTCTAAACACTAACTTCTATAAATAAAGAAAATGTTGCAAACAAACTCAATATCAACAACAACAATATATATATATATATATATATATATATATATATATATATATATATATATATATATGGGTAAATGGGATATGAGTCATGCACATATGGACCAATAGGAATGGATTCCTACATCTCATGTGCACCCATGTGCACTAGTACACACTACATTCCTATTGATCTACATGTGCATTGGCTTATGTAGTAATATGAGCCTATGGTTCATATCCCTTTATATATATATATATATATATATATGTGTGTGTGTGTGTGTGTGTGTGTGGACCAATAGAAATGGAGTGTACTAGTGCACATGGGTGTACATGGGATATAAGAATCCATTCATATTGGTCCAAGTGTACATGACTCGTATAGAAATATGAGCCTATGGCTCATATCTCGTTTACCTTATATATATATATATATATATATATATATATATATGTGTGTGTGTGTGTGTGTGTGTGTGTGTGTGTGTGTGAGAGAGAGTTGTGGAGGGATTGTGATGGCTTTTAAAAAAATTAATTCGCAGTCGACCAGCCACAAACAAGTCATCTTTAAAATTAAAAAAACAATGAGAAAATTTGAGTTGCACCCCACTTTATTTACCACAATTCAAGGTGTCCCACACTGCTTTACCATAATGTACAATTCTTCCATTTTCGTCAAAAACTAACGGTCAACGCCTCCCACTTCCGTCAAAAACTAACAGTCAACTCCATTGACCGTTAATTGCTGACCTAAATACCCCTTCTCTCTTCCCAGGCTGAGGACGAAAAACTGGTAATAATGATGTTTTGCTAGGAGTATTTCGGTCAAAAATAACGGTCAACAAAGTGACAGTTACTTTTTGACATAAGTGGGAGATGTTGTACATTATGGTAAAGCAGTGTGATGCACCTTGAGTTATGATAAATAAAGTAGGGTGTGAGTCAAATTTTCTCAAAAATAATTCAACCGACGACAACAAGCTTTCTAATATTTGTGGCTTCAAAATTTCAAATAAGGGCCACAAAGTCATCTAATATTTGTGTTTTCAAAATTTTAAATCACATTCACAAAGTACACATTTTGCTTATTGTGCATAAAAAAAAAAAATTCAAATTCAGCTGCCCTATTTAATTGACATAGCCACATAACAAGAGAGCAATTTTATCTAAATTTTAAATTTGGACCTTTCTAATTAGGCTTATATACACCATAAAAAAAAATAATGTCCTCTAAAATTTTGGGCCAGAGACAATTGTCTCGTGGACCTCATATTAAGTCCGGACCTATATAGAGAACTCTCATATTAGGACTGCCAAAAGTTTTACTATCTTGTGACTTTTGAAAAATGTTTTTTAGCTATAGTATAGTTTTTAAAAATATGAAATAATTAGGATAATGCCCAATCTTTAGCAAAGAAGAAAAAAAAAAGAAATTATATTGAACTCATCATTATGTTTAATCCCTACTATTGAATCTTGATTTCTTTACTTATGATATAATTTGTCCTGGTCCGAGCATATTGAATTCAATAGAGCAATACTTGCGCTCGGTCTGAATGCGGGTCCATCATTTGAGTTGTTTAGAAATGTTTACGAAAAACATTAACAAAAACATTTAAACGCAAAAACTTGACCTACACCTAAAAATTTAGGGTTAGCACTGCACATAATATAAATAGTTCTAAAAGATTATTCATGAAATATGCTCACTTTTTACTCTAAAACTTGAACATCGAAATGACATCAAATTTTTTTTAGCCCACAAATTTTTTCGAACATCTACTAAAGGAAACATCATGAGATACTACTCTATAGAACATTTTATAGCCAAGTTCAAATTATTTATATAAATCTATTTTTTTATAATTAAAGGTAGATCATTCCTAAAAAATCACGTGTCATGGATTAAACATCAATATTTAGAATCAAATATTTACATTATGTTCCACTTTCCTGGGTCTTGAAACATATTTCCATATAAATCAAACTACAAATTGCTAAAAATTAAGAAGAAGAAAATAATATAATTCCTTTTCATGACATATAATTTTTATGTGCAAAAATATACATCAAAATAGTATTAAAAAAACTAGAACATTGTTTACTTAAATTCCATAAACTATTCCATTTTTGTCCTTAAATACTATTTTCATAGACATCAAAATATTCTCAACTATCACAGTCTCACTTAAATATGCTAAACTATTATTATTTTGCAAGATTTAAATATTCTCAACTACCACAATCTCACTTAAATATGATAAAGTATTATTATTTTGCAAATTAGTAATAATATTAACAGTATATATATATATATATATATATATATATATATATATATATATATATATATATATATATATATATATATACTTTTTCTGTCCCACACTTTTTCTGCGAATGTATGTCATTTGGGCCCACCGTCCCACACCTTTTTTTCGATTTGATCCCGAGATCGGCCGTCTAACCAGAGAGGTTATACATCTTCTCACTGACCACAAGCAAGTGCCAGTTGAGTTCGGTTATGATAAATATATTTTACATTTATAAAAAATTAGTTTTAAAAAGTTTACATAACCTAATGCTTTTCATCCGACTCCAACCAAACCCCAACCACTGTCAGTCTGGGCTGCTTGTATCTTTTGGGTCATGTGGTGGGGGCCCAAGGTGGAGTTAATGACCATTCGGTGGGGACTCTCATGTGATGGGCACAGATAGTGGGCCGGCCTCACCACGTAATAAAAGTGAAGTCTTATTTTTCTTCAATAACAGCAAGACACACTATTTTTGGTTTCATTCCTCTAATTTAGTTTGTTGGTATATTATACTGTTATTGGAGGAGAGCAAAGACTCACCACTGTCATGCGGTGAGCCCGGCCTACTAAATAATTTTTCCACAGACATAGGACTTAATTAGATTACGTGTCACAAAAATAATTTGAAACTAATGTTTGGATTCTAAAGATGTCCAGTCTAGAGTTTGAATCTTGAAATGATGACTAATTCATATTAACCATCAAAAATCTATTAATAAATAAATTAAATCAGAACCCAAGAAGCATAAAAAATATTTGTGTTAATCCTAAGTCTATTTATTAACAAATTTTGAGTGGACAACATGGGTCAACCGTTGTCTCAGAATTCAAATTCTAAGTTGTACATCTTCGAAACTAAATGCTATTTTTTGAATATTTTTGAATCCAATGTTTATTTTCACTTGGGCTCATGTGAGCATACGGAATCAATTGAGGAAGAGAATGCACTTTCGGGAGGAGCTTGTGAAGAATATAATCACAAAAAAAGGTTGGTCACCTCAAAAATTGATAAATCCGAGTTTCAAAACTAAATCACAAGAAAAAAGTTTGGAAGTAAATATGATAATTGGATTTTACAAAGTCCATAGTCCGTCCAAAAATTATTGCAGTTTCAAAAATAAATCCGACTCGTAGTCTTACAAAATCTAGGTCTAAATTTGGCAAACAATCTCCATGCAAGAACTAACATAAATGATACATATATGTTACCATAGACCCTGTATAAACCTAAACTTTAATCTTTGGTAAAATAGAGACATGTTCCTTGACATCTTTACTATTATAAAATAAAACAAATAATTTTCCAAGTTCTCCTTCTTCTTCTTCTTCTTTTTCAAAAGAAAAATGTGAGAATGAAAGTTTAATTAGGTAATAAAATTAAGGATGTCCATAATTCACAAAAATATTTTTTAGTATTAAAAGAGGATAGTGTGACATATCATATTGTTTAGATATTTTTGGAGTAAGGAATCCCACAACAAGGACATTTTAACGACTAAATGTCTTGTCCAAACTAAGGAGTTTATTTCAAGGCGTCGTTTGATTCGCATAATTATGACATTGGAATTTTTTTTTATTCTTTTACTATATTTGGATGTCAAAAAAATGTAGGAGAAAATGAAAGTGATTTCCAATCGAAAAAAAGAAAAAAAAAATTAGTTCTCTTCACCCACTCCAGAATTTACTTTCCCACTATTCACTTTTTCTTCCAATTTTTTTGACATTTTCAAATAACGTAAAGAAAAATCGATGAAAATTGTTATTACCCAAAGAAAAGACAAGAGCTTAAGGAATTGATTTCCTTTCCTTCCCTTTCCGCAAACCAAACGAGGCACACAAGTTTTGACAAATGATGATTGAGACAACGTTCTTAAACCACGAAACAATTTGCTTTTCATTTGAAGAATAATATTATTCATAACTCCAAAGTGTCTCTCCAAACCATCTATCCTTATGTGACAGTTGACATGGCAAAAATTAAAATTAGAATTAGAATTAGAATTAGAATTAGAATTAAAAATAAAAATAAAAATTTTGGGTCATTAATTTTTGGATTAAAACTTGTCATGTCAATTACCACATAATGCTACTTAGCATGCCACGTCCGCTGCCATATAAGGAGGATGGTTTGGAGAAACATTTTGGAGGTACGAATAGCATAATTGTTGGAATTGTGTTATATTTATTGATTCCAGTTTACAACAATAGTTGAACAGTTCAAGACATCATGTTAACTAGATGACTAATAAACTCGATAAATATTCACAAGGGAAGGTTCAAGGCGAAAAGCTACCTATTCTGATACATTAACTTTCCAAATGTTCTCTCTCTTCTCTCTCTCTCTCTCTCTCTGTGTGTGTCTACATTGAGTCTGCATTTTGTTTGCATTATGCATAATCAAATATTCATTCATGTGAAAATTGTTGGAGAAATTGAATTAATTTTGGATTATGTGTGTCTATTGGAATATGTGTGTCCCTTCCAAACATTGTGTATATTCACTATTTGTGTCTTTTCGTTATTTATAAAAGAAGAGTCATTTGGGTCGCTCATTCATTTTCATTCATACATACATCAAGCATTCAAGTCCAATAGAGAGAGAGATGGACTACCTCCATTGCTTCGACACGTTTCTGCGGTTTGAAATGTTGCTACCGAATGAGAAGTACCGTTGTATTCTGGGAGACTAACGCCATTAAATCGTAAGCACTTATGCGGGATGAATATTGTCTTAAGGACATTGAACTAACTTCAAGTTTCGATCTCGATCAGATTATTTATTTATATTTTATTTTTAGATTCTAAAATACATAGTTGAAATTATTTTAACTAACATTACTCTCATTTGAATTCTAGATAAAGAAATAATAGAAAAAGAGTTAGTCGAGAATATACACTGTTACCAAATGAGAAGATTCTGACTTTAGTCTAAATTGTCAATACTTGGTAGAAGAAAATATTTTTATTTTCTTTTCAGTAAGCAAAAAATAAAAAGGAAAAGAAAAAAATTCTTAGCTAGGTTAAACCTAGGATGGAGAATAGTTCCACAGAAGTCTAGTTTAGTCTCAACAAATTAGGCTTTGGGTCTATAGGCCTCCAATTGGTACAATGGGGGTCTACAAGCCTTGTCTAAAGGACTTGTGGAGCATGGGCCATTGAAACAATTAGATGGGCTTCGTTGATGAGTAGTTTGTTAGAATTTTATAGTGAGTAGTTATTTTCACGTCCGTTGCACGTAACAAAAAAAAAAAAAAAACTATAATATTATTGAAAATTTAGATACAAATTTAAATTAAATTAGAATATTTTAAATATAATTTAATTATAATTTAATTATAAAAATATTTTTAGAATTTTGAATATGTGTTTGGTTAGATAATATCATTTAGTTGGTTTAAATATAATTTAAATATTGAATATATTTTAGGATTTGTTATATGTTCAGTTATTAGAAAGATTTTTTATTTTTTTCAAATACGTGAGAGAGAAATACAATATTTTAAAATTGTTTAATTTGTTTTAAAATTAATAAGTGATGATATACATACGACTGAGATGGCTCATTTTTGGGCCGTTTCTAAGCCACATTATAATAGTAGAGAGATATACTTCAGTAACTATTGTACAAGCTTCTGCACTAATATAAAAACCCTTAGTAATGATTGTACGGTCCATCTGATGCTCTATGCTTCCACTATTCCATTGGAGGGATACGTAAAAAGCAAGAAACAAGTTAATTGTTATAATTTTGATCGATAATAAGAGGGGTTTTTTTTTTTTTTTTTTTTTTGGTGTTTGCGAATTAGAGTTTTGAGTTCTTTTTATCTTGAGTCGCCTGTTTTCAACGACCGTCTGTTTTCGTTCTGTATCAAATTGTATCAGAGGCTCAAGTGCATGAGCGGACGCATAAGAGAGCATGTGGGGTCATCTAATTCCACTCAATTTTAATTTTAATTTTAATTTTAATTTTAATTTTAATTTTTTTTATATAGACATCTACATACGTCTTCAGTCTTCAACACACTCTATCCGGACCTAAGTCTCAACAGAGCACAGTATTACACGTACAGAGCAAAGGACACTTAGCACAGTACTTCTTCATGACTTCAATAGTGCCTTCTCTTCAACATAATAGAGCAAATTAGTCTTCCTTCGTTCTCTTCAATAGAGAGCAAAATAGAAGTCTTCCTTTCTATTGTGTTCACTCTTCAACACATAAACTTTTTTTTTTTTTTTTTGGTTGAATCTATATTTTTCCCATGAAAGTGGGTTGTTACATATAACATTTGTTTGGATGCAAAACAGGAAGGTTACCAACTCTACAACGATTTCAGAATATGTACAATCGGAGAAGAATATTATAATATGATATTAGTTATATATTATAATCTGATATTAGTTATCTTATTTTTTGTAAGACATATGAAACTAAATATATGTATGCTATTTTTTAGTATGTGATTTTATTTTTGAATTTTATTTTTATTTTTGAAGTCGACCCCCTCATCTCTCTCTTAAATTTCTGCGTCCGTCCCTACTCAAGTGTGCCACAAAGGATGATGGAAAACCAACAACGAAAACCAATAACTTCTTCTCGAAGAGAAGGTTTAGGATTGACTACTGCAAGGTTTAGGATTTACCGCAAATGAATTTGGTGCAATCAAGAAAGCAGGATATGAACCATTCGTGTGAGAATTATTATCAATTGCATGATATGTTTAGATGCATTTTTGGAACATATTTCATTGAGCAGTCGATGTACCCTCTTTATTAGGTTAACAATATGTCACATGCCATGCGCGCTATTCTATTGTTGATTCATTTTTAGTGACCGAGCACTGCCCACAAAGTCTGTTACGACTATTGGCACGGCACAACAAGTCCAGTTGGTGTCCTAAACTTTGTGTCATGTGCTCGCCACACAAAATCAATTCAACTTCAATGTTGCCTTTGTGGGTTGACCGACTATAATTATGGAGAAATTCATGCGACCAAGACAATGTTTGGTTGTTGAATTTTAATACTAACTGTAGGTCATGTCCTGATCATATTCATCATCATGTTCATCTTCCAGAAACCGTATCTTCACACCACGAGGTTTAATATGTGATCGTTTTCAAATAACTCTTTCATTTTTATGCCTATTTTGATATGTACAGTTGGACCATCCAAATTTTAATCGTGCACTACGTCCGAATCATAATCTAGTTATCTTTTGTCCGGATTCGATGATTTGAACTTTCCAGAAGATCTGACCGTTGGATCTTTGATATGTTTCTTTTGTTGCACTCTTGGTATATTTTTTCATGTTCCTGTAAAAATTCGTAGTGATTTGACATCGTTAGCTAAATCAAACCATCATATCTTTAATTATTTAATTAGTTCGTATCAGTTTGGTATCTCAATTTTTGCAAGAGGAAACGAAAATGTGTCTTTTTATCCATTTCAATGAAACGACCATTAACTTTGTAATTGACCATCTTGTCAAGATTTAAGTATTGTAGGTACCGATGTGCAGACATTAATCCGTAAATTATAATTAATATCATAGGTCGAGATTGGTTTAGTCTATCTAATAGTTAATAAGAAACCCACCTAGATAACATGATAAATACGAACTTGCCTAGGTAGTGAATCTTATATGTGGTTATTTGTGTCATTGATGATTATGTCAACTGTGATTGTTTAGTCGAGTTTATCTTCACCTTTCCACTTGAAGGTTTAGGCAAGTACAAGTACCTAAATAGTTATATTTACAATTTTTGTATATTATCATGTTGTTTCATGATTAGTAACAACCAACCTTTTACAAATTCATGCTTATGCCACCAACTTTTTCTATCACCCCCAATCTATCCCTAACACACATAATCCCAACATCATAAAAAACACATAATACATCTCATAGTTGCCATCATCATTTTGATGGACCAATGCTAAGAGAACTATACAAAATGTTATTAGCTGTCATAATTTTTTTAATTTTTGACAGTCAAAATTTTGGCAGTCATATGCAAATTCAGGACTGTGAAAATTGTAATAGCCTTTAGCAATCCAAGACTGCAAAAAGTTTGGCAGCCCTAAGCACAACAATGACTGTCAAAATTTACATATCCTAACTATACATAAGACGGTAAAAAAATAATAACAAAACACTTCAAATAGTACTCTTAGCATTGAACTTTTTGATACTCATGGTGTGTATCACACCGGGACGGCCCGGGCCCATTGTTGACCGGGTTTGATCGGACCTGGACCGGACCGAGCTTTTAAATGCAACCTCTAAACCTAGCCTGGACCTAGGCATGGGTAGCTTCACGTTGGGCCGGGTCCGGATCGGCCCACGGGCTATCCAATTTAATATATATATATATATATATATATATATATATATATATATATATATATAATTTTTACTGGACCTATGGTCGGGCCGGACCGTGCGGATACGAAGAACAAAATCCAGTCCGAATCCGATATGAAGTACGGGCCGGACCGGACCGGACCGGACCTACGGACCTATTGAAATTCAGTCTGGACCTATTACAATATTGGACCGGATAGACCTATTGATCAAATCTGAACCGACTAATATTTGCCGTCAAAACAATATTTCTGCAGCTACCATAGCAACTAAATCACTAACAAACATGAATGCCAGTGCGACGACCAATACATCTGTGATTAACTTACTTTGACGTTTAAGTTCGTACATTGTACATATATGTCTAGATTGGTTTTAAATGGCAAACATTGAAAAGGTTCCAACTGTTCCTGAAGGTTCGGTTTCGTCATTTTCTTCAGTATTTTATATGATGTTTCTTCCTACTTAGTCACGTGCGTAGAGCTGTCAAGTGGGCCACTCCAGTGTAATCCGGTTCGATCCAAATTTTGATGGACAGAATTGAATCTGAATCGGACCTCTCAGATTTATGCACTATAGTGGAATGAACCGAGAATAAGAGTAAATATCTGAGTCCATTTCGACCCGTGGCCCAAAACACGATGAATTTCGGACTTGTCCGGACCGTATCGAACTTGGATTGAACCTTGGATTGTATTGAAGGTGGTTGTGTATGTTCTAATGAAATAAAGAAATTATTTCGTTATGTGTAGGCATTGAGTTGACTACTTCGTTATGTGTAGACGTCGAGTTGACTTCCATCTAGCCTTTCCGTTCACTGTAGAAATTTATGTTTGCAAATTTATGAGTTGCAACTATGCGGCAAGCAGTTTGAGTGATTCATAATACTGGACACGTCATGATATACTGGATCGGGTCAGTTCGAAACTCAGTATTATTCCATGGGTTAATTTTTCCAGCCGAGCTCGTGTCGGAATGTGACAGCTCAGCCCAATTGACATGTCTAAGACCCTCTCCAACCCAAGTCCTCAAATCTCTATTTTTTCACAAAATTCATCTCCAGTCCATCCTCAAAATGAGAAAAATTTCTCAATTTTTTTGAGAATAGCAAGAAGGATCCTTAAATTTGAGGTGAGAGAAAAAAAATCCTTAAATTTCAGGATCCACTATTTATGACCATTTTGTCCTCTAAGTTGTAGCTAACTAATATATCCTACATATGTTAAACACCAAACTTAATTAACTTACCATATTTGCTAATTTATAATTATAAATAATATAATAATTATACTATAAAAATATGCTTGGTGAGATTTTTAAATAGAATATAATATTGAATATAGTTGTTATTAGTATTTTTTATTAGATTCATTTGATTAATAAAATAATATTTAAATAATTTGACAGAAATTAATAGAATAATATCAAACTTTCTAAAATTAAAATAATATAAAATAATATAATATTATCTTGTTAAATAATATTAATAATATAACGTTAATGTATATAATTATATTAAATAGTTGTGAAGAAATGAATTTATGTAGAAATAAATAATAGTTGTTTATTATTTAAGAATTGATGGGTTGAAGATGTAAAATTTTGAAAATATTATAATATAATATAGAAATATTTATTTTTGAGTTCTCAAATTGAAGGAATTTTTAGGATGGATGGAAGATGGCCCAAGGAGCATCATGTATTTTTTTGAGAAAACATAATATCCATATTTTTGTTGTTGTGAACTGAATATTGTTGTTTTGCAGTTATGTTAATTTTTTCTTCAATATAGCCTATGAGTCTATGACAAGATGTGTACGGTCGTCAAGACTGCGATGATATCTCCATGTACAAATTCGTAAAACTTAATAATCGTCCCCATTTTTTTTTCTTTCAAAATGTATTATCAGGCAAATAAGTTTCTGAAAATAATATTGACCCCACTTCCAACAAATCCACATTCTAATAATATTATATTGTTAACATATTAGAAATTTATCGAAATATTACATGAAAAATGTAGTATTTGTCATTTTTGGTGATTGGTTCTTTTTTTTTTTGCCAAAATGGTACATTAGTTTTGCATTTTTGTTCAATTAATACATGAAGTAAATTTTATTAGTATTTTTTGATAAAAATCGATAAAAAATAGACATGACATGCTCACGTGACCTATTTTTAATGGTTATTTTGTTATTTTTTTGGTTTTTTTACTACTATTTTGAATAAAATTAAACTATTTTTATCAAAACAATTTTCTTCGAACACTAATATTTTTATGAAAATGATAGTACAAAACCAAAAACTTAATAAAATAACCATTAAAAATAGAACACGCGAGCATCAAATATTTATTTTTATCGATTTTTATCCAAAAATATGAATAAAATTTATTTTAGGCACTAATTAAGTTAAAATACAAAGTTTATATATAATTTCGGTAAAAAAAAATTCGATCACAAAAATAACGAATAGTACATTCTTCGATAATTAACTTTATTAAAAAACAACAAAAGTTGTCAATAGAAAACAAGACACCGATCTCTGCCATTTGGATTTGGTTGCTCTCTAGTCTTTTAAGCAAAGAAATAGGGACGCACCGGCATAGATCCTCCTCGCCACAACAAACAAGAAGAAGAAGAAAAACCCCACTGTCTACAGTCACCAGGAAATATTTAAACTACGAAACCGACATGTGGGCCTACCCAAGTGAAGCAGCTGGTGCAGTAACGGGGATGATTCGGTAAGCAACAAAAGCAGCGCCGCTGAAAAAGCACGCCACATTAGTAAATCATTTTCTTCTTTCCATTTCTTCTTCCTTTTTCCCCTTTCTTTCTTTCTTTCTCGGCCTCTCGAATCGTTGCCATCAAAAATTTCTTTTCTCGGAATCCGAACGGAAATTCCAAGTCGATCGAGAGCTCCTCGGAATTAGGGTTTCGAGTTCCGGATCGCGATCCCCAGCTCAGCCGCGCCGTGTCGAGCTCCTCCGGCGAGGAATCGGTGTCCGAGTCCAAGAGCGATCGAGAATTGTAGTACGTGGCGGAAGGAGTTAGGGTTTCTTATGTCGCGATGAGGCTATGATCGGGAGCTGGTCGGAGGAGTAGAGGTAGAGGTAGAGAGAAGGGAAGGGAGGGGTGGGGGTGGGGAGGATGTTTTCGAGCCGGCCGGCGGTGCATCCGGTGGAGGCTCCGCCTCTGACGGAGGCGGCGGAGAACCACCCGCTGAGGCTGAGGATGAAGGACGTCCAGGGGATGCCGGGGACGTCCGGGGGGCTCGCGCTCCGGTTGGTCCAGTTCTCCTTCGCTCTCTCCGCGCTCTGCGTCATGGTCACCACCAGCGACTACACCTCCGTCACCGCCTTCTGGTAACACTCAAACTAACACACACTACTTCTAATGCTGGGAACTTGTTATCTAATTTTGGTCACGGCTAGACTTGTTGTCGTGGAAATTTTAGTTTCGAAGCAGTCTTTAATTGTTGCCATTTAAAGGTGAATGTTCCCTTGTGCTGATTTGGGATTTAGCGCTAATTTGGAGGTCGTCATCATCGTTGTCTAAGCCTTCTTCCATGAGAATGAGCTGGCTATTGCTCCATAAAAGAACTGGCAGAAGTTGTTTTGACCATTTGTCGACCCGACATCATCCCTCTATGTTGGTGCCGAATTCCAAGACAACGTACCTATGAGAATGAGAGGTCGAGAGCATTATTCGGTTTTGGACCGTGAACCGAAGCGAATAAGAGATTCGGTTCTGTTTGGAAATTTTTTTTAGTTTGGGTTCGGTTTTGAAAAAACTAAAATTCCTTATTCGGTTTTGGGCTCGGCCCAAAACCGAAAACCGAATGAGACTTGTGCAATTATATAAATGTCCTCAATTCTATACATATTTAATGATTAAAAAACGTGTATATTTTGAAAATAACAATTTTTTGTATGTGTTTTGAAGCTCAACTTTGGTAATTTAACAACTAGTCCAACTTTGAAATACAACAATTATATGTATAAAATTCTATTTTTAATATAATTTAACCACAATCCCAATTTTGGGCCGATCTATTAAACAATAAAAATAGTTCAACCGAATAAACTGAATCGATTATATCTGTTCGGTTTTGGTTATGGCTAATTTTGGTTCGATTACGGTTTGGATTTTTAGAATTTTGGTTTATTCGGTTTTGACTAGTTCGGTTCGGTTGAAACCGAATAAACGTAACACTCACCCCTAGATGTAGATGGCCAGGGTAGGTCTCCTTAACTTTTGGCCAGTTGGGGTTTGGTTGCTGGTTGTTCTGCTCTCTGTTGGACTAAAGAGTGAAAGAGAGGACTGGGTGAAAGGAACATGAGATGTTAATTGGGAATGGTAGGGCATGTCAGGGTTTGTTCGGCCTTCAAATTTTATTCTCTGTTCTCTTTGCTGTTTGCTCCCATATTTTTCGGGAAATGTTCATTGAAAATGAGTGCAGTACATTGTCCAAGTGGACCTCTATGAGCACCTCACACCAGGGCCGGCTCCAACATTTTGGAGGCCCTAGACAAGTCCCAAAAATAAGGCCCTCATCTCTCTATATGAAATCAACCATACAGACCATAGAAATTGCGGCAATTACAGATTGGCCTAGACCATGGATAACCAAATAACATATGCTTATGAAATCAACGTGGCTGAATTGTACACCATACACTATGAAATCAATAAGATTTCATAGCAAGTTTATGTTAATTTTATAAAATTGTCGAATAGGTAGCATACTCTAGCACCGCAATTTTTTTATATTGTATGGTTGAAAAAAAAAATGTCTCATAGGTAGCATACTCTTTAACACATTTGTATTGTCCTAATTGCCGAATTGGACATCAGCAATATGGAAATTGAATCAACATTTTTAGGTAAAATCAATAAAATAAATCATATACTTTATAAGATTTTATGGCACTATAAGAGACCACCAGTCATTCTGACGATTCCGGCACTGGCCCTTGAGTGATGAAATCATAAAAAAAAATTGCCAATAACAACATCATTCAAGGGCCAGCTGACCAGGGTCCCCAGTCCGGTAGTTCCCACTGGTGCCGACTATGGATAACCAAATAAAAAGGGATATTTTTAGCGAATGGTCCCACTACAAATATAGAAACTAGCATATATTCCCACTTATTAAAAAAACTAGCAGATGCTCCCATTATGAGTAGAATAATCAAAATTTTGGTTAAATAGTGAGGGTATATCTTAAATTTTTAAATGTTGTATACAAAGGAATGGGAGCATTTGCTAGTTTTTTAAATAAGTGGGGGTATATTCTAGTTTCTATATTTGTATTGGAGGCATTTGCTAAAATATTCCAATAAAAAAATAATCATAAAAAATAAGAGTACTTGCAAGAAGAAAGTCTAACCTCACACAAGCAAGGACCAGGTTCCTTGTCGTAACTCGTGAACTCGCTTCAGGTTCGACCGCAGGAATGAAGCAAAATAAAATTAGAGAGAGATGATATTAGAGATTTAGAGAGAGAGATAATATTGGCATTGCTACCATTGCAAATACTAAAATTTATATAAACTCAAGAGGAAAAAAAGATGTTAGAAAAGGAGAAAAAACTAGCATGGACACGTCTGTGTCTTTTGAAGGAGGGTTTTTCATGAGAGAGAGATTGTCCGTTGGAGAGAGAGAGAGAGAGAGAGCAGATGAAGAGACGAATTGGAAATAGGCTGACGTTTCATTTATTTTCTAGATTTTATTTGATTCTTCTTCAAGATGTTATGAGTTTCCCAGGCCCATTGTTTTTTTTGGCCTTGGATAAAAAATAACGGCTGCTTCAAAAAAAAAAAATTTCAAAAAAGAAAAAGGAGCCCCCCTTGGGGGAGGAGGCCCTAGGCGGCTGCCTAGCCCGCCTCCCTCTGGAGCCGCCCCTGCCTCACATGTCTCCTCAGTGCCTCACATCTTGTTTCTTTGGACCCTTTCCATCTCCAGGGAGTGCCTGATTAAAGGTTGTTGTGTGACCAGGTGCCAAGGTGGCGTCTTCCATTTCCTAGTGCCTCAGGCAATGTTGCATGGACACATACAACATGATACAATATAGACCCGACAACATAGATACGACCAGATTTTGATGTAGTTTGGAGTACTATGTTGTGTCTGATACAATATAGATGTTAATTGAAATTTTGAATGTCTGCATGACTACTTCAAGGTATTCTGTATAACCTTTATAATGTTCATTAGGTTTATTCCTTATAGACGAGTTGAAATTAAACTCAAGGATACAATGATTTGTCCTTGGGTTTTGTTATTAGCTTTCAAGGTTCGATTCTATTTTGAACTTTGGGATATAAAATCAGCACTATATCAAATACTGCATAATTTTTTTCATTATTGGTATATTGATTTTTTTATGTTATAAGAATTTGATATTGTATGTGGTTTTGTAGCATAAACTGAACTGCCTCAACTGTAGTTTAAATAAATATATATTTTCAATGTCACATAAGTATGATCTATAATTGAATTATTATTAGTTATCATTAACTGCCTGTTTGTTTACCAGAAATGAAAAAAAAATGCTCTTCTCAATGTTGCACCGAAGCAGTTTCTCAATTCTTATCTAGCCCAACATTGTGGCATTTCTCATATAGGACCATTCTCATTATTTTTTCTGATCAAATAACTCTGAGGAGTGTTTATAATACCAAACACGTCTCACAAGTCGTATGCTCAATTTATGGGTTAAGAGTTGGATTCACGCAATGGCAACGGTATACATTTGTATAGATCTGCCTAAAATGTGTCATACGATATTTGAACTTGGGTTGCTTTGCTACCGTCTTAAAGACCCAACCACAATATTTCTCGAGTTCTTTTTGCGTCCACCGTTCCACATTCCGACAACGCCTCCCGTTCTTTCTAGAGGGTGGGCGGCCGCATTATCCTGACATTGCAAAATTCTAGAGTTGTTATTATGGTTGAGGGCTAGGTTGTCAACTTGCGATATGTATTATATATCGATTTGCTCTTGTATCGTAGCATGTATCACGTATCGTATCGTATAATGTATTGTATGATATAATAACTTTAGGAGTTTACCTTTATACTTCTAAATCCATATAGGAACATGATTTAATATAATTTTCTCATAATTCTTTTTTCATCTTTATAGTTCTAATTAGTTCCAAAATTAATATTCTTAAGTGTACGTTCTATGACTTGAGTAAAAAATAGATACTTCCTATTATCTTGTATGTATCATATCCGATAAACCGATACGTAACAAAATGTTAGTATATCATATAATATCGTAAGATTCATATCTTGTATAATAAGATACTAACAACATAGGGTTAGGGTTAAATATTTATTTTATTCCAACTATTGGTTGACAATATTTATGTTTCATATGAATGAAAAACAAGTACTTGGTAATCATGTAATAAATTGCCCTGTTCATCTTTTTCTTCATGGTCAGCTGGTCGAGTTTCCCCATTTTCCATAGAGTTTGGTTGGTTTTGGGAGATTTGAAGTTTAGTAATGATCTAGGTTAGAAATGGACTCTCTATGACGGAATACAGAGTCTACGACATGAGCACAACACTAATTATGTGCCTGTTTATAACTTCGGTGTTTGTGTCATTTCTGACACGTATCTTGTAGATAAGAAGTCCCTATTAGGGGTGGAACCCCTTTTTTTGGGGGGGTGGGGGGGGGGGGGGGGGGTGGGGGGGATGGTGGGGGCGGGGGCTGGATTTGGAGTTTCCTATTATATATGTGTATTTATCCTGATATACATGGTTTTTTTTTATCCTGATATACATGGTTTTTTTTTAGTAAACATACAACTATGTAGTAGTGCAAGTGGTACACACATTGTTTTGACCAAGAGGTCTCAAGTTCAATCTTGGCATAAGGTATATAATGGACTCTCTGTGACGAAATATATAGTCTAGGACATAGGCACAACAGTAATTATGGTGTGCCTGTGTATAACTTCGGTGTTTGTGTCATTTCCGACGCACATGTCTTGTCCGACACAAGACAAGGCAATGTATTTCTACGTCAGAAGATAAGTCCCCACCGGGGGTGGACCCACCATGGGCCCGGGGGAGGGTGGATTTGCAGTTTTCTATTATATATGGATATTTATCCTGATATACTAATAAGTGTTTTTTAGTAAACAGACAACTATGTAGTAGTGCAAGTGGCATGGTAGTCAAAGACTCTCCTCGCAGAAAGGCGCAACAGCTGTGCCTTACACACCTCACTAGACAAGTTGCATTTCTCCATGCGCGTCTTAGGTGCGCCTTTATGCAAGTCGCAACCAAGAAAAGGTACGCCTAGGCCCGTCTTATGTTTTTTTATTTATATAAGAACTTTGAGGCATGTAAATAATCCTTACCTCATACAAGCAGTTGTTTACTGTTGAACTGGAAAAACTAAAATTTACTAAAAGTGTGGTACAAATAATACAAACTCTTGTTAGTTTTGTTGAGTGCTACTACTGCTCTGCTAGTTCATTTGGTTATGTTTTAATATATTTTTGTTGGTTTTAATATGTTATTTAGTTTTATTTTTTACATTACTAATTTATTTATTTATTTATTTATGTATACTTTTATTATTTTTTATATTTGTGCCTTGCTTTGTTCGGACGCACGCCTTAAGTGCGCCTTGCGCCTATGGCGATATAGACATTTTGTGCCTCGAGTGCGCCTTACACCTTTGACTACCTTGGCAAGTGGTAAGTATACATGTTTTAAATTTTAACCAAGAGGGTTTTTAGTTTTAACCAAGAGGTCTCAAGTTCAATCTTGGCACAAGTTATTTACCCCCACAACCCCCCCTCTCCGAAAGGGTCCTCCACTGGTCCCTATAATCAGTTAGAATCAATAGTTAAGACTTATGTTATAGATGAGATAATATATGTGACAATGCCCATGTGATATAAAACAGTTGTTTGTATGACAAATTGCTGATAGCTACAGAGTTGCCATGTATCTTGACAATACTTTGGGTGGCATCAGCAGTTATTTCGTTTTAAGTTGCACATGGACATGGCGAATTCTGGAAGGTTGAAAACTTGAAATTGGTTGCCTTGCAAGAAAGTAATTTTTTTTGCTATGCAAGCAAATGGAGTACCGAACAAGGTGGTGCTTGGATTTTGAAATATGTTTCTTCTTATATTTTGCTCCTAAAGTATACTATAACCTTCTCGAAGTAGAAACCTTGGCATGATGAGCATATAGAGTATTCAAACTCAAATGATTATGGTTTGAAGATTTACCTGACAATAACATGACAATTGTTAGCTTTTAATTGGTTTAGCCTTTTAGCTCTCTTGAATATTGTGAAAAGCATAATCAAGAATACTTTTTTTTTTTCCATAGTATGGAGAATATAATCTTGGACTCCCTTTTAATAAGTTATTACAAGGAGGAGATGAGCTTTAGGGTATAGGTTTTCATTTATGAAATCAGTCAGTAATTGTAGTAGTACTATATATCAATCATGAACTCTAAATGAACCCATCAATAGCGGAAGATAATCTTTGTATTGCATGATCATGAGCCATTAGTGCCCCTTTCTTTTTTACACCTTAAGCCCATAGAATTGACTTTAGACGAGTTATCATTTCCTGGTGGTACTCACCAGCTCTCGCCCAAAATGCTCTTTTCATCATCTTGCATCCTCACTTCACGTAAGTGTGGTATTTTGGATCTCTCAGATATGTCAAAAGGGAATCAACCAATCCCCTTAAGAAAAAGTCACAGTGTCATAGTTAGAAGCATTTTGCGTGCACCTAGATTGGAGACGGGACCAAATGTTACTGGGAGGCAGGGCTAGGTGTCAATTGTTTGGGTTTCTAGATGTGACATTGGAACTGGCCGAGAACCAGATAGAGGGACATGACTATATTATATTCATGTACACGCAAAGAGTATGTATATTGTAAATTTACTTTTACCCAATTGTTCATAGTTTCATAAAGTCGACTTACCCTTACAAGATCTGGAATAATTTCTTTCATATGAAATCCAACAATTAAGTGTAATGGTCATACCCATCTTTAATATGATGACTCAATGTGTCCTAAAAATGTCTCGGGTAGTTTGACACGCCAAAATACTGAAATTCAATTGTCAGGGTAACAATGTTTGGTACTTTCCTATATCATTTATATATTGTAGTATAATACTGATACCCTTATATCTGTTATAATGCACAAGTTTCATGACTTCATGAAGGAGTCATGATGCTTGCTGACTAGAACTAAAGCTGCCATAGGATGTGCGCAAACTGTGCTTGCAGTATTAAAGGCAACAAATGGCCTTTGGGAGGATTGCTTGCAATCCTGGCGATACTAATGTTGCATCACAAGAACTTCTGTGATAGCAATACCTCAACTCCTGCACTATTGAGTTGCAACATCTTAATTTTTCTCAGATAAGTTTCATGCCTTCTGCTTATTGAAGACTGATGTGATAAGGACTGCTATCATAAGAACTGATGTAGCCAATCGCTCATTGCCAACTACACCAGCCTTGTGTTACCCAATTGTTGTGACTGAAAGGCGTAGCGATCAAAAGAGGGGGAGGGAAGGAGCGTGGGAGGGAGAGGAGTCAGTCGTTGACAATAGGAAGTGGTGGGGAAAGGGGAAGAGCAAATGTCACTCCCTAGACCAAGGAGGCATGAATTTATTGTCGCTGTACCATTTTCATGGTTTCATCTGCATATGGCCTCATCTCGGTTCTAATGACGGGTTAATTCGGTTGCGACCCCCGACTTTGGCTAGAGGTGTCAATTGGGTTGGAACCTACCATATAAGTTTCATTTCACGCCGTGGTTGGTTCCAGGCATTCCACTAATTGTTATCGAGATGCACTAAAATTTCGTTTGCTTATATATGCTATACCAATTCTTTTTTGCATGAGTATACCTTTTTTCTTGCACCACCAGAGTTCAGGACCCCAGGTTCTGGGTAATGGGTCTGCCTTTGTGAACCAGATACTCTCTCCAAGCCAAGCCAAGCCATGGTCTACTCCAGGTAAACAGCAAGTCGAATCGTGTATTCGGGTTGAATGGCAGCCATAGTCGCGACTGAAGGAGGTATGGGAGGTGGAGGGGAAGAGCAAGGGGAGGAGGAACAACTTGTAGATGGGGAAGAAAACAGATGTATAAAAATAATTTGTTCAAATACTTATTTCAAGGATAGTTGAGTTGGATGGCTCTCTTTTTGTTTGTGGGGTTTCTTGGTCTGTGGGCCGGTTAGGGGGGGGGGGGGTGCTCAAACTTTACACATCTCATACATTATTTACCCTACATCAGAAAAGTTCTAAATCAGCAGAAATAGAAACATGTCTATTTTTTTCCCCTGTTATTTACCCTATTTAGGGCCAGTATGATTCACGTCTAGAACGGGGCATTTACTGTTTCTGCCGTTATTTTATTGAAAACGGTAAACGGAGCATCATTTGGTTTCCGGCATTTGTGTTTTCGTCAAATGCAAACGTTGAAAACGGAAAACGGCAAACACCAAATGGCAAAGGCTTGATGCTGTTGTCCATTCCTTTCTTGCCCTGCCTCCTTGAACCAGAAACTTATATGGTTGGCTTCTGACTCTGACGAAGCTTCCTTGTTCGATCTATGAAGACAACCTCGCCAACGGCCAACTGGCAAGTCTCCAGCAATGATGTCATCAGAAGCGCCGGCGTCACAACAATTTATCCACCTGCAGCTACTGTTGTTCCTGCTAAATAGGAGACGCCATTGTTGCTGCCTTTTAAACTTTTTTGAAGAGGAAAGGTTGTTAGTCTTTAAGAAGAGATGTCTTGATATGTGGTGGTTCATGAAGAGGGAAAGACCAAAGTCCTCATTTATTTGTTGGTCATTGGCGTACGTGCGTTGATGGACAACTAGTGTATAATTTCATTGAACCTCTTCCACCCCCCCCCCTCTCGTGCACCCGCTTTTGTTGCCGCGTTGCCGTGGGAGATCGCCGGAGAGAGGGGGGGGGGGGGAATGGAGGAGGGGAGGGGTATTTTCGGTTTTTTTTTTTTTAGGGTACGAAGTTGAAAATATTCAATAGTTGATGGTATTAAGTTGGCTATTTTGAAAGTTTAGGGTATCAAGTTGCCAAACATGAATAGTTGAGGGTATCAAGTTGAAATTTAGCCTATAATCTTATGTAACAAACACCCTCTTTAGTAATTTGTACTCCTAGATTATCGTTTGGTATTGACAAACCTAAAACAATTTGTTTTGTCATTTGACGTGTGTCGTTCGTCGATTGTCATTTGGCGTTTGAGATGGGAACCAACCTAGCCCTTAGATTCCTTCTCTATTACATTTTGATGTTCCTTTTCTTGTTATGTGTCGGATAGTTGAGGGTATCAAGTTGAAATTTAGCCTACAATCTTATGTAACAAACACCCTCTTTAGTAATTTGTACTCCTAGATTATCGTTTGGTATTGACAAACCAAAAACAATTTGTTTTGTCATTTGACGTGTGTCGTTCGTCGATTGTCATTTGGCGTTTGAAATGGGAACCAACCTAGCCCTTAGATTCCTTCTCTATTACATTTTGATGTTCCTTTTCTTGTTGTGTCGGAATTAGAAAAGGATTGAGCCATTGTGCCTTGTAGATAACTTTCATAATATTTTGCAGCTATCTTGTAGCAGCAGTCACCTTACAGAGCATGTGGAGCCTTTCACTAGCCTTTGTGGATGCATATGCACTTCTCGTTATGCGCTGCTTGCGAAATCGCCCTATCACCTTTTTCTTCACTCTTGGAGATGGGGTAAGGGAGCTATCTAAATTTATCAGTATAATCGTTTCAAGAATATCACACTTCTTGATTTGTCACTAACTAGCATTTTTGTGTTCACACTGCAGATCGTGTCCACTTTCACATTTGCAGGAGCTTGTTCGTCTGCAGGCATCACCGTCCTTATTGGTAATGATCTTGGCCTATGTTCAGAGAACCACTGCGCAAGTTTTGAGACGGCGACAGCCATGGCCTTCCTCAGCTGGTTTGCCATTTCCATATCGTTTATGTTAAACTTTTGGTTATTGGCGTCGAGATGAAATCAACAACAGCCCCTGGTCAACTAATTAGTACCTTAGCGTGGTCCAGATTTTCTTGTTTCTGATTGTGTTGTTCGTAGCCAAAATTTCATTACTATCATGGTGTGTGATAGATAGGGCTGGGAAATACATCCAACTTTACAGAGTAAATAAATACTTGAATGTTGATTGCTGCTTGTATTTTCAACTTGGCTCTTCATCTGCCCTCCACTTCACTTGACTAGATCCCCTTGAATGTATGTCGCATTCAATAGATTATCTTGATTTATTGTGGACACTGTGACCAAGTAAATCATTGTCCTGCACAGCTATTATTGAGTTGATAACGAAGTTTAAATACCAGGTTATCATATTTCACCCCATACAGAACAAAGTTTATTTTATTTTGTTTAATTAGAACCAGTAGCTTCTGTTTGTAGTCTTGTGATGTTGAAAACATAATTTGGAGTACGTGTGCCTTTGGGTTAATAAACCCTCCTTTAAACCCGAGCCAGCTTTACCCAGCAACCAACCTAGGCTTGTGCCGCCGCGGGGAAAATAATTTTATTACAATTTTTTGATAATTGAGTTACAGACTCTTGATTCGAAGGTCTACAAACTCAGTTCAAAGGTTTATATACACTTGTGCTCTAACTGAAAAGAAGAGAACAATCAAATAATAACCCTAAATATTTGTGGTGAAAACATTTTAACAACTGATTATTCATTCATACGAGGGCTCTCTCTAATGGGAATTGAGAGTTCCTCTTGGTTGATGCACCACCCTTTGATATTACTTTGTTTACTCTCTAATTTGACAGTCCAGAAAGGATTATGGCAAGCAAGCTTGCCTATCTTTGAAGATCCCTCTCCTTTATTAGAGAGATCTAATAAAGACGAGTAATCCAAAACAATCCTATCAGTCCTTCGATACCACGTGTACTTTTCTTCCTTTTTTGTGTTCAATTGTGCTTGAGGATATAATCAATACAGAATCCTTTAGGCTATCGGGATGCTTCTCAATAATGCTTCCCTTTGAACTATCCGACTCAAACACCATCAGTGCTTACTGGACCGCATTTGAAGCCACCACCAGACCCATGACCACTTTGCCTCTGAAGCACAATGCACACTGGCTGTCATCAAAGACCCGAGAACCCCTAGAATCAGGTCTCGACCTTTTCTCCAGAATAGGTCCCGCTCCAGAATCCCAACTCCCTTCACTTCATTACCATCCTCCTCTGTGTCCATATGCTCCCAATGAACCATTCATTCTCTCTCTTTCTCGGTCCTCATGCTAGCTGAGCTTTCATCTTCAATATTTTTTTCTTGTGCTGACTCCATTTCACATGTTCTTGTGAGCACTAACTTCTAATATGGTCAAAATTTTGCAGCCGGTACCCTACTCGTATTCAACTTTTTGGAACAATGATTCCCAGTTAGGTAACTTTATTTCAAGTTTCTCCACGAATGTATCCGTGACATTGATTTCTACAAAGATTCTTCACAAGGATAGTCTCTCCTTCCTCGCAGTTTGATTGGTAGTACGAAAAGGGTTGCCAATCACACTAGCCATATTCATGAGGGCATGTGTGCTCCATAGTTGTGGAGAAAGTCCAGGAAGTCTTATCCAAATCGGAATTGCAGATAGCCGATCTTGCAAAAAGTTATAGACGAGGGGTCCCATCGCCGCACAACAATCCTTCCGTCAAAGGTCCAAGGACTATTTTTGAGGACCCTATTGAGATCGTCAACAAGTCCAAATTTGAAGAAATATAATTTATTTTCACGAGAATTACTTGTAGTATTGTGATATTGAAAACATAATTTTGGAGTACACGAGTGCTTTCACAGGATAGTGGGATTAAAATTATGTGATTCGGACGGCATATTCTTGACCAAAGAATAACTACAATTAGAGAATTACTTAATTTGGAATTTTAACCAAGGCAAAGTGACCGAACTCGAGTGACCCCCCTTGTGGTTACCGGGAGAGGTATGTCCCTGGCTTGGTGGCAGAAGATCAGTGGATCGAGTCACGAGGGTGTATTATTTTTTCCATTTATAAATGGTGAAAATTGGAAACAGTGAGCCCAAAAGATATGCAACGCTGCGTGCACAAAAGTTCCGTACGTTACGTTGGACATCTAATAAAAAAAACCAAGACAAAGTGGATGAGTCTACTATTATCACTGGGTTGGAAATGATTTGAGTTCGCAGGGAGCGAGCCTGATTGTACTGCTGACCTCTTTTTTGTTGGCAGCCTGGTAGGCTCGTCTGGTCCATTTGGATTTCTAGTGGCAGACCCTAAATGCATTATATTTATTGTTGTAAATTGTGTTCAAAATGCATTTATCTGCATGTAAAAATGATGTTCAGGATTTAGTTACACCATCAAGTGTTCTGACTGATGTAATTAAGATGTTTATTTGCAACTTGTATTGCTTCAAAATAGAAAGTTTTTAGGTTTTAACTTTGTGCCATGGAATTAAGAGGAAATGATGTAATTAATGTTGTTGTGAGCGGTGAAGCAAACTAATTTCCCCTTAACTTAAGTTGCACTACTTATAAGAAACCGAAACCAAACGGCATAAATGATGCAAGTGTTGAAACAAATATTGAAGCCTCGAAAAAACTTACCAAAAGATGGAGTAACTTTGAAATAAATAAGCAAAAGCAAATATTATCAAACACCTTTTCTTGTAAGGACAACAACAAAATTTTTATTCCAAAATTGAGTCGGTTGTTTTAATTCTCTGCAACTTTGTATGTCTTTCTTGTTCTTATATATGTGTGCTATTGTATTATTTTTTCGTTCATCTGACATCCTTTTAATTCTTAAAATTTTGTTGGATAATTCAGTAAGCCACATCAATCATTTTTTTCCTATACATTTTCAAACTTTAACATAAATATTATCATGTCTTGTCGTTTTTTCATTTTTCAGTTTCTTTAATGCATTATTAACTTCATAAATTCTAATTTAAGACGACAATAATATGACTATGATATCCAAATTAAACTTTTCTATGTTGCCTCATTAATTAAAAAGTTTATGAAAATAACTCATCCACCTCTTCTTAATATTGTTTTCTCTTACTAATATATTTTGCTCTTCGCTTTTGATGTACTTCATATTATCTAAGTCTCTGCTTATTTTTTCTGTCACGTCCCAGAACCAGAATACTGGAGAGCGGAGGCAGATAAAGCCAGCTACGTATACCAGAGTACTCTATGTAAAACCCCTATTCCTAGAAACCGTATTTATTATTTTATTATTAATTATTAATTTAATTATAGTAATTATGTGCTAATTAGGAGAAATATATTTTTATTAATTTTTATTTTAGGTGTTGGTGCACTTAGGGGATTTATGGGACCATTATAAATTTTTCCTAATTTATTTCATGTAGGAGACCCTTTGGACAGTTGCTAGCTTAATGGTGTGCAAAAATATATTTTTTGAATTTTTTTTATGTATTTATATATATATATATATGTGCATTTAGGGGATTTATGGAGCAATTATGAATTTTTCCGAATTTATTTCATGTAGGAGACCCCTTGAGCAGTTGCTAGCTTAATTGTATGTATTAATATAATTTTAGATTTTTCTGTGAGTATATAGGTGTGTGTGTGTGTGTGTGTATATATATATATATATATATATATATATATATATATATATATATAAAATAAAAAGAAAAGAAAATAATAATAATAATTAATAACAATTCTATTACTTAACTATTACAACTACTTAAGCAAACCATTCCAACAATTCCACATTCCCTTAGATTCCAACAGCAAACCCGCCCCCTATTGCAACTTAACCAATTCCCAGCAACACTTTTCAAACACAGCCAAAACTGCACCCCCTTGGCCGCGGCTCCTAATACCAAACCCCCTCTCACCCTTTCATATATATATATATATATATATATATATATATATATATATATATATATATATATATATATTCATCTAAAACCCTAACCTAAATCATCCAAACCCTTCCTCTTCCCATCTAGACCTAGAGAGCGCCGCCACAACAGTCGGAGAACCCCACCAGGCCGTCCAAACCAATCCTGACGACCGCGACCCCGCGCACTGCAGATTCCCACAGCGAGGTACCTGTGTTCCGGAGTTATTTTCCGTCGACTCGCTCAACCAAACGCCACCCCGTCTTCACCGGTATGCTCACCCCTTAACCCTCTTCCATATCTGGGTGATAGTAGACCTCGAACAACGCGTGACCATAAGCGAAAACAGCGCCAAAGTTGGCGGAAATAGACCGAATTCTGGGATCGCAGAAAACTGCGGTGACCACCCATCTCTCCGAGTTCGTATCTCCCACCACAGAGACCCGAATTCGATGTTTCGTGGATGTCTTCTCTCCGAGTCCCATGATTGTTAGCTGGTATTCCTATATTATGTTTATTGTGTTGTACTTTTCCATTCGAGTTGGTAGTGGATTTGTTTCCATCCAACTATCATCCTTAGATACTTATGTTGAGATCTAGTTATATAGATACTGGTTATTTATTCATATTTGATTTTCGTGGATGAGATTTAGTTTATACCCTGTGACTTGTGACATATGTTTATACCACTTGTGGATTTGATATTCATATTACAGCGTACGTATGGGTTATGGTTTCCATATATTGGAGTTGCCATATCCATGCGGCTGGCATGCTTACATGTCCTAGTCCTATGTATTTCGGGGACTGGGGCGTGACATATACATTAGAGTGGGAAAGTAAAAAAATTCACTCAAGCGGTCTGGTACTCCTCGTGGCTACCATCCTCGAAAAAGTATAGAAGATACTCCGGTACTATTACTGAATCTGGACATGCAAAACCAGGGGGGTCAGACCCCCAAATAGCAAGTACCACAAAGAAAGTCAATCTAGGAACTTAAACCAACAACACAAGCAATATGAATACTGAAGGTAAAGACTGAATGTAAATGATCTCAGGATAATAACTGAAATATTGTAAACCTGCAATGAGACATATTCTGAACTGATAATCAATAGAGTAACAAGTACAATAAATAAAAGTGTGATCATGTAAAGCCTAGACTAACCATCATCCATAAATCACGGTAAATTATATAAGTACGGCTTGATACTTTAACTAACTAGAGTTATCCCAATCCTAATTACTAACAATTATAATGCAACACAATGCTAGAGTTTCTTCTGATCGCATGTCCCTACAGTCCGTCCGGGATATCCATACGCACAAACCAGCACCAGATACTCCCCAAGATACTCCACAATATATACCACTGGATACTCAACAAGATAACTGTATAAATAACCGGGACTGCATGCAATCTAGGAAAATCCCTAACCATGTACTAAGTGAATCTCTAGTTATTAACCCCTAGAAGTTTCTTGTATGAATCCAGGTATGATATTCCTAGACATGATGCAACAAAACAAGTTCTAATAGTAATATACACAAGTTTAATATACTTTGCACAAATGGACTCAAGTAAACAACAACCAAGCCACGTGAAACCAAGTGAAGCCAGGTAAAGCCATGTAAAGTGAGGTAAAGCAATATACAACCATGTGAAGGCATGTCCATCCAGATGAAGCCAAGTGAAACCAAGCCATGTACGATGAAGCCATGTAAAGTCATGCCAAGTCAAGTTCAGTCAATCATGTCATCACGTGTAGCCGGGTGAAATCGAGTAAAGCCAAGTAAAGTAAAGTCAAGTTATCTGAAGCTATGTAAGTTCATGTCCAAATCAAGTCAAGTCATAGCATGTCCAAGCAAAAACCAGAAGAATCAAAATAAAATCACCAAAAAACCAAGAATTTATAAAGAAAGAGCACGATCGGTATACCGTCGGTACAGTCCAGTACACCATTGGTATACCGATCTAGAGATAGAAAAAATACAGCAAGTTTTGGATTCTAACAAATCGGTATACCATCGGTACACTGTAGTATACTGTCGATATGTCGTTCCAAGTAGGCAAGAAGGGTTCTAGAAAACAAAGTTCTATAAATCGGTATACCGTCGGTATACTGTAGTACACCGTCGGTATGTCGATAGGGTTCACAAAAAAATATATCTAGAAATCCAAATCGGTCAAAATCGGTATACCGTCAGTATACTGTAGTATACCGTCGGTATGTCGGTTTCCAAGAATAAACATGGTTAAGTCAAGTCTGATTTTTGGGACCCAAATTAAACCCCAAAAATTACCAGAACCAAGTCTAACAAGAAGTCAAGTCTAGGGTAAGTCTTCATAATATGGACTAAATCTCACGGTCATAACTCCGATACCGTATCCGTTACCGAGTGTAAACCCCCTCGATTTATTCTGTAGATAGTTAGAGTGGATTTGAAAAATTTTGGTTTTGGTAGCAGATGTCGAGGTTTAGAGTGGAGATAATTTATCTGGTATTTAATTTATTTAATTAAAACCCTTGGCGCGCCCTGTCATTCCTAAATTAATCGGAGCCCAATATCAGCCCATAAATTCCAACAGGCTATTGTACTTTCGACTTGACTCGCCAAATTAGGCACTGGACTTTTCCGTCTTTTAAAATCGGTTTTTGTGTGCTCTAAATTAATTGCGCAACATTCCGAAAATCGTAACCCATATTTAATTCTGTGTCGGACACCTGTGTCGTTAACCTAAATTTTGAGATACCAACTTAACCCGTTGAGCCGGACCAACTAAAGGGTCCAAGACTGACTCCAAGCCCCCACCATTTTTGGCCTTTGCGTCATTTCCGGATTTTGACCCCAAGTGCCCCCATTTAATTTAAATTCGCGGGACACATTATTTCTATTTAAATCGGGGATACCAACTTTGTAAATCATATTTTTAATCCTAAATTAATCCCAATATCATTTTAATTAAACCCGTGCCTAACGCACAATACCCCCTCACCATGAAAATTACTAAACATAATTTTCTCCACAATTTTTGTGTCATTTTATGTGTTCGTGCAATTTTCCGAATTTAAGGGGCTAAGTTGTAATTAATAAAATTATGTGTCATCACCTTATTGGCCATAAACAATGGAGAGGTCCCAAAATGGGGTCCCATTCTCACCCATCCATTCACCCCCTTCATGAAGAAACCAACTTTCCTTCATGAGAAATCACAACCCTCCATTTTGAAAGACACCATCACAACCCTCCCCCCCTTTCATTTTAAATGAATAGTTTATTCCTTCATATGTAATCAGCTCCACCCATTTTTAATGGCCAAATCCTGACCACCCATTCTCACAACACCTCCCCTATTAAATACCTCTTCAATGCACACATCCCAAGCAGGCCCTAATCTCCACATTTGGGAAACCCCCCCTCTCTCTCTCCTCCCTTTTCCATTCCCAGCCGAACTCCATACTTCTTCTTTCCTTATTCTTCTTCCTTTGTTCTTCTCCTTCTTCCTTCCTTCATCACACTTGGAGACCCGGCACCCAAATCCGGCCATCACCCTACAGCAGCTCCCCCGCCCAGCCCAGCTGTGCGACTCCCCGACTCCAGCCGTGCGGCTCCCCATCAGTCAGCACAACACATTCAAATCCGGCCGACTGAAGCTCTCCGGGGTCGACTGAAGCCCTCCGGCGCAGCTGGAACCCGCGGTTCTTCACCCTGCTGCCCAACCGACGTCGAGCCCCCGACTCCCCGCAGCTCGGCACTGCCACACCGGCGGCCGAGATATCCAACCTCCGGCTACAGCCATTGCTCCGATCGAGATGCCACCTTCATTACTTCTTCCCCCACTATTCCCGACTCTACCTTGCATTCTTCCCTGCGCCACCTAAACCTCCGGTCGAGCCTCCATGTCGTCGACTGTCAGAGCAACTCGACGAGCCCTCGACTGCCACGAAGCTTTCCCCTCGGTCATCGCTGCCACGAGCAACACCACCTGGCCTCCACAATCCACCATCACCACCTCGGTCAGATGTCGAACACCTCCATGTGGTCGACAAGCTCGACCATAGCAGCCCAGCCAGAGCTACTCCATAGGGTCGACGAAACGACCACCTCCTCGTTCTCCTCCGGTCACCAACACCGATCCCCGGCCATCACCCTGCTGTACACTCCACCCTCTCGACTACCAAACACCGATCCAACACCGCCTCCAACAACCACCTCGCCGTCGAGGTATACCACTTTTCCCCCCACTAAAATTGATATATATATTGTTGGTGTTTAGTTAGGGTTTATGTTGATATAAGGTTTTGTGTGGAGGTAGTGTAGTAATGACTTTGTGATCAATGATGGGTGACTAAAATTGTTAATGAAGGTTTAGAGTCTATTCTTACATAAGTAAATAAAATGGAATTAAAAGTTATGCAAGGAATTTTAGGTTTATGAATGTGTTAAATATTCAATGAATTGGGTTATAATTTATATACATTGTTGTTGTGCATAAATTTAAACGTTTGAGGAAGGATGGTGCTATTAACAGAGTGATTAATACCAATGAGCATATTAATGGATAAAAGGTAGAGGGATATTGATCCTTGGGTAAATATTGGGAGTTGTTTGAGGACATATATATATACGCATGTGGGTTTATGTTGTTTTAGCTGTTGTAAACTATTGCTGAAAATTAATGATTATAAAGTGTTGATGGGCATTGGGAGCAGGTGCTCGATCATGAAATAGGTATAATATCAAATGATGAGACCGTGATTGAGGATGATATATGCGAACGTGCATGATGACGTCTGTGAATACCAGGGGGAATCTGAGGATTTATCATGGCTCGAACCACTGATAAACACCGTAATGAACAGTAAGATTTGAGGATTTGGGTTGATGACATTATATCGGTGATTTAACGTATTAGATGTAACGCTCCTCTAGTCAACCCTCTAGCTTAGTGTCCAAGTGACTTGTAACTGAGATTGTAGCTTATATTAGTCATGTGTCGCATCTTATTTTATTCTCGTGATGGTTATTGATTTAAGCTTGTATCTCATCTCTAGATACTGCGGGACCTGAGGACTTGGACATGGTACCAGATCTCCGTCATCAGCAGCCGCACGCAGGCAAGTGTACCTTGCCACCCTGTATTTCAGTTTACAGATATTTCTTGTTCTTTTTGTACTTCATGCGCATATTTATGTTAGCGTTCGATACTCCGCGTCCGATTCACAACCGGGTGTTGACATTCGACGTAACGTCTTAGAATAATTGCTAGATGCTTCATAGCACCTCGATGCACGTACCTGAGTACATCGATACCCCAGGACACATTTATACACCGTGATCGTGCCAGATTCCTGTTTTCTGATACTGACATCATGACCAGAGACTGGAACGACCTTAGGGTCGCGTCTGTTGAATTAATTCTGTGTGTCGAGACTTTAGTTAGAGGTTCAGGTTCAACGCACAATCGTTGACCGCTTGGGAAGGGGAAGACAGTTACTAGACGCTTGGGCTACTCTGCACGCGCTTATATATATGTAGTATTTTGTAGTGATACCTGTATCTAGTGTAGCTGTTTCACCCGTGTGACTCTTTGCCCGGAGCTGCGGTACGTGCCGTGTGTTTCCGTGTCCGGAGCTACGGTTTTATTTTAGAAAGCCCACGCGTCGAACATTGTCTTTAAACTGTGTCACACTGGTTTTGTTATGATAGAGTACCCTGTTGTTGCACTTGTACTGTCGGTTTACTTGGCATATTGTATTTCTGTACCTTGTTACGTCCCTCTGAGGACCTGGTTCCCTGCCAGTTTTGCAGCATAGATGATTACGGAGCATTTGGAGTTGCTGTTGGAGTTGCACGTCTTACGGGCATGGTACCAGGTACTCACATTATATCTACCGGCATTATGGTTATTGTTTATTTCATCTGCTGTTGTAGCCTAGTTTTTATAGACTCATACTTCTTCTCGAGTCTATTCGAGTTAGTGTGTTATTGGGCGGCCGACTCTAGCACATATAGCTCTTTCTTGTATACTGTTGTACATTGTGGATTGAGATATAGAGGTTTACATTTATAAGATATCTAGATAGTGCCCTTCTATTTTACAGCTTATACGTATTCGAGTCAGACCAGAGTCTGGTCGAATGCGTAGCTGGCGTGTCATGTATTCCTGGTCCTACGTATTTTGGGACTGGGGCATGACATGTTTTTGTGGTGGCCCATGCAGGTCTCGATTTAAATCGTCTTGGTCACCTGACTATGCCAAGCGAGCCTGCAAATTAGGAATAGATGTTATGATTGTTGAATAGGATCTCAATCCATAATCGATTTTAAAACTCTTTGTATGTGATTATCGCCCTTGGACTTCCACTTTGCATTTGTTCAATCTTCGTCAATATCACTATCATTGTTTCTCGTCCCCTATTGTTCGGGGAGACGAATGCTTGTGACTGATGACTTCCCTCCAGAAGAAGATCGAAGACCAGACGACAGGAGATAGAATTCGTATACCTTTCTCGGAGAAGATTGTTACCTTATCAGGATAGATTGATGGGTTCTTTGGATTCTAGAACTAGTGTGGAAGGTTGGCAAGAGAGTTGGACCCAGTAGTACCCTACCCGAGCTGGAGGTAACAGTGATCTTAGAAGTACTAAGAGCTGGAAGGATTGTTGATCATGACCTAGAATAATTTACGGAAATGCATAGCCTGATAGGATAGCAATGCTAGGAACGATGATTATGAGCTAGAGGAGATGAAAATTTTAGGATCTCACTTAGGAGATAATAATCGGATTCCAGGAATTCTAGTATGTGTTTGAGGGATACCACTATTGTACTTGTGACTTGGAGAGAGGAATAACGAAAAGAAGAAATTCGAGGAATAAATTTTTTTGGGAAAACCTTGAGGAGAAGAGAAATTATACATTAGGCAAGGAGACATTTCCTTTTGAGGATTGCTGTTGAAAATAGAACAGGAGAATTTATCTTGAGGTTAAAGTCTATACTGACATTATCCTAGACGTGGATTGGTTGAGTCAATACCACGCAATGCTTGATTTTCGTCGTGGTTGTGTCATCTTTAGACCATCAGATTACCCTGAGTTTGAGTTTCTTCACAGAGCCTGGGAGCATGGTGCCCATCTACCTTACATTGTAGAAGGTGAAACAGTGTACCCCCGTATTATATCAGGGTTTGAGGATGTGTTTCTAGAGAATCTTTCGGGCATGCCACCTGACAGAAAGAGTGGTTACAGAGTTGACTCCAAGAGCCGAGCCAGTTACTTTCCCGTCTTCAGAGTAGCACCGATAGAGTTGGTTGAGTTGAAGGTCCATCGTGGAGGATCTCTTAGACAAGGGTTTCGGTTGGGCTAGTATTTTCCATGAGAAGCAACCATCTTATTGTACCAAAGAAGGACGGGACGGTACGTTGCATAACGATTATAGGGCATTAAATACCGTAGCAATAAAAAGCAAGTACCCTTGACGCGCATCGAAGATTAATTTGAATCAGCTAAGTGGCGCATATGTATTGTGAAGATCGATCTCAGATCCAGTTATCATCAGGTCAAGGTACGGAGAGAGGACATCCCGAAGACGACCTTTCGGACGAAGTATGGCCACTATGAGTTTTTAGTCGTGCCGTTTGGTTTAATCAACGCGCCAGCAATAAGTATGAGCCTAATGAACAGTATATTCCACCAGTACTTAGATAAGATCGTGGTGATAATTATCGATAGCATATTGGTATGTTCCAAGAGTTAGGAGTAGCATGAGAGACATCTCAGGATCGTATTGGAGATGTTGAGACAGAAAGGCAGTACGCCAAGCTCCGCAAATATGAGATATGTTCAGATGGAATAGATAGTCTACACATCAGGACAGTTGAGAATTCATGGAAAGGACTATCCGATGCATAGTCTAGAGCTAGCTGCGGTGATATTGCACTAAAGCTATGACGACACTACCCTTATAGAGAGCGTGTTGAGATTTATACAGAATACAAAGGTCTGAAGAATGCCTACACGCAGAAGGAACTCAACAAGAGACAAAGGTATTGGCTATAATTTATGACAGATTATAATATCGAGTTGCAGAACCACTCTGGCAAGACGAATGTAGTTTACGACTCGTCGCCAGATGTTAGAGGATTTTCAGGAACTCAGGATTGAGAATGTATTACCAAGCATGGATGGACAGATGACCAGTCTCGAGGTTCATTGAGAGGATCAAGGCAGCATTGCCTACAGATGCGAGATTTCGAAGTCTGCGAGAGAGAACAGAGGCCGGCATACGGACAGGACTCAGGATTTATGAAGACGGAACATTGAGGTGTGGAGATCGACTATATGTTTCGAGTGGCGAGCTACGCCAAGAGTTGATGACCGAGGCGCATAGCTCAATTTATTCCATTCACCCCGGGGGTACAAAGATGTATCGAGACTTGAGACAGCATTTCTGGTGGCATGGGATGAAGAGGGAAATTGCAAGATTTGTGGCGAAGTGTTTAGTTTGTCAGCAAGTCAAGGCTGAACATCAGAGGACTGCAGGATTATTGCAGCCACTTCCCATTCCCGAGTGGGAGTGGGAACACATTACCATGGACTTCGTCACAGGATTTCCGCGGAGCCATAGTGGGAAGGATGAAGTTTGGGTTGTCGTAGACAGACTCACCAAGTCTGCACATTTCTTGCCCTTCCTAGTTGGGCAATCCACAGAGATACTAGCTGACATGTATATGAGGTAGATAGTACGATTACATGGAGTGCCTGTCAGCATCGTATCGGATCGTGATTCCAGATTCACGTCACATTTTTGGCGGAGTATGCAGGAGAGCCTAGGAACTCGTCTCAAGTTCAGCACTGCGTATCATCCACAAACTGATGGACAGTCAGAGCGCACGATATAGATATTAGAGGATATGTTGAGAGCGTGCATGATTGATTTTGGAGGATCTTGGGAGGACCATCTACACTTGGTGGAATTCTCCTACAATAACAGTTACTAGGCCAGCATACAGATGGCACCTTATGAGGCACTATACGGCAGAAAATGTAGGTCGCCAGTTTATTAGAGTGACGTGGGAGAGCGTCAGATACTTGGTCCAGAGTTGGTGACAGAGACAGTAGAGAAGGTCAAGCAGATTCAGAGCCACCTGCGCGCAGCACAGGACAGACAGAAACACTGGGCAGATGCGCACCGCAGACCATTGGAATTTAAGGAGGGTGACCACGTATTTTTGAGGATATCGCCCACTCGTGGTACCATCAGATTCGGAGGCAGAGGTAAGCTGAGTCCGAGGTACATCGGACCTTTTGACATTTTGGAACGAGTTGGCAAAGTGGCTTACCGTCTTGCATTACCTCCATCATTAGAGGGATTACATGACGTATTTCACGTATCACAACTGAGGAGATATGTCGCAGACCCTAGCCACGTGCTTGATCATTCGAAGATTACAGTCGGGCTCAGTCTGTCTTACGTAGAGCAGCCAGTTGAGATCCTCGATCGCAGCGAGAAGACTTTGAGAGGGCAGACGATTCGACTGGTCAGAGTGGCATTGAAGCACCATTCACCAGGCGAGTCTACTTGGGAGTGCGAGGATTCTATTCGGCAGCGATTCCCGTACTTATTTGAGGAGCAAGGTACGAATTTACGTATAGCATTTGATTACTAGTTGTTTTTAAATTCTTTTAGATATTATCGTTCTTTACTTTTAATTTCGGGGACAAAAATTTTCTAAGTTGGGAAGAATGTAAACCCCCTCGATTTATTTTGTAGATAGTTAGAGTGGATTTGGAAAATTTTGGTTTTGGTAGCAGATGTCGAGGTTTAGAGTGGAGATAATTTATCTGGTATTTAATTCATTTAATTAAAACCCTTGGCGTGCCCTGTCATTCCTAAATTAATCGGAGCCCAATATCAGCCCATAAATTCCAACAGGCTATTGTACTTTCGACTTGACTCGCCAAATTAGGCACTGGACTTTTCCGTCTTTTAAAATCAGTTTTTGTGTGCTCTAAATTAATTGCGCAACATTCCGAAAATTGTGACCCATATTTAATTCCGTGTCGGACACCTGTGTCGTTAACCTAAATTTTGAGATACCAACTTAACCCGTTGAGCCGGACCAACTAAAGGGTCCAAGACTGACTCCAAGCCCCCACCATTTTTGGCTTTTGCGTCATTTTCGGATTTTGACCCCAAGTACCCCCATTTAATTTAAATTCGCGGGACACATTATTTCTATTTAAATCGGGGATACCAACTTTGTAAATCCTATTTTTAATCCTAAATTAATCCCAATGCTATTTTAATTAAACCCGTGCCTAACGCACAATACCCCCTCACCATGAAAATTACTAAACACAATTTTCTCCACAATTTTTGTGTCATTTTATGTGTTCGTAAAATTTCCCAAATTTAAGGGGCTAAGTTACAATTAATGAAATCATGTGTCATCACCCTATTGGCCATGAACAATGGAGATGTCCCAAAATGGGGTCCCATTCTCACCCATCCATTCACCCCCTTCATGAAGAAACCAACTTTCCTTCATGACAAATCACAACCCTCCATTTTGAAAGACACCATCACAACCCTCCCTCCCCCTTTCATTTTAAATGAATAGTTTATTCCTTCATATGTAATCAGCTCCACCCATTTTTAATGGCCAAATCCTGACCACCCATTCTCACAACACCTCCCCTATTAAATGCCTCTTCAATGCACACATCCCAAGTAGGCCCTAATCCCCAAATTTGGGAAACCCCCCTCTCTCTCCTCCCTCTTCCATTCCCAGCCGAACTCCATACTTCTTCTTTCCTTATTCTTCTTCCTTTGTTCTTCTCCTTCTTCCTTCCTTCATCACACTTGGAGACCCGGCTCCCAAATCCGGCCATCACCCTACAGCAGCTCCCTCGCCCAGCCCAGCTGTGCGACTCCCCGACTCCAGCCGTGCGGCTCCCCATCAATCAGCACAGCACATTCAAATCCGGCCGACTAAAGCTCTCCGGGGTCGACTGAAGCCCTCAGGCGCAGCTGGAACCCGCGGTTCTTCACCCTGCTGCCCAACCGACGTCGAGCCCCCGACTCCCCGCAGCTCGGCACTGCCACACCGGCGGCCGAGATATCCAACCTCCGGCTACAGCCATTGCTCCGATCGAGCTGCCACCTTCATTACTTCTTCCCCCAATGTTCCCGACTCTACCTTGCATTCTTCCCTGCGCCACCTAAACCTCCGGTCGAGCCTCCATGTCATCGACTGTCGGAGCAACTCGACGAGCCCTTGACTGCCACGAAGCTTTCCCCCCGGTCATCGCTGCCACGAGCAACACCACCTGGCCTCCACAATCCACCATCACCACCGCGGTCAGATGTCGAACACCTCCATGTGGTCGACAAGCTCGACCATAGCAGCCCAGCCAGAGCTCCTCCATGGGGTCGACGAAACGACCACCTCCTCGTTCTCCTCCGGTCACCAACACTGTAAACTCCCTCACCCAAAATAGGTATTTTGTGTATATTTTATATTATTATATTTATTATAGATGTTGAATTTATTTAGAGTATTCTCTTAGTTAATTAGAAAATAAATTTTTTTAGTATATTTACTTATATAAATATTTATTTAGAATTATTTTTAGGCTATTTTAGATTATTAAGATTTTTCCATAAATTTTAGTTAATTAAAAACTAGTAACACTAATTTTCTAGGACTTTGAAGAATTTATTTTATGTTCAAACTTAATTAAAAATATTCCAAAATTTTATTTTAGGTTCTAAATAGTCAAATATATTTTCTAGAATTTTCTGGAAATTTTCTGAATACTTTTAGTATTTATTGGGAGTTATTTAGACTAATAACTAATTTTTAGGACTTGTAGAATTTATTGTGCAAGTCCAGGAATATAGAATGGACCCACGTTATTTTCTAGGGTTTATAATATTATTATATTTTTTTTGGAATTATTTTAGAATTTTTGGAATAATGTTAGTATTTATTTTTAGTTAAATGGATAAAACTAATGTTTAGAGCTTCCCCTAATTATAGTAGTAAACTTATGAATATAAAATTATCCCAAATATTTTTCTAGGGTTTATAGGTTCAAAATATATTTTATGTAATTTTTTTCAGATTTTTATGATTATTTTTAATATTTATTTGGAGTTATTTAGATTTAAAATGACTTAAATAATGTTTTGATAAAGGCAAATCAAAAACAAATAATATAACAAAAACCATCCAATCAGATTCTGACACGTGTCAGCTTATAAATATCCATTCAGCCGCTGGTACATCCCTATATATATATATATATATATATATATTATTATAACCCTAATTATCCCATTATCTTAGAGAGAGAGAGATTTTGGAGAATTGCCATCTAGGGTTCCTTCATCTTCCACAAGCCATTGCGCATAGCTCCGGACTCCAAACGAGACCTAGTTTCTTGCGTTAGAAAGATATTGAGGTTAGATTTCTGATTATATAATTTATTTTACGAAATTATGAGTATTAAATTCTGGAAAATTCGTAGAGCACAGCATGTCCGAAAATAGACCTGTTTCAATATTTTCGCGATTCCGGGAGAACCAGGAATCAGAATCATGAACCGTTTAAAGTTTTGGGAAGCTAATGTCGAGATTATTGACATATGTTTTTCCCAGAATTTAATTCGAAGTATTTATATACTGTTAATTTTGTAGAACTTCTAGGTTAGAATTTAACCATCGGTGTACAATACAAAATTTGTATGTGCCATAATTCCCAAACGAATTTGAATTCGGACGAGCCTTAAATTCCAGCATATTTTTGACATTGAAATCTACAGGAAATCATGCATGAAAGTTGAGTTTGTGTCGGTTGACTTTTCGGTCAACAGATTGCCTCGATTTGCGTGCCATGAGTCTCGAGTTGATAAAATTCAGTTTCTTTGGACAAAATTTAGGAATTAACATAAAAATCAGAATAATAAGATTAAAATAGGATTTTTGAGTAATTATTCCAGAATTAAATAAATTAAAATAAATTATCTTTTGACGTGATAAATTTGTAATACATAGGCTATTTGGACTGTGACTTGGACTCTGATTCATACCAGCAGCAGGACCCCAGGCAAGATACCTTGCCAAATTATTTACAGTTCTTTGCATGCTATTTATATTTCTGTTTATTCATTGCATTTCTGTATTTATTGTATGTGTAGTTTCTTTCAGTCATTACTATATATTAGATATGTTGACACACACTTGACACTTAGTATCATAGAGGACAATTATTAGGCGTATGGGCTTTTAACCACTCTGGTAAACCGTAGTATATAGCTCACACTACGGGCGTGTGTCGCGCTGGTCGCTACCCCCGCGGTATGTCGATTTCTGGAGTCTCGCTGGTCGCTACCCCCGCGGTATATCGATTTCTGATGTCCATTGACGGGTGTGTGAGTTGTGAGGTAGATCGAGTAGCCTACCCTTGCCCATACGTCAAAAAGTTGTCTTCATTTGCATTCATATAGATGGTCTTGTACAGCGTACTTATTTATTTTTAAATAATATGCATGTTTACTGTATTCGAATTGGCTCGTATTTTTTGTATCTTGTTACGTCCCTCTGAGGACCTGGTCCTCTGCCAGGTGTATCTGTTCTTGAGTAATTGCAGGAGCGCAGATTTGGATGATTACTTGTGTTGCGAGGATGTCTTCTCTTCGAGCCCATGGTCGTTAGCTGGTATTCCTATATTGTATTTGTTGTTTTGTACTTTTCCATTCGAGTTGGTAGTGGATTTATTTTCATCCAACTATCATCCTTAGATATTTATGTTGAGATCTAGTTATATAGATGCTGGTTATTATTTATATCTGATTTTCGCGGATGAGATTTAGATTATACCCTGTGACTTGTGATACATTTTATACCACTTGTGGACTTGATATTCATATTACAGCGTACGTATGGATTTGGTTTCCATATATTGGAGTTGCCATATCCATGCGGCTGGCATGCTTACGTGTCCTAGTCCTACGTATTTTTGGGACTGGGGCGTGACATATTTTTGTGGTGGCCCATGCAGGTCGAGAGCATATTGTCTCGGTTACGTTACTGTACCGAACAAGCCTGCACCTAGGACTAGAGTATAGGATCTCATCCACAATTGACTATGACTCATCTTTCTTCTACTCTATTCTATTTGAATAATTGCATCCTGCTTAATTCCTGTACTCCCATAATAGTTCCTTTAGTATAGTCTCTCCTAGAATATAGAAGTTCCTGTTGTTAGATAATAAGTAGGGTAACCTTCCTATTAAGAGTACATCTAGAGTGCTGACACACCACTAAGTTTAGGATGTCTAGTGAACCCTAGAATTCCTTATCTCTAGAATTGGTTTACCATTACCCCCTGATGTGTTATGCGGACTTGAGAGTAGTATAGACACTACTAGAGTTAGTTAGAAGTTTACCATTATGGTTGCCCGTAGCATTGAGAAACCAATAGAAAACCAAAGTGAATATTAAGACTGAACCTAACCCACGCCGTTAGATGAGTATTGGAGAACCATAAATTTAGATTCTTGTCTTGAGATAAGCAGACAGTACCTTAGAAAGCCAAGAGCAATGCATAGAATATTTTCCTAATCATACCTCAAACACAGAGACTAGCATACCCCTTTCCCTTGGAAAACCATGATGCTATTTAGAGCCCCTCTATTTTCATATATTGTTCCCCTGCGCCCATAGCGTTCGCTAATTGTGCGACGACCAAAATTACGTTCTTCTTTTCTTTATCTTTCAACTCGTGCCACCTGACACTTCTGATAGTAGGCCAAGTAATTTATTTCTTTGTTAAGGACACATAGTTTGCTAGGATTATAGTTGTAATCTTGAATTTTGAAATTGTGTGCTTAGTAGTTAGAACTTGATAATTAAGTTATTCTTGTAGATTAAGACCTGGTGCTTATTCCTTAGTTTTAAATTGCGTAACTTGTACCACACCTCAATACGAGTTATATTCCCTTTCCCTTGAGGCCAGTAACTGTCCCATTCTTACTATTGACACTTGCACTATGACTAAGAGTTAAGACGACCATGACCTATGTAATATAAGAGGATACCCTAACAAGTACCAAGACCCCTTCTCGAAGACCTTAACAGGAGCTTCTACGGTACCCTTAAGACTGTCACAGTATTAGTTATTATTTTAAGTTGGGTAGTATACCTCACAACCTAGTATCACATAGTCTTTTGACCTATTATTGAAGTGTGATTGAACAACATTAATTGTATACTAGCATAAGACGACAGTGGTTATTCAGACAATAGAAGTTAGAGGTCCTTGCCCACATTTGGTCGACTAGCGACATAGACAAGGAGGTTGTATGATAACTGTAGGGATTGTAGAGTCTTTTATTATTGTTGCTTAGTTGTTTTGTTTTGTGAACTTGAATTAATTTGTACCTCCTTTCATCATCATCTAGCGTACTTATATTTGCTGCACTACCTTGACTTATGCTGCTATTATAGCCTAGTTTTGCAAGCTTACTCTTTTATCGAGCTTGATCATGAGATATGTATTATTGGGGACGCCTACTAATACATTTCAGAATCAGTGTATTAAGGTCTAGCTAACCTTAGTGCGCTTGATTCGCCCTTCGTAATACTACTTTACGTGGATTGAGATATATAGTGATTGGTAGACGAATATACTTGCCCCTAGATATGTCTGAGAGGATCGTATCGGTTACATAACTGTACTAATACGAGCATGTGAACAAAGAATTATCAAAATAGGATTTCAATCCATAACTGCTTTGACAATTCCCATTTGAATTTCTTAAACTCCTTGATCCCGATACTTCTATTCTATTACCTCACCCTTGAACTCTTTGTTATTGGTCGCCGTCTTCCCTTATTTCGGAAAGACGAAACCTCGTGCTTGGTATAAGTTTAATACACAGAGAGTACTAGATATACCCCGTAGGCCGATCACATACTTGAGGATTATTCTTTTGTAATTAAGGACATATCATATATGATATAATCGGCGTTGAAGTTTTGAGGATTGAATGACATGAGTAAATAAATTAAGGAATATTTTTCTTAAAGTATATAGCCTTCTGTGATAGATGGGTAAATTCTAAGTTGGGTAGCAGTGCATTGCCAACTTGAGAGAAATTTCTTTTAGATTGTGATCAAGTAAGATTAGATTGGGAGATTCAAGTCATTTTAATTTTGAGAAATTTTAAAAGAAGGAATAAGATAATGAGGATTTAACGAATTTTAAAATCTTGATATTGCGGACCAAATATTTATACTTTGAGCACATGATTTAAATTTTGAATATTGAAGGATGAATCATCGATTTAAATTTTGAGGATAAATATAGAATTTTAGACTTGAACAATTGGTGAATTAGATTTAAATTTTATAATTTGATGATTTGAATTAAAAGTTCAATTTTGATTGTTGGGTCACCTATTTGAAATATTGAGGATGTAAATTGAGTTTAAATATTTAAATAGTACAAAATTCTTAATTTGAGAATAGGAATAAGATTTGATTAGAATTGTTTATTGTTCAAAGTCTAGAGAAGATTATGATAGTTGAAAATGGTGATATAAATTTTGATGTGGGATGTCATATGGACTTGAGTTAGATTTGAATGTTGATTATTTAAAAAAAATCGAGAAGAGATTACGACAGGTTGAATTTTGATTTAAACAGTGGTTATCTTAATTTTGAAGTGATCGCGATAGATTTGAATAAATTTTGTTATTTAAATTTTTGGAAGAGATTGCGATTGACGTACCTTATGTACGAATGTGAATGATTTAACAAATTATACCTTATTTTAATTTCGAGGACGAAATTGTTTTAAGTTGGGTAGATTGTAAACTCCCTCACCCAAAATAGGTATTTTGTGTATATTTTATATTATTATATTTATTATAGATGTTGAATTTATTTAGAGTATTCTCTTAGTTAATTAGAAAATAAATTTTTTTAGTATATTTACTTATATAAATATTTATTTAGAATTATTTTTAGGCTATTTTAGATTATTAAGATTTTTCCATAAATTTTAGTTAATTAAAAACTAGTAACACTAATTTTCTAGGACTTTGAAGAATTTATTTTATGTTCAAACTTAATTAAAAATATTACAAAATTTTATTTTAGATTCTAAATAGTCAAATATATTTTCTAGAATTTTCTGGGAATTTTCTGAATACTTTTAGTATTTATTGGGAGTTATTTAGACTAATAACTAATTTTTAGGACTTGTAGAATTTATTGTGCAAGTCCAGGAATATAGAATGGACCCACGTTATTTTCTAGGGTTTATAATATTATTATATATTTTCTGGAATTATTTCAGAAATTTTGGAATAATGTTAGTATTTATTTTTAGTTAAATGGATAAAACTAATGTTTAGAGCTTCTCCTAATTATAGTAGTAAACTTATGAATATAAAATTGTCCCAAATATTTTTCTAGGGTTTATAGGTTCAAAATATATTTTATGTAATTTTTTCAGATTTTTATGATTATTTTTAATATTTATTTGGAGTTATTTAGATTTAAAATGACTTAAATAATGTTTTGATAAAGGCAAATCAAAAACAAATAATATAACAAAAACCATCCAATCAGATTCTGACACGTGTCAGCCTATAAATATCCATTCAGCCGCAAGTACATCCCTATATATATATATATATATATATATATATTATAACCCTAATTATCCCATTATCTTAGAGAGAGAGATTTTGGAGAATTGCCATCTAGGGTTCCTTCATCTTCCACAAGCCATTGCGCATAGCTCCGGACTCCAAACGAGGCATAATTTCTTGCGTTAGAAAGATATTGAGGTTAGATTTCTGATTATATAATTTATTTTACGAAATTATGAGTATTAAATTCTGGAAAATTCGTAGAGCACAGCATGTCCGAAAATAGACGTGTTTCAATATTTTTGCGATTTCGGGAGAACCAGGAATCAGAATCATGAACCGTTTAAAGTTTTGGAAAGCTAATGTCGAGATCATTGACATATGTTTTTCTCAGAATTTAATTCGAAGTATTTATATACTGTTAATTCTGTAGAACTTCTAGGTTAGAATTTAACCATCGGTGCACAATACAAAATTTGTATGTGCCATAATTCCCAAACGAATTTGAATTCGGACGAGCCTTAAATTCCAGCATATTTTTGACGTTGAAATCTACAGGAAATCATGCATGAAAGTTGAGTTTGTGTCGGTTGACTTTTCGGTCAACAGATCGCCTCGATTTGCGTGCCATGAGTCTCGAGTTGATAAAATTCAGTTTCTTTGGACAAAATTTAGGAATTAACATAAAAATCAGAATAATAAGATTAAAATAGGATTTTTGAGTAATTATTTTAGAATTAAATAAATTAAAATAAATTATCTTTTGACGTGATAAATTTGTAATACATAGGCTATTTGGACTGTGACTTGGACTCTGATTCATACCAGCAGCAGGACCCCAGGCAAGATACCTTGCCAAATTATTTACAGTACTTTGCATGCTATTTATATTTCTGTTTATTCATTGCATTTCTGTATTTATTGCATGTGTAGTTTCTTTCAGTCATTACTATATATTAGATATGTTGACACACACTTGACACTTAGTATCATAGAGGACAATTATTAGGCGTATGGGCTTTTAATCACTCTGGTAAACCGTAGTATATAGCTCGCACTACGGGCGTGTGTCGCGCTGGTCGCTACCCCGCGGTATGTCGATTTCTGATGTCCATTGACGGGTGTGTGAGTTGTGAGATAGATCGAGTAGCCTACCCTTGCCCATACGTCAAAAAGTTGTCCTCATTTGCATTCATATAGATGGTCTTGTACAGCGTACTTATTTATTTTCAAATAATATGCATGTTTACTGTATTCGAATTGGCTCGTACTTTCTGTATCTTGTTACGTCCCTCTGAGGACCTGGTCCTCTGCCAGGTGTATCTGTTCTTGAGTAATTGCAGGAGCGCAGATTTGGATGATTACTTGTGTTGCGAGGTTGTCTTCTCTTTGAGCCCATGGTCGTTAGCTGGTATTTCTATATTGTATTTGTTGTGTTGTACTTTTCTATTCGAGTTGGTAGTGGATTTATTTTCATCCAACTATCATCCTTAGATATTTTTGTTGAGATCTAGTTATATAGATGCTGGTTATTATTTATATCTGATTTTTGCGAATGAGATTTAGATTATACCCTGTGACTTGTGATACATTTTATACCACTTGTGGACTTGATATTCATATTACAGCTTACGTATGGATTTGGTTTCCATATATTGGAGTTGCCATATCCATGCGGCTGGCATGCTTACGTGTCCTAGTCCTACGTATTTTTGGGACTGGGGCGTGACAAACACCGATCCCCGGCCATCACCCTGCTGTACACTCCACCCTCTCGACTACCAAACACCGATCCAACACCGCCTCCAACAACCACCTCGCCGTCGAGGTATACCACTTTTCCCCCCACTAAAATTGATATATATATTGTTGGTGTTTAGTTAGGGTTTATGTTGATATAAGGTTTTGTGTGGAGGTAGTGTAGTAATGACTTTGTGATCAATGATGGGTGACTAAAATTGTTAATGAAGGTTTAGAGTCTATTCTTACATAAGTAAATAAAATGGAATTAAAAGTTATGCAAGGAATTTTAGGTTTATGAATGTGTTAAATATTCAATGAATTGGGTTATGATTTATATACATTGTTGTTGTGCATAAATTTAAACGCTTGAGGAAGGATGGTGCTATTAACAGAGTAATTAATACCAATGAGCAGATTAATGGATAAAAGGTAGAGGGATATTGATCCTTGGGTAAATATTAGGAGTTGTTTGAGGACATATATATATATATATATATATATATATATATATATATATATATATATATACGTATGTGGGTTTATGTTGTTTTAGCTATTGTAAACTATTGCTGAAAATTAATGATTATAAAGTGTTGATGGGCATTGGGAGCAGGTGCTCGATCATGAAATAGGTATAATATTAAATGATGAGACCGTGATTGAGGATGATATATACGAACGTGCATGATGACGTCTGTGAATACCAGGGGGAATATGAGGATTTATCATGGCTCGAACCACTGATAAACACCGTAATGAACAGTAAGATTTAAGGATTTGGGTTGATGACATTATATCGGTGATTTAACGTATTAGATGTAACGCTCCTCTAGTCAACCCTCTAGCTTAGTGTCCAAGTGACTTGTAACTGAGATTGTAGCTTATATTAGTCATGTGTCGCATCTTATTTCATTCTCGTGATGGTTATTGATTTAAGCTTGTATCTCATCTCTAGATACTGCGGGACCTGAGGACTTGGACGTGGTACCAGATCCCCGTCATCAGCAGCCGCACGCAGGCAAGTGTACCTTGCCACCCTGTATTTCAGTTTACAGATATTTGTTGTTCTTTTTGTACTTCGTGCGCATATTTATGTTGGCGTTCGATACTCAGCGTCCGGTTCACAACCGGGTGTTGACATTCGACGTAACGTCTTAGAATAATTGCTAGATGCTTCATAGCACCTCGATACACGTACTTGAGTACATCGATACCCCAGGACACACTTATACACCGTGATCGTGCCAGATTCCTATTTCCTGATACTGACATCATGACCAGAGACTGGGACGACCTTAGGGTCGCGTCTGTTGAGTTAATTCTGTGTGTCGAGACTATAGTTAGAGGTTCAGGTTCAACGCACAATCGTTGACCGCTTGGGAAGGGGAAGACAGTTACTAGACGTTTGGGCTACTCTGCACGCGCTTATATATATGTAGTATTTTATAGTGATACCTGTATCTAGTGTAGATGTTTCACCCGTGTGACTCTTTGCCCGGAGCTGCGGTACGTGCCGTGTGTTTCCGTGTCCGGAGCTACGGTTTTATTTTAGAAAGTCCACGCGACGAACATTGTCTTTAAACTGTGTCACACTGGTTTGGTTATGATAGAGTACCCTATTGTTGCACTTGTACTTTCGGTTTACTTGGAATGTTGTATTTCTGTACCTTGTTACGTCCCTCTGAGGACCTGGTTCCCTGCCAGTTTTGCAGCATAGATGATTACGGAGCATTTGGAGTTGCTATTGGAGTTGCACGTCTTGCGGGCATGGTACCAGGTACTCACATTATATCTACCGGTATTATGGTTATTATTTATTTCATCTGCTGTTGTAGCCTAGTTTTTATATACTCATACTTCTTCTCGAGTCTATTCGAGTTAGTGTGTTATTGGGCGGCCGACTCTAGCACATATAGCTCTTTCTTGTATACTGTTGTACATTGTGGATTGAGATATAGAGGTTTACATTTATGAGATATCTAGATAGTGCCCTTTTATATTATAGCTTATACATATTCTAGTCAGACCAGAGTCTGGTCGAATACGTAGCTGGCGTGTCATGTATTCTTGGTCCTACGTATTTTGGGACTGGGGCGTGACACCGAGTTACCAAAAATGGATGAAACAAGATTCTATCAGAAATCAAAACTGAAATGGTCACTAGGCTGGAAATCAAGATATAAACAACTATAGCAAAGCAAGTCTAAGATAGAAAGAAACACCCAAGCTCCAGGAAAGTAAAATAAAATAAAGTGAAAGAAGTTCATAAAATTAGCAAGGTGTACTTGCCTAAAGCGAGCTTCCAGCCTAAACCTTCTAGTCCACCACCATGAAGGGGTTCAGAAACCAGACTCCAGGTCTTAAGACAAAGCTCAAAGCTCGAGAGAAAATGAAGAAGAGAAGAGAGAGAAAGAAAGAAATGAAATAACTCGAGTACTATTTATAGAGAAATATCTCAAAAATATCTCGAAAAATGAAACAAATATCTGCCATCCAGTATACCATTGGTATACTATAGTATACTATCGGTATACCGGTTAGGTAGTAAAGTTTCAATTTTTAAGAATTTTTGAGCTTCCTCGAGAACCAATAAAATACAATAAATAGCACAATAATAAGTATCTGTATAAAATATGAAATACTGTGAGACGAGTCTCACAACTCTTCCCTCCTTAAAAAAATTATGTCCTCGGAATTTCCTTAAGGATCCAAAATCAACTAACAAAAAAAATCTAAGAAAGCAAGCACGAAACTAAAACAAGCAGGAAACTCATGTGAGCATAAAATTTCCTGGGCAACAACAAAAAATCAGAAAAGAAAACAATAACAGATATAACAGATAAGTTAAAGTCATGCACAAGCTATGATAGGACATGGGTATACGAATAAGTATACCTCCCGAGTTGAAGAGAAATAGATAACGAGTACGCATATCGTCATCGCGCTCCTACGTCGACTCGCCTAGTGAGTGATGACCCCAAGCAATTCGAACTAATCCGATAGTCCGGTTCTTGAGAACATTCTCCCTGTAGTCCAAAATAGACACGGGCCTCTCCTCATATGATAGGTCGGTACCAACGACCAACTCAGAATGATCTAGGATATGGCTCGGGTCTGGAATATACCTACGCAACTGAGATACGTGAAAGACGTCATGTACCTCATGAAGCGATGGTGGAAGAGCTAGACGATATGATACTTCTTCAACTCGCTCGAAAATATCGAACGGGCCTATATATCTGGGACTAAGCTTTTCCCGTACTCCAAATCTGATAACTCCACGGGTACGAGAATTTATCAGAAATATATGGTCGCCGACAGAAAACTCAAGATGGCTTAATGCCTTAGTCAAAATTATAAGTAATCACTAATTGACCGTAACACCATTAATCAAAATTCCTACTGTAACAATATAACAAATAGTTGTCAGACATTAACTACAGATGAATAACTGATTGATTAACGATACATTGTTGATACGAACAAATAATTTGAATAAATTAAACAAGATGAATACAATAGAAGACCCGATCTAATTATCAAAACATATTATCTTTTTCAAGAGTTGGAAATTAATTGTCAATTCCTCGATAATTCGTTTAATTCCAAGTGGCTACTGCAAGTATCGACTTTGATTACCTCCCTGACAAAATCCAAAACTTTCTCTACTCTGTGACTTCCATAAATTACAGAAAAAACAAAATGAACTGTAGATTGGAGGAGAAAAATATAAGAGATGTGAGATGTGAGACTCGTCTCACTGATCTAGTATACATACCCGATATACGCGTATTATACATGTATAGCTCGTTTATTGTTTAATTGCTTATATCATGTTTTATGTAATTCATGCATTGTTTAGGTTGTTTTTGTAAGTTTTTTCTTAGTTGCATGCTTTCGACAGTTGGTCCTTGGTTTTCTTGGTGTGTGGCTATGATGAACCCGGATGAGGGACATGGATTATAATCCAATGGCCTACAATCCTAGATCTTCCTATATAAGCAATCTCATTCTCTTTCCTCCACTTTTCTTTTCCTTTCCTTTCTCTTTCCTTCTTCATTTCCTCCCCAGCAAAGAGTAGCAGCCGAGCTTGGCCTTGGCCATGGGTTACCTTGATAGTGTTGGTATTAGGCTATAAATTGACCGTAGGCAAGTACATCTTGCTAACCGAAGGAACAACTAGGGATCTTGCTTTGATTCTTAGTATAACTTGTTTTAAAAATTTGATCGATTTTATTTTTGGATAACACTTAGAACTTGTCTCATTGATGATTTTGTTTTCCTTGAATTCGATTGCTCATGGAGCCGAGAACAACAAGTCGAAGAATGCAAAGTTGGCCTCAGAATGCATATAAAAAGTACGCAGGGAACCCTTGTCGCATAAAGCGAAGTTCCTGTGAGCGCACTTGCGTGTGTTTCACAGATTCCTTAGAAAATGAGCCAAAATATGTTGAGTACTCTGGACGTACTTATCTACTCCTACGTACGTTTTGTACTATGACAATTCCTTCAAAAGTACGCCAATCCTACTTGGCGCACTTTTGAATGGGTCTACAAGTCATCAAGAATGTATGTCACTACTTAAATAGTCAAGTTGGCGCACTTTGTAGATATTGCAGAGTTGACGCACTTTGGTGAAACTTTCTTTACCGGCACACTTTGTCGCTTCTGGAGAATGGCGTACTTTGTTGTGTTGGCGCGCTATGTGGCATTCTCCAGAGACGGCGCACTTTGTAGCTCTTCGTAATTACTTAATGACTAAACAATAATTTCTGACCATTCTCGAGAATTGTGTTCTCGACTGCAGGATTGTCTCGACTGCTTTGTCATGCTTTAAAACTTGTGTTTTGTCTTTTAGTAGACCTTCCTATGCTTGTTTGTGCGTCAAACCTTACTACTGTCATAGTTTATGAAAGTGCGTCAAGGTCATAGCTTTGGTACTTTCATTTGTGCGTCAATGATAGATTTATGCGCCAAGCTCCTGGCTCGCGCACTTTTATCATTGTGCGCCAAAGTCCTAGAAGTGAGATTTAGCATGATTTGTGCACCACCTTTTGCTCGTAGCACTTTTGTATCAAAGTGCGCCAAAACTGCCCGGATTGGTAATTTGTGCGCCAAAATTGTTTTTGGCCATTTGTGCGCCAATACTCTTTTTGACAATTTGTGCGCCAATAGTAGTTTTGGCCCATTGTGCGCGAATGTTATTTTCTTGCCTGATTTTATGTGACAACCGTGAATTGATGATTTATGCACTTGTATGCCAGTAATTTCTTTAATATGCTTAACTCTTGATGATTCTCTAGTTCTCTTTTATCCCGTTATTTTAGTTAATTTTGGTTATTTCCTGAATATGACATTCTTGATATTGATCTTGACTTCCTGACATAATCTAGTGATTGTACACTATAAATGAACTCCTGAATCTTGACATGGAACTGATAATCCTGATATTGTACTGATAATCCTGATAGTGGCTCGATGTAGCGCACCTGGGACACGAGAATTCATGTAACTGTCATGATCAAGGCTATTAGTAGCACATGTATTGCATGACATGTATCATCGTGGTTGATTTTGATTGTACTCGTGAAGCTACTATCCTGTCTTGCATCATGTCTAAGGCAGATTCCTGAGCACTACGGTCGAAAATCTTTGATAATTGTCCAGGCTAATAACTAGAATAATAATCTAGATTTCATTTAGAGAGATTTTCAGCGATACATGATGGATTTGGAGCTCTCCGTCATGAGGGACACACTTCCAGCACACCGACTAGTGTTGCACTACCAGAAAAGGCAAAAAAATGATTATACCTGATAAACCTATACTATGTACCCGTTCGTCTGGATAACCCGAATAGTCTGCAGGGCATCTAGCATAAGAAATCTTAAACTGTATTTGTTAGTAACTAGGACTGTGAAAACCCTAGTTAGCTAATGATAGCAAGTCGTAGGGCATGATTGACCGTGATTGCTTGATTATCAGTCTAGTCTAGTCCTGTCCTGATTTAAATTAGCAGCTGATACGAAAATGGTAACCGGAGTACTGACTCAAGATGTCATTGTTTAAATACTCTATAACTGTTTAACTGTCACTTTACCTTCTATTCTTACTGATTTGTCTGCTTGTTGGTTTTAGTTCATAAGTTTGGCTCCCTTGTGGTACTTGCTGTTTTGGGGTCTAACCCCACTAGTTTTGTATGGCCAGTTATCGGAGCGGGACCGCATGATCTCCCGTACTTCCCGCCTCAATAGAGTGAATACTAGAAGTACCATGGGCCATGAGTGGGTTCCTTTTTCATAACCCACTTGATCTTGTATAATTTTTTTTTGAGGCATTTAGTCATCGAGCACGTGTTTAGCTCGTATTTTGGGACTTGACATTCCATGTCATATCTCAGAACCAGAATACTGGAGAATGAGACTGACAAGGCCAGCTACGTATACTTAGAGCCCACCGGTACTCCGCGTATACGGTGAAGCTGTAAGACATGAGGGGTCACTACTACAAACCAACAGCAAGCCTAGGTCCAACAAACCCTAGTGTCTTAATCACACGAACAACATGAATAATAACAAGATGTAAGATCAGCTGAAATATAATAGTAAAGCGTTCAAAACTATAATATACAGATAATCATGATGATAGTAAACACAAAATGAATAAACTAGCCAAAATCTGAGTCATACATGATCAACCCTAGGATATGTTAATTATGCTATTGCCCATAGGCTAACTGATCAAACCAAAATACGAGCTAAACACGTGCTTGGTGGCTAAAATCCAATAAAAGTAGAATGTACATCAGAGTGAGAAAATAAAAAAATTTCACTCAAGCGGTCTGGTGCTCCTGGTGGCTACCATCCTCAAGAAAGTACGAAAGATCCTCCGGTGCTACTACTGGATATAGACATGCAAAACAAGGGAGGTTAGACCCCCAAATAATAAGTACCACAAAGGAAGCCAATCTAGGAACTTAAACCAACAACACAAGCAATATGAATACTGAAGGTAAATACTGAATGTAAATGATCTCAGGATAATAACGAAAATACTGTAAACCTGCAATGCGACATATCCTGAACTGATAATCAATAGAGTAACAAGTGCAAAAAATAAAAGTGTGATCATGTAAAGCCTAGACTAACCATCATCCATAAATTACGACAAATCATATAAGTACGGCTTGATACTTTAACTAACTAGGGTTATCATAATCCTACTTACTAACAATTATAATGCAACACGATGCTAGAGTTCCTTCTGATCACATGCCCCTACAGTCCATTCGGGATATCCATACGCACAAACCAGCACCGGATACTCCTCAAGATACTCCACAATATAAACCACCGGATACTCCACAAGATAACTGTATGAATAACCGGGACTGCATGCAATCTAAAAAAATCCCTAGCCATGTACTAAGTGAATATCTAGTTATTAACCCCTAGCAGTTTCTTGTATGAATCCAGGTGTGGAATTCCACAAAATCCATCCTAGACATTATGCAACAAAACAAGTTCTAATAGTAATATACACAAGTTTAATATACTTTGCACAAACGGACTCATGTAAGCCACGATAATAACCAAGCCACATGAAACCAAGTGAAGCCAGGTAAAGCCAAGTGAAGCCAGTAAAGCCATGTGAAATGAGGGAAAGCCATGTACAAATATGTGAAGCCATGTCCATCCAGATGAAGCCAAGTGAAACAAAGTCAAGCCATGTAAGATGAAGCCAAGTAAAGTTAGCCAAGTCAAGTTCAGTCAATCATGTCATCACGTGTAGCCGGGCAAAGCCGGGTAAAATTGAGTTAAAGCCAAGTCAAGTCAAGTCATCTGAAACCATGTAAGTTCATTTCCAAATCAGGTCAAGTCATCGCATGTCCAAGAAAAAACCAGAAGAATCAAAATAAAATCACGAAAAACAAAGAATTTCTAAAGAAAGAGCATGATCGGTATACCGTCGGTATAGTCCAGTACACCGTCGGTATACCGGTCTAGAGATAGAAAAAATACAGCAAGTTCTGGATTATAACAAATCGGTATACCATCAGTATACTGTAGTATACCGTCGGTATATCGTTCCAAGTAGGCAAGAAGGGCTCTGGAAAACAAAGTTCTACAAATCGTTATACCGTCGGTATACTGTAGTATATCGTCGGTATGCCAGCCAAGACAAATATCCTGAAGTCGGTTAACAATGTCAACAAGGATCGGTATACTGTAGTACACCGTCGGTATGTTGATAGGGTTCACAAAAAAATATATTTAGAAATCCAAATTGGCCAAAATCGGTATACCGTCGGTATATTGTAGTATACCGACTGTATGCCGGTTTCCAAGAATAAACATGGTTAAGTCAAGTCTGATTTCGGGGACCCAAATCAAACCCCAAAAATTACCAGAACCAAGTCTACCAAGAAGTCAGGTCTAGGGGTAAGTCGCATATCATAATATGGACTAAATCTTACGGTCACAACTCCGGTACCGTATTCGTTACCGAGTTACCAAAAATGTACGGAACAAGATTCTACCAGAAATCAAAATCGAAACGGTCACTAGGCTAGAAATCACGATATAAACAACTATAGTAAAGCAAGTCTAAGCTAGAAAGAAACACCCAAACTCCAAGAAAGTAAAATGACAGAAAGTAAAAGAATTTCATAAAATTGGCAAAGTGTACTTGTCTAAAGCGAGCTTCCAGCCTAAACCTTTTAGTCCACCACCACGAAGGGGATCAAAAACCAGGCTCCAGGTCACAAGACCAAGCTCCAAGCTCGAGAGAAAATGAAGAAGAGAAGAGAGAGAAAGAGAAAGAGAAAGAGAAAGAAAAAGAAAGAAATGAAATAACTCGAGTACTATTTATAGAGAAATATCTCAAAAATATCTTGAAATATGAAACAAATATCTACCAGGCAGTATACCGTCGGTATACTGTAGGTATACCGGTCAGATAGTAAAGTTTCAATTTTTGAGAATTTTACAGCTTCCTCGAGAACTAATAAAATACAATAAATAGCACAATAATACGTATCCGCATAAAATATGAAATACTGTGAGACGAGTCACACAACTCTTCCATCCTCAAAAAAATCATGTCCTCAAAATTTTCTTAAGGATCCAAAATCAACTAACAAAAAAATCGAAGAAAGCAAGCACGAAACTAAAATAAGCAAGAAACTCATGTGAGCATAAAATTTCTCGCGCAACAACAAAAAATCAGAAAAGAAAACAATAACAGATATAATAGATAATCTAAAAATCTATCACATGCACAAGCTATGATAGGACACAGGTATACAAATAAGTATACCTCCTGAGTTGAAGAAAAATGGATAACGAGTACGCATATCGTCCTCGCGCTCCCACGTTGACTCGCCTAGTGAGTGATGCCCCCAAGAAACTCGAACTAATATGATAGTCCAGTTCTTGAGAACCTTCTTCCTCTGGTCCAAAATAGATACGGGCCTCTCCTCATATGATAGGTCGGTACCAACGACAAACTCAGAATAATCCAGGATATAGCTCAGGTCTGGAATGTACCTGCGCAACTGAGATACGTGAAAGACGTCATGTACCTCATAAAGCGATGGTGGAAGAGCTAGACGATATGATACGTCTCCAACTCGCTCGAGAATATCAAACGGGCCTATATATCTGGGACTAAGCTTTTCCCATACTCCAAATCTGATAACTCCACGGGTAGGAGAAACCATCAGAAATACATGTTTGCCGACAGAGAACTCAAGATGACAACGGTGCTAATCTGCCCAATGACGCTGGAGATCATGATCCACTCTGAGATGCTCTCTGATCTGTCTGATCACTCCAACCGACTGTGAAATTATATCTGGACCAAGCATATTTCTCTCGCCAATGTCATTCCAAGCTAACGGTGATCTGCATCTCCTACCATACAAAGCCTCGAAGGGTGACATCTGAATGCTGACCTGGAAGCTGTTGTTATATGAGAACTCTACTAAATGCAAGTGATCCTCCCAAGATCCACTAAAGTCAAGTGTACAAGCTCGAAGCATATCCTCCAAAGTCTGAATAGTATGCTCTGATTGTCCGTCTGTCTGTGGATGGTAGGCTGAACTAAAATTCAACCTAGTACCCAGACTCTGTTGTAGGCTCTGCCAGAAATGAGATATGAACCATGAATCTCTATCAGAAACTATATTAACTGGTACGCCATAAAATCTGACTATCTGCCTCATGTATATCTCAGCTAACTGCTCTGTAGACTGGCCCATTCTGAAAGAAAGAAAGTGAGTAACCTTCGTGAGTCGATCCACTATAACCCACATAACATCTCTGCCAAACGGGGATCTAGGAAGACCGGTCACAAAGTCTATAGTAATATGGTCACACTTCTACTCCGGAATCGGTAAAGGATGAAGTAGTCGGGCCGGTCTCTGATGTTCAGCCTTGACCTGCTGACAGACTAAACACTGAGAAATAAACCGAGCTATTTTTCTCCTTATACCATTCTACCAGAAGTGCTGACGAATATCCTGATACATATTCGTCCCTCCTGGATGCACTGAGTACTAAGAACTATAGTCCTCGAACATAATCTCATGCCAGATATCTCCTCTCGGCACACAAAGTCAACTCCCAAACCAGAGAGTTTTATCCTCATGAATGCTCAAATCTGGTATGCGTCCTGACTCACACTCGGTTTTGAGCTGCTGAAGCCTGACATCACCAGTCTGCTCTGCTATGATCCTCTCAACTATAGAATACTGAACCTGTAGACTCTCTATAAAATCGATATCACCAGGTAATACTACCTCTATACCCATCTTCTGCAGATCCTCCAAAATGTGGCATTGCTCTGTCAAGAAGTAAGCTCCTCCTCTCTTGTTCAAGGTGTCTGCTACGACATTGGCCTTCCCTGGATGATACTGAAGGTCAAGATCACAGTCCGACAATAACTCGAGCCATCTCCTATGACGTATGTTGATTTTCTTTTGTGTGAACACATACCTCAAGTTCTTGTGGTATGTGAAGATCTCCACTCGATCACCATATAGGTAATGCCTCTAGAGCTTAAATGCGAACACTACTGCTGCCAACTCAAGATCATGCATCGGATAACTCTTCTCATGGTCTATCAACTCCGAGACACATAAGCTATCACTCTTCCATGCTGTATAAGGATACACCCTAGTCCCACTCCTGAAGCATCACAATACACTGAGAACCCACCTAGTCCCATTGGAAGTGTCAGAATAGGAGCCAAAATCAAACTCCGTTTGAGCTTCTCGAAAGAAGTTTGATAAGCATCTGCCCACTCAAAGCACACATCCTTACACGTCAGCCGTTTCAAGGGTATGGAGATCCTAGCAAAGTCTGCCACAAATTGCCTGTAGTAACATTCTAGACCCAGAAAATTGTGCAAATATGAAGCTGTATGGGGTAGTGGACAAATATCAATAGCCTCCATCTTCTTGGGATTTACCTCAACTCCTCCACCAGAAATAATATATCCCAAGAATGAGATACGATCAAGCCAGAACTCACACTTATTGAACTTTGCGTACATGTGATCTCTCAAACAATCTGAAGAACTACACGAAGATGCTACTCATGCTCTTCCTTATTTCGACTATAGACCAAGATATCATCAATAAACACTATCACAAACTGGTATAGGTATGGCATGAAGATGATATTCATGAGAGACATGAATATAACTGGGGCATTGGTCGCTCCAAATGGCATAACTAGGAACTCCCAATGACCATATCTAGATCTAAATGTCATCTTGGGTATGTCCTGCTCTCTGAATCTGATCTGATGATACCCAGGCCGTAAATCGATCTTAAAAAATATAGCATCCCTACTGAGCTGATTAAACAAGTCATCTATCATGGGCAAGGGATACTTGTTCTTAATGGTTGTCGTATTTAGTATTTTATAATCAATAACTAAACGCGATGAACCATCCTTATTTTTAACAAGAAGTAACGGGGCTCCCCATAGCGATGCACTAGGTCTAATGGATCCATTGGCTCTCAACTCCTCAATCATCTGGTATAAGATCTCCATCTCAGATGGTGACATCCTATAAACCCTCTCTGATACCGACTCTGCTCCCAGGATCAAATCAATGTAGAACTCCATATCTCTAACTGGTGGTACACCTGGTAGCTCTTCTGAAAATACGTCAGAAAACTCACAAGCTACTCCGGGAAACTGTGCCTCCCCAGTCTCTGCCATTATCAACGTAACCTCCGGTGACTCTACTACACCTCTCAAGAATGAGAACTCCTCCCCACTAGGTACACGAAAGATAACCTTGCCACAATGGAAATATATCGTCGCGTGTCTCGTACTCAACCAATCTATCTCAAGGACGATATCATAATTACCATAGGAAACCCTATCAGCTTCGCTAGAAACTCTCTCCCGTACACTATAACTCTATACGAGGGATATACTCTATCTACTCCCACGAGACCGTTACCAGTAAATATATTCAACCTTACAGGTAAGGACTCAGACTTCAATCCAACTCGTGTCGCAAAGCGTGCAGATATAAATGAATACGATGCACCAGAATCAAATAAAGCTAGGGTTGAATAAAAGTAGACGAGAATGGTACCTGCTACCAGCTCTCATGCTGCCAAAGCCTCCTCCATCGATAGTAAGAAGGCTCGAACTTGCCCTCTAGGTGCTAGTCTTCTCTGCTGCTGACCTCTAGGTATCGCCTGTGCCTAGGCCTGTGCATACTGCTGCGGACTATGCTGGAATGCCTGAGTCTGTGAAGGTAAAGTCCTCTGAATCTGCAGCTGCTGTACTGGTGCTGATGTCCTGTACTGCGGCACTGCTGGCCGAACTGCTGACTGGGTCGATGATAATCTAGTCTGGTTCCTCGTAGGACATGATCTGACCATGTGGTCTGATGCCCCACATACCAAGCGTAATCCCTCTGCCCTACGACACTCTGATACTATAAGCTCATGTTTTTAGCAATAGAAACAACTACGGGAAGAAAAAGAAGATGACTGCCTCTGCTGAGGGAGCGTCTGGGAAGACTGCTGAGATGATGTTGTCCTCCTCGAGGATCCAATAGCCAGGGCTCGAACTGCTGGAACTGGAGCTGATGACTGGGATGTTGATCCTCCTAAAATTTTTGGCCGCTTCTGTCTCCCAACTCGATCTTTAATCCTCTGCGATGTGTACTCATGTTGGCACAATGTTTATGTTGAGTTTTTGAATATGGCTAATCGATTAAGTTTAGCATTATGGTAATCGATCAATCACTATAGTATCTTCTACTTAAACTCAACATTGTCCAGATATGTAATATTTTCTTCTATATATTTTCTTGTTCGTCTAACATGTACTTGCAGAAAGTAGTAAGCAAGATCAACAATGGATATATGCTATATGACGATGATCCAAGGACGGCGGTATATCAGAAGATTTCGTCCAACCGCCTACGACTTATCTGGAGCCTCGCATCGGTCAGCGGACGGGGGTCGAGGGAGCAGCGCCTCTCCTGGGGGTTCAAGAGTGAAGCCCCTGAAAGGTATTCAGATTCTCAGACCTAGTTATCTTTGGACAACTGCCGTCAAGGAAAAAAGAGTCTTCAAGTCAGCAAATGTTTCAAAAGTTTGGCGTCATCAGTGCTCTTGGTTTTCATATGTAATCTTATATTTTATTTGAGTCTAGGACTTATATAAGTTGAGTCACACTGACAACTAGAAGCAACTCAGTCCACTCAAATAGCCTAAAATTATCCACCCAGAAATCATGCCAAATATATCTTGAACCTATCTACCAAACTAGTCCACATACAAACTTGGATCTACCTAAAATAGGTAAACCAAACTCGGACCAAATTTGCCCTGAATTCGTACCGAACTCAGTCACCCTTTTTAGTAGAATATATCCAATTGCACAATCCCTGATTTCTTGGCCCAACGTTCGAATTTTGAATTAATACCTGACCGAACTCTGGCCGAATTTGGTTTATCAATACCCTATAAATAAGATTGGATTTTCTCATTACTACTCAACTCAACCATTCTTAATCTTTCTATCATATAGTGAGTAAACCCTCAGAGCCTAAACTTTCTTATCTCCAAGATCAACTCCGAGCCTTCTAGTGCCAAGTGCGGTCTCGATCTAGAAGTCTACAAAGTTGTAAAGAGCTTGGTTCATCAAGATCCTCTTCTATGTGAAGTTGTGAGCCTTCGGATCAAAACTCGTGGCGTGTGAAGTTGTGAGACTCCGGATCAAATCTCGTGGTGTAAAGAAGTCGACAAGCCTTCGGATCAAATCTTGTGATTCACTATTGATGATTATAGTGGATAAAACTCCGAGCTTGAGTTCTTGGGACTGGACTAGTCCTCTCAGAGGAAAACCAGTATACATCGCATTATTTGTGTTTTCTCTCTCTTACTCTTACTCTTATTTTATTACTGTCTTGCATATACTTTGTTACTTAGTAGCTGCCTTCACTCTGCTTAATTTTTAATTGGGTAGATTATTCTGCTGCACTCTATTCACCCCCCCTCTAGAGTTGCCTTACGGTCCTTCAATTGGTATCAGAGCAGGTGCTCTCTTTATATATATATATATATATATATATATATATATATATATATATATATATATATATATATATATATATATTACTGATACCATTTGGTCCCATAATTGGTATCAGAGCAGGTGCTCTTTATATAAGAACTATTGCTCATACCAATTGCTCCTACAATTGGTATCAGAGCTAGTTCTCTTGATATTTGGCTTAACATCCTAAGAAACTTATGGCAACTGTTAGATCTATCCATACCAACAATGGTGAAGGCCAGTCCACAAATAGGCTACCCCTATTTGATGGTACTAACTACACATACTGGAAGACACGTATGAGTTTCTACCTGAAGTCACTTAATTTTGTCCTTTGGGCTGTAGTAGTAGAAGGATACAAGAAGCCACCTAGAATAGTCATAGATGGAAACCTTATAGAGAAACCTCATGATAAGTACACAGACACTGAAAAGAAATATGCTAGTCTGATGCTAAAGCTATTAACGCCCCATTCTGTGTTGTAAACATAATTTAATTTAACAGGGTCTCTACTTGTGGCACTTCGCACGAAGTTTGAAAACTTTTTGAGGTCACTCACAAAGGAACCTCACAAGTGAAGGAGTAAAAAATAAGTTGACTGACACAGGAATATGAAGCATTCAAGATGAAGCAGAACGAGATGATCACTCAAATGTTTACAAGATTCCTTGATATCGTCAACCCTCTATCCTCTCTTGGCAAGCAGTACAGTAATCATTATAAGATTCACAAAGTACTTTGTGGACTTACCAAGAACTAGAATCCCAAGGCCACTGCAATCATAGAAGGGAATAATCTCACCATGATGACCCTCGAGACGCTCATGGGTAAGCTGATGACTCATGAGCTGGATCTCAAAGAATTTGAAGAACCCACTCCAAAGGGGAAGATAATTGCCCTTAAGGCGCATCACAAGAAGGTCACAAATTACGACACCGACGACGATGAATCTCAAGATAAGGAAGTTGACTTGATCACTCGAAAGTTCAGAAAATTTTTAAAGCTTGAGAGATCAAAGAAGAAGGAGCTAAATGACAACAGTGATAAAGAGCCTATATTCTACAACTTTAAAAGGCCAGGCCACATGATGAAAGATTGCTCCAAAGCAAAAAGGGAGAATCGATAAACAAAGGAGAATCTTCATCCCACAAATATGCAAATACAAGCATCTGGTATGAAAGTGAAGTTAGCGATTCGGAAGAAGAAAGACCTCGACATGCTACAAATATATGATTAACGGCATTCACTAACGAGGTAAAAGATAATCATTTATTTAAAGAGATTTCTTATAATGAATTATCTGATGCTTTCAATGATGTATTTGGAGATCACAAGAAACTTATGGATAAGTATAAGTGTCACTACCACATCCTGAAAATAGGGGTATTTTACTCATTTTATATATTATAGGTATTGTGTGTATTTATTTTAAATAATTGCATGATATGTATATATATATGTGTACTATATATAGTGTTCATTAATGCATGAGTTAGTAGACTAGACCTAGAAGCCCACTAGATGGAGCCCTGACCGAAATATAGTGTTATGGATTTTAATTTGTAATTTTTGGGATTAATTATTTAGGGTTATAAATAATTACCGTAATTTTATTTAATTGTTGTGCCTTACCGTTGTTTCGATATTTGGAGTGCTACCCTAGCTTTTGCCTTCCAACAAATTTTGCAACCTTGTCCTAGACATGCCCGCCTTCCTTTCTGACCCTTGTGTAACTCATAAATATTCTTCCTTGTGCTACATTTTAGTCGCACAATATTTGTTGCAAACGTCTATATTTAATTCGATATAAAATTTAACTTTGTATCTTTGTGCGTTCCAATCGAAATTGGAGACACAATCTTGACCCATTTTGTGCAACCAAAATTATGATAATATTCTATTCTGAGTCTTCTATGTCCATGACACTTGTGTCCCACCTAATTTTAATCCCATGTACTTCCAATTAATTTTAGAACATCAATTGCATTAATTTTAATTAAATTGGTGTAAGGACCCAACTTGACCAAAAACTAGACCCAACACCAAACCAAACCTCCATTTACACCCTCAAGCTTCATACTAAACACCACACACCCTTTCTAGCCATTATATTACACCAAATATGGTATTTTCTCTCATTAAATTCCAAAAACCCATTTCTGTGCAATTTTCCAATTGTTGGGCATTTTATGCAAAAGTGCATTAAGGTGTCCACTCCGTTGGACACAACCCATGAATAAACCTATTTCTCCTTCATATATATTTTTTTATAATTTTTGGGAGTGTGTAATTCAACATCAACCTCCTTAAACCATGGCCTTCCAAACTTTGAACTCAATGGAATCCTAGCCATCCATTTTGAATCTAGGAAATCATAGCCCTTGAAATCCTACATAAGAACCCTTTTCCAAGTGTTGACCAAGTCAAACTTTTCTCGGTCAAACCAACCCCCTTGCATATATATATATATATATATATATATATATATATATATATATATATATATATATATATATATATATATTAATTTCTTTTATTTTTCCCATCACCCAAATACCAAGTAGCCGACTACTTTCCCTATTCATCTTCTTCTTCCTCCTTCCCGCAGCCAGAGCCCCGCCGGACCGAACCCCTCCGCCGTGCCCCGCCTGACTCCTCCGCCACTGAACTTCACCGCCACAGCAACCTCTGTCCCTCCATTCCTGAGCAGCCTACCATCCCCGCCTCCACACGACGACCACCCCTTCCTGTCAACCCGACCCCGCCGACTTCCTTTCCCTTACTTATCCGGTGACCCACCGTCGAGCCACCCTGCTGCCAGCCACCCCAACTTTCCTCCTCGTCCACCGACCCGCCTGAACCCATCTCCTCTACCGGATTCCATCCTTCTATCGACAGCAGCAGCTACGACCCCGCTATCTGCCACGACTTCACTCTCCGGCCATCCTCCTCGCCGACCGCTATTAACACCAACACCCTCTTCTCTCCTCCTCCTGACTTCTTCACATCCTCCCCGTCCTCCTCGACAGCCGGGCACAGCCCGTTCTCCTCCTCCCTATGTTCTCTTCCCGGCCACTGCTCTATTAACACCACCACCGTTCACCTCCTTCCCCTTGTCGATCTCCATCCCGACCCCGCTGCCTCCTCCCTGTTCATCATCATCACCACCAATCATCGTCATCAACACCATCACCTTCACCATCATCTTCACCATGATCATCACCATCATCTTTACCATGATCATCCCCATCATCATCGTCTTCGTAGTCGTAATCATCACCATCATCGTAGTTATCATCATCGTCATCGTCGTCAACGTCGTCGTCATCAACATCGTCGTCATCAACATCATGGACATCGTCGTCATCATCACCTCCGTCATCGTCGTCATCGCCGCTCTTGTTCACGTGCACGCCGATGCCAAGGTGAGGAGTATTTCCTCTTGTGAATTGTTGTGTACGCATACGTACACGTATGCGTATATTGTTCATTTAGTATATGTATTTAGTATGTGTTAATATATATAATTAGTATATATGTATAGTATATGTATTCCCTAGTATATGTTTAATATGTATATAATTGGTATGTATATGTATACATATATATAGTATAAATTCAATTAGTGTATATATATATATTATATATATGTAATTAATTGGTATACATATATATATTATGAGTATTAATGTTATATTCTAGTTAATAATAATGTATATTTATATATGTGCTAGGTGACCCGAGTGTAATTACGGATATCCCGTAGTTATATTGACCTATGACCCTGTGATATGTTAGCAGACTGCCATATGTACACTGACGTACTGGGGAGACCCGTGTTATTTTAATTGTCTGATCTTGCACAACAATTACAGACGCAACTCCCGTGCGATTAGACGCACACTTGACCCTAGTTGACCAGTGTCATACCTAGCGTAGCCCTGAGTTCAATGTATTTATGATTGTGTTAGTAAAATGTCTGATGCAATATTGTATTATATGATGTCTATAGGATTGTTGGATTGTTTAGACAAGACTTCGGAATCAGGTTATTGGTATTGCGAGCAGCAGGACCCCATGCGAGTACATTCTCTGACAGTTTTTATTATGTTGATTATCTCTATAATTCTAGTTGTATAGCGTACATGATTCTGATACCGTTGTATACACGAGTTGGCATCATCGAGACCTGTCACGAAGAGTCATGATTGGGATCCATCGTGCTAGCTGGGGAAATGGGAAGATATTAGTAGATTATGTGATCATACCCAACTCTATATGCATCATAGCTCACCCACACCTCACGTCGGTGCAGCCTGACCATTACATGCCTCATAGCCTGTTATGTACGATTATCCTGACTATTGCTTGCATCATAGCTATCCGGATGGTTAGCCTGACCTTACATGAATCATAGTTAATCATATGTAACAAGCCTGATCAGTCCCAAGCCAATCACATGATATGCTGATGTTTCACACACTTAGTTAGATGTTCTTGACATGTATCTCTAGTATATTGATCAATCATCTCTACATGTTCTAGTTATTGTTCTAGTACTCACTTATATTCTAGTTCATTGTTCTAGCATGCACTTGTATTTTTATTCATTGCTAGATGTACATTGATGATGACATATGCTCCAGTATTTCTATTTCCAGTATTTTATTATTCCAATATTGCTTATTGCCAGCATTTATATCCATCTTGTATTTCTTTACACTGTATTATAGTTTTTGTCAATATACATGGAACTGTTGTTAGTGCTTGTACTTCGTTCCATCCTGACTGAAAATATTTTTTCAGACTACGACTTAGAGGACTTGTTTCCAGCATACTTGGAGATTTGGATATTATGGATTGCAGGTTAGATTATTTTTGTTGTTTAGACTTGTCTTGTATTTCATTTATTTCTTTGATATCTCATCGTGCTTAGTTATGTGATTGAGTATTCCATATTATATTGTGATATATGTGCCTCCTTATGGAGTTGGATATTCGTGTTTAGATAGTATTGTGACCTAGACAGCGTTCTACCGCCGATGCTATGACGTAGGCTAGACGTACCCACGTACTCGTGCCCCAATTTTGGATGCGGGTCGTGACAATAAGCAAGCCAGAAAATATATTAAATCTTATCAGCTTGTGAATAAAAAACTTACTTGTCTACTAAATGAAGCTAGAGACTATTCATCTTCTGAAGATTATGTTTATATCTCCAAACTTAAACTTAGCTTACCAGAAGCACTTGACTGCTTTGATGAAAGTAATCAAGAAAATGCTAAACTTAAGGAGGACTTAAAATATGAGAAGGAGAAGTTGTCACACCCCAGTCCCAAAATACGTAGGACTAGGAACACGTAAGCATGCCAGCCGTATGTATATGGCAACTCCAATATATGGATATCATAATATACACGTACGCTGTAATATGAATATAAACTCACATGTGGTATATATAGTGTCACCAGTCACAGATATACTAACTCATCCACACAATAAGTCATAGAAAAGAAATAACTAAACTAGAATAATGAGTCTGAATAATCCAAAACTAATAGTCGGGTGGAGACAAATCCACTACCAATGACTATACCAATACTAAAATAAGAGAGAATAGTAAAATCACCAATATAAAATAAGGTGATGATAGAAGTGTATCAGCGAAGCGATCCCTCGCTAGAGATAATCACTGATGCTCAGAAGGTAAGACCTCCTCGGAAGAGATAAGTAGTAAGTCCTGATCCGTGCTCCTACGATTAGTCATAAACATCTACACCTGGAAAGGGACAAGGTCCTCAGAGGGACGTAACAAAATACATAGAAGCAAGTCAATTTGAATACAGTAAACATGCATAATATTTGAAAACATATAAGTACGCTGTACAAGACAATCTATATGAATGCAAATGAGGACAACTTTTCGACGTATGGGCAAGGGTAGGCTACTCGATCTAAGCCTCACAACTCACACACCTGTCTAGAACATCATCAGCTGACATACCGCGGGGTAGCGACCATCGGACACGACTACCATAGTGCGTGCTAGTTACTGCGGTTCAACAGAGTGGTTATAGCCCATACGCCTACTGATTGTCCTCTCATGATACAAAGTGCCATGTATGTGTCAACATATCTAATATATAGTAATGACTGAAAGAAACTACTGTCACACCCCAATCCCAAAATACGTGGGACTAGGAACACGTAAGCATGTCAGCTGTATGGATATGGCAACTCCAATATATGGAAACCAAAATCCACACGTACGCTGTAATATGAATATCAATCCACAAGTGGTATAAACATATGTCATAAGTCACAAGATATAATCTAAATCTCATCCACGACAATCAAATATAAATAAGTAACCAGTATCTATGAAACTAGATCTCAATATAAGTATCTAAGGATGATAGTTGGATGGAAACAAATCCACTACCAACTCGAAGGTAAATGTACAACACAATAAACACAATATAAGAATACCAGCTAACGACCACGGGCTCGAAGAGAAGACATCCATGAAGCATATATAATCATCCAAATCTGCGCTTCTCAAATACTCAAGAACAGATACACCTGGTAGAGGACCAGGTCCTCAGAGGGACGTAACAAGATACAGAAAAGCGAGCCAATTTGAATACAGTAAACATGTATATAATTTAAAAATAAATAAGTATGCTGTATAAGACAATCTATATGAATGCAAATGAGGACAACTTTTTGACGTATGGGCAAGGGTAGGATACTCGATCTAAGCCTCACAACTCACACACACGCCAGTGGACATCAGAAATCGTCATACCTCGGGGGTAGCGACCAGCGCGACTCTACAGAAATTGACATACCTCGGGGGTAGCGACCAGCGCGACACACGCCCGTAGTGCGAGCTATATACTACTGTTTACTAGAGTAGTTAAAAGCCCATACGCCTAATGATTGTCCTCTCATGATACTAGGTGCCATGTGTGTGTCAACATATCTAATACATAGTAATGACTGAAGAAAAACTACACATGCAAGAACTATACAGAAATACAATAATTATACAGAAATATACTAAGCATGTAAAATACTGTAAGCAATTTGGCAAGATATCTTGCCTGGTAAGAAAGTTGCAAGGTGTACTGTCCAAAAGTCAAGCACACAAGATCATAAGCTACGACCTCAGAACAAATGTCTCCGGATGCTGAAATAAATATCACCAACGTTCCCAGAATAAGCAAAATAGCTAAAAAGCACTTTCCTTTCGTCCAATTTGGACACAGGGGCAAAACGGTAATTTTGGGTCAAAGCGGGGTCCACGTGTCTTTGCACCGAAAAACGTGCCAGGGGTAACAGTCTCTAAATGGGACAAATTATAGGTCAAACAACTCTAAGACAAATTATAGGTCAAACAACTCTAAATGTCAATACGAACCCAACGGTATGTCCAAATGTGGATTCCGATGGGCCGAACACAATTTCGTCCAAAAAGTCAACTGTGGGGCCCGATTGGTCAACTGTCTCAGAATTGCATAAAAATTGGGTCACAGGACCAGCGCGTTACCACGAGTCCGGTGGTGCAAGTTTCGTCGCAATCTGACGAGCGTGCAAAAATATGCGCGACTTTCGCAAAAGTTGCGACACGGGGTGTGTCCGCGGATATGGATCGATTCCGGCACGCACACGCGTCCGAATCAGTTTCCGTAAATTTTTATGTGTCTGATTATGCTGCGTGCACCATTTGGTACACTTGGTACACGGCGGGACGGTCCCATTTGGCGGGGCGTGCTCCGTTTCACAATTTTTAGAAATCTGGAAAAGTGGGTTCGTGGGGTTTTTCAACGAATTTAATTCTGTCTACAGTAGTTAATAATCTAGGGTTATTTAACAAAAATTAAACTAGGTCAAGTGTTCTACGCATACCAAAAAGAATCATCGAATTTGGATCTCTGTGGTGGGAGATACGAACTTGGAGACATGGGTGGTCACCGTAGTTTTTTGCGATCCCAGAATTCGGTCTATTTTCGCCAACTTTGGCGCTATTTTCGCCTAGGGTTTCATGTTGTTCGAGTCTACTATCATACAGATATGGAAGAGGGTTAAGGGGTGAGCATACCGGTGAAGACGGGGTGACGTTTGGTTGAGCGAGGCGAAGGGAAACAACTCCAGAACACAGGTACCTCGCTGTGGGAATCTGCAGTGCACGGGGTCGCGGTCGTCAGGATTGGTTTGGACGGCCTGGCGGGGTTCTCCGGCTGCGGTGGCGGCGCTCTCTAGTTCTAGATGGGAAGAGGGAGAGTCTGGATGATTAGGTTTAGGATTTTAGAGCAATAATATATATATATATATATATATATATATATATATATATATATATATATATATATATATATATATATATATATATATATATATGAGAAAGGAAGAGAGAGGAGGGGGTTTTGGTTAGAAGCCGCGGGGGTCTGTTGCTTTCAAAAGGGCTCACAAAGCAAATGCAACAAAGGGGCCAGCGGGTGCTTTCTGGGAATGGTTGGGAAGTTGTTGGAAGGGTTTGCTTAAGTTGTTATTAATAGTTATTATTATTATATATTAGTTTATTTTCTTTTCTTTATCTTTTTATAATACTTTTCCAATTAAATATATATATGCATATATATATATATATTTGTATATATATACTCATAAGAAAAATTCTAGATTATTATAATGCACACCGTTAAGCTAGCAACTGCTCAAGGGTTCTCCTACATGAAATAAATTTCGAAAAATTCCTAATGGTCCCATAAATCCTCTAAGTTCACCAACACCTAAAATAAAAATTATTAAAAATATATTTCTCCTAATTAGCCACTAATTAATTTAATAATTAATAATAAAAAAAAGTAAATACGATTTTCTAGGAATAAGGGTTTTACATTCTACCCAACTTATAAAAATTTCGTCATCGAAATTAAAATTAAGCCACGGTAGAATGTCAAGGATGGTATAAGATTTGTATTGTTTGAAATGCAAGGCTAGGTTTAAAGGAGTGGACGATGTTGCGCGTTGTACATCTAAAAAAATCATGGAAAAATCTACATGAGCGAAAAATAGGTTTCTTCATGTGTCATGTCCAATGGTGTGGACACCTAAATGCTCTTTTGCATGAAAATGCCAAACAATTGAAAAGTTGCACAAAGATCAGAACGGATGATGGGCACGTCTAGGATAAGGGTGTAGAATTTGTAGGAAGGCAGTGGCTAGTGTAGTGCTCCAATTATTGAAGTACGATAAGGTGCGCTAAGTGATATAATTATTGCAAGAATAAAATAAAAATATCGTGTTCTATCTCTAACTGGACTCAATCTAACCTTAGTCTTACTATCTCAGCCAAGTAGGTCTAATTTTTGGGTGAGGGATTCACAATCTACCGAATTTTAAAATTTATCCATCTATCACCTAAGGCTATACATTTAGGAAAACTATTCCTCAAATTATTTAATCATATTATTCAATCCTCAAAGTTTTAACACCAAACATATCACCTATGATATGCCCTTAATCAATTATAAAAGAGAGTCACTAAGTCATGTGATTAGCTTTATGGGGTATATCTAGTACTATCAGTGTCAACTTATTCCAGCACGAGGTTTCGTCTTTCCGAAATAAGGGAAGACAGAGAGCAATAATAAAGAATTTAAGGTGAAGGTGATAGAATACAAGTACGAGGTTCAAAGAGATTAAAGAATTCGAAAAGAGAGTTGTCAGGACAGTTGTGGATTAAAATCCTATTTTTGGTAATTTCCTATTTACATGCTCGTATCTGTATAGTTATGTAACCGATACGATATGTCAGACATGTCTAGGAGCAAGTATATCCATCTACTACCATATATCTCAATCCACGTAAGGTAGTTATGCGAAGAGCGAACCAAGCGCACTAAGGTTAGCTAGACCTTAATACACCGATTCTGATTAGGCAATTGTATCATTGTGTGCACCCAATAATACATATGCCATGAGCAAGCTCGATAAAAGAATAAGCTTGCAAAAACTAGGCTATAATAGCAGCATAAATCAAGGTAGTACAGAAAATATAAGTATGCTAGATTATGATGAGAGAAGTTACAAAATAATTCCAGTTTTTAAAGAAGATAAGACTCTTACAATCTCTACAGTGGTCATACTAAATCCTTGTCTAGGTCGATAGTCGACCAAATAGGGGTATGGGATTCTAAGCTCTACAGTCTGATGAAATATTATCTTCTTATGCTAACACACAGTTAATGTCATTCAGCTACACTTTAATAATAGGGCAAAAGACTATGTGATACCAGGTTGTGAGGTATACTACCCAACTTATAAAAATTAACTAATACTGGAATTGTCTTAAGGATACCGTAGAAACTCCTGTTAAGGTCTACGAGAAGGGGGTCTTGGTACTTATTAGGGTATCCTCTTTCATTACATAGGTCATGGTCGTCCTAAGTCTTAGTCTTAGTGCAAGTGTCAATAGTAAGAATGAAACAGTTACTGGCCTTCAAGGGGAAAGGGGGATATAACTCGTATTGAGGTGGGGTACATGTTACACAATTTTAAACTAAGGGATAAGCACCATGTCTCAATCTTCAAGAATAGCTTAAACCATCAAGTTCTAACTACTACGCACACAATTTCAAAATTTAACGTTAACAACTAGAATCCCAGTAATTATATGTCCTTAACACAGAATAAATCACCTGGCCTATAATCAGAAGTGTCAGATGGCACGAGTTGAAAGATGAAGAATAGAGGAACAAAATTTAGTCGTCGCGCAATTAGCGCGCTAAGGGTTCAGGGGAACAAGTCATAAAACTAAAATGGAAAGGCTCTGCATAATGTCATAGTTTTCTAAGGGAAGATGCTATGCTAATCTCTGTGTTTGAGGTATGTTCAAGGAAAATATTATATTCATTCCCTTTGGCCTCCTAGGTGCTGTCTACTAATAATAAGACAATGATCTAAGTTTATAGTTCTTCAATACTATCTAACTATGAAGGTTAGGTTCAGTCCTAATATTCCATTTTGGTTTTCTATTGGTTCCTCAATACTAGGTTCAAACATTATGGTAAAACTTCTAACTAACTCTAGTAGCGTCTATACTACTCTCAAGTCTTCATAATACATCAAGGGATAATGGTAAACCAATTTATATATAAGGAATTCTAGGGTTCACTAGATATTCTAAACTTAGTGGTGTGTCTATATTCTCGTTGTATTCTTAATAGGTGTGCTACCATAATTATCATCCTAATAACAAGGGTTCTTATCTTCTAGCAGAAGACTATACTCAAAGAACTATTAGGGAAGTACAGGGATCAAGCAGGATGCAATTATTCAGATAGAACTGATAGGAGGAAGATGAATCATAGTCAATTGTGGATGAGATCCTATACTCTATTCCTAGGTGCAGGCTTGTTCGGTACAATAACGTAAACAAGACAATATGCTCTCGACCTGCATGGGCCACCACAAAAATATGTCACGTTCCAATCCCAAAATACGTTGGACTAGGAACACGTAAGCATGCCAGTCGTATGGATATGGAAACTCCAATATATAAAAACCAAAATCCACACGTACGCTGTAATATGAATATCAATCCACAAGTGGTATAAACATATGTCACAAGTCACAAGTCACAAGATATAATCTAAATCTCATCCACGACAATCAAATATAAATAAGTAACCAGTATCTATGAAACTATATCTCAATATAAGTATCTAAGGATGATAGTTGGATGAAAACAAATCTACTTCCAACTCGAAGGTAAAGGTACAACACAATAAACACAATATAAGAATACCAGCTAACGACCACGGGCTCGAAGAGAAGACATCCACGAAGCATATATAATCATCCAAATCTGCGCTCCTGCAAATACTCAAGAACAGATACACCTGGCAGAGGACCAGGTCCTCAGAGGGATGTAACAAGATACAGAAAAGCAAGCCAATTTGAATACAGTAAACATGCATATAATTTGAAAATAAATAAGTACGCTGTACAAGACAATCTATATGAATGCAAATGAGGACAACTTTTCGACGTATGGGCAAGGGTAGGCTACTTGATCTAAGCCTCACAACTCACACACACGCCAGTGGACATCAGAAACCGTCATACCTCGGGGGTAGCGACCAGCGCGACTCTACAGAAATTGACATACCTCGGGGGTAGCGACCAGCGCGACACACGCCCGTAGTGCGAGCTATATACTACGGTTTACCAGAGTGGTTAAAAGCCCATACGCCTAATGATTGTCCTCTCATGATACTAGGTGCCATGTGTGTGTCAACATATCTAATACATAGTAATGACTGAAGGAAAACTACACATGCAAGAACTATACAAAAATGCAATAATTATACAGAAATATACTAAGCATGCAAAATACTGTAAGCAATTTGTGTCACGACCCGCACTCGGATATTCGGGCACGAGTTCGTGAGTACGTCCAGCCTACGCCGCAGTGTCGGCGGTAGTACGCTGTCTAGATCATATTCACAGGTAAATTTAATTCTAGCTCATCCACAAGAATAAATAGGAAAGGATAATAACAGGAAATAGGAATGCTAAGATTTCATAAGCAAATTGTGACAAACAAATCCTCAGTTTATTACAGAACCAGAAGATAAATCGGGGACAAACCCGATTACTATGCTGAAAGAAAATACTAGCTAACTAGCTAACTACTCCTCAAAAGTAGTCTCCTGAGTAGGAACCGGCTCCTCAAATGTATCATCCGCTACGTCATATGGGCCATAAAAGGTGGGGGCATAGTCCTCATCATCGCCTAATATCAACAAATCCAGTCAGGAAAGGAGCAAAGTACCAATACACAACAAAGCTTAAACTAAATATTTATGACAAGTAGAAAGAAACTGACTAAGTATCATGATAAGAATATGCATAATAAGTAGTAAAATTAACTAAGAGTTAAATGCTATAAGCCAGAGACATGAATAAAATATGATTATAATGAGACAAGAAAATGTAACTGCAACAAGACAACAGGAACTATGTGTGTGTGAAATTGTGTATTTAGAATACATAGTTGGCATGTAGGGGGTTATAAGGCTAAATCAGGCACGTCATAGACGGCTATCAGTCAGGAATAATCGAGTATCAGGCTGAAGGTACAGTCGCGTACTCAACAGCTAGCAGTCAGGACATGGGGAAGGGTAAACTACATGCCTCCTAGTATTCTCCCTCCCGACACGAAAAGTAAGACATGAACTCCAAATCCTAACACTAAGTGTAATCATCCAATGGTACTAGTAGAGCAAGGAACTAATTATCACAATATAAAGATTAAACTTGAAGTGCAGGTACTTGCCTGATGTTTGGATTACAACTACGGTTCTGTCCTCGGGAAAATTTCCAGCAATGTCTCCGGATGCTGAAATAAACATTACCATCATGCTCAGAAGATATCAAATAGCTAAAAATGCCTGTCCTTGAGTCCAATTTGGAGACAAGGGCAAAACGGCAATTTCGGGTCAAAACGGGGTCCACATGTGGGCCCGCTTTGCACCGAAAAATGTGTCAGGGTCAAAGGTCTCCAAATCTGCCAAACTTAGTGTCAACAGGTCAGGAACGATGATACGAACCCAACGGAACTTTCAGAATTGGATTCCGATGAGCCGATCACAAAATCGCCCGTCGAGTGGGCCTGTGGGACCTACGACACGCGATTTCGTCAACGTTCTCGGAATCGAACCAAACTTGGGTCACAGGACCAGCGTATCGCTATGAGTCCGATGGCGCAAGTTTCGTTTTAATCCGACGTGTGAATCAGAAAAGTCGGATACGGGGCGTTGCCCGCGGATACGCGTTGATTCCGGTGTGCACGCACACCCGAATCGACTTCTGCGAAATCCCACACGTCCGTATCAACGACGCGCACGTATCTGTGAAGATCGCGCGCGACCAAGTCGTCCCGTTTGGCGGGGCGTACTCAGTTCCGGGGTGAAACAGGGCGTTATTTTTCCTGTTTTTGGATCGCGGTTCGCGATCACCACAGGACGCGGTGCCCCGAGCGGGTTGCACGGGCACCGAGGGGGTCATGCAGGCTACGCAACGCAACTGACGGAATCGAAAAAGGATAAACGAGCAGGGAGATACGCATACCTGAACAGGGTCAGAAAACCCGAAGATTACCGTGTCCGACACGTGTCCTGTACACGTGTCCTAGGGTTAGGGTTAGGGTTCTGGAGCTCAGGCGAGGAGGCGGTTTGGGTTAGAAGCCGCGGGGGTCTGTTGCTTTCAAAAGGGCTCACAAAGCAAATGCAACAAAGGGGCTCACAAAGCAAATGCAACAAAGGGGCCAGCGGGTGCTTTCTGGGAATGGTTGGGAAGTTGTTGGAAGGGTTTGCTTAAGTTGTTATTAATAGTTATTAGTATTATATATTAGTTTATTTTATTTTCTTTATCTTTTTATAATACTTTTCTAATTATATATATATATATATATATATATATATATATATATATATATATATATATATATATATATATATATATATATACTCATAAGAAAAATTCTAGATTATTATAATGCACACCGTTAAGCTAGCAACTGCTCAAGGGGTCTCCTACATGAAATAAATTTCGAAAAATTCCTAATGGTCCCATAAATCCTCTAAGTTCACCAACACCTAAAATAAAAATTATTAAAAATATATTTATCCTAATTAGCCACTAATTACTACAATTAATTTAATAATTAATAATTAATAAAAAAAGTAAATACGATTTTCTAGGAATAGGGGTTTTATATTACCAACGTTCCCAGAATGTCTCCGGATGCTGAAATAGACATCACCAACGTCCAGAAGTCCAACACACATGATCAGAAGTTATGGCCTTAGAACAAATGTCTCCGGATGCTGAAATAGACATCACCAACGTTCCCAAAATAAGCAAAATAGCTAGAAAGCACTTCCCTTTTGTCCAATTTGGACACAGGGGCAAAACAGTAATTTCGGGTCAAAGTGGGGTCCACGTGTGGCCCACTTTGCACCGAAAAGCGTGTCAATGGTAACAGTCTCCAAATAGGACAAATTATAGGTCAAACAAACTCTAAATGTCAATACAAACTCAACGGTATGTCCAAATATGAAATCCGATGAGCCGTACACAAATTTGCCCAAAAAGTCAACTGTAGGGCCCGCCAATTGGCGACTTGGTCAACTGTCTCAGAATTGCGTGAAAATTGGGTCACAGGACCAGAGCATTACCCCGAGTCCATTGGCGCAAGATTCGTCGCAATCTGACGAGCGTGCACAAAATGCGTAGGACTTTTGCAAAAGTTGCGATACGGGATTTGTCCATGGATACGGGCTGATTCCGACGCGCACACACGTCCGAATCAGTTTTCATGAAAACTCACGTGTCCGGGTACACTGCGCGTACCTTTTGTACACTTTTTACACGACGGGGCGGTCCCGTTTGGCGGGGCGCGCTCCGTATCACAATTTTTGGATATTTGGAAAAGTAAGTTTTCGAGATTTTCTAACTGGTTTAATTCTACATACAGCAGTTAATAAATTAATATAAATAATATAAATTAAACTAGGTCAAGTGGTCTCCGCATACCAAAAAGAAAAATTAAATTCGGATCTCTGTGGTAGGAGATACGTATCCGTGAACATGGGTAGTTACCGCAGTTTTCTGCGATACCCAAAAGTTATCTTTTTTTGACAACTTGGACGCTGTTTTCGCCTAGGGTTACGCGTTGTTCGAGATCAACTATCATACAGATATTGAAGGGGGATAGGTGAGGATCATACCGGCGAAGACGGGGTCGAGTTTGGTCAAGCGAGGGCGCAAAAACAGAGCCTGAACAGGGCTTCGCTGTAGTTTAATTTTTGCTGCGCGCGGGGTGCGCGGTGTTCGCGGTCGGCCGAGGATGGCCGGCGGTGGCGGCTGGGCGCGGTGGCTCGGCGGCGTCGCGGTATGGATCGAGAGGTAAAGGAGATGGGAAAGGAATTAGGGTTAGGGTTTTCTCTAATGCTATATATATATATATATATATATATATATATATATATATATATAGAGAGAGAGAGAGAGAGAGAGAGAGAGAGAGAGAGAGAGAGCGCGAGAGGGTCGGGGGGGAGGACTTGCCAGCGGGGGGGGGGGGGTTCGTTCCAATTGCTGCTGCTGCTCTTGCTTTATAATGCTAGCGGGTAGACTAAGGGGGTGCGGGTAGTGGGTTTAATACCCATTAAGAATTTATTTCATTTCATTTTCTTTTCTTTTCTTTTCATTTTCATTTTCATTTTCATTTTCTTTTTCTTTTTCTTTTCCAAATCTTTTTTTTCGTTTCTTTCTTTTTCTATTTCTATTTCTCTCTCTCTCTCTCTCTCTCTCTCTCTCTCTCTCTATATATATATATATATATATATATATATATATATATATAGAAAAAGCTAGAATTTGTATTATTGCATACCATTAAACTAGCAACTGTCCATGGGGTCTCCTACATAGAATAAATTAGGAAAAATGTATATTGGCTCCATAAATATCCTAAATTCACAAACACCTAAAAATTAAATAAAATCTATTTCTCCTAATTAGCTCATAATTACTACAATTAAATTAATAATTAATAAAAAAATTTATACAGTTTTTAGGATTAGGGGTTTTACGGTGGTCTTCGCATAGCAAAAAAATTCTAGGTTTGGATCCTTGTGGTGGGAGGATACGAGCCCTTGAACATGGGTCATCGCAACAGAATTTCTGAAATTAAAAGTGGTCATTTTTCTTCGACTTGTCGTCGATTTTTACCTAGGTTTGCGCGCTGCACGATGGAAACTAATCTACGGGATTTAGAGAGGGATAGGTGGGGATCATACCGGCGAAGACGGGGTCGAGTTTCGTCGAGCGATAGAGCGGGAAACGGAACGTGAACAGGGGTTCGTCGCTGTGATCTGTTGTTGCCGCGTGCGCTGGTGACGCACGAGCGTGCGGCTGCGACGATGGCTGGCGACGGTGCTGGCGGTGCGAGGTGGCTGGGCTGCGGCGTGGTGGATTGAAGTGGGATAGATTAAGGTTAGGGTTTTGGGTTATATAATGTAAAGTGTGTATATATATAGGAAAGAGGGGGGGATTTAAGTCGCGCGCGAGGGGGGTCTCTGTGTACAGCGGGGGGGGGGGGGGGTTAAGTGAATTTGGTTTTTATTTATTTTAGTCCCTCTTTTTTTTTTCTTTCTTTGTTTTCTATTCTATTCTTTTTCTTTTCTTTTCTTTTCTTTCCCTTTTCTATTTCTTATTTCTAATTCTTTTTTTTTATATTACTATTTCTTTTCTAATCTTTTTCTTATTTCTTATAATAACATTATTATTATTACTAATAATAATAATAATAACATTATTATTATTATTATTATTATTATTATTATTATTATACTATTTATTACTATTTCTTTTATTCTTTTCTATTTATAAACTATATATATATATATATATATATATATATATATATATATATATATATATATATATATATATATATATATAATTCGAGGAATTTATATTAGTGCATACAATAAATCTATCAACTGTCCACAGGATCTCCTACATGAAAATAATTAAGGAAAAATTATAATTGTTCCATAAATCCTCTATTGCACAATCACCTCGAAATAAAAATTAAATAAATTCTATTACTTCTAATTAGCTAATAAATGCTATAAATCAATTAAATAATTAATACGATTGAAAAATTAGGAATTTTACATTCTACCCAACTTATAAAAATTTTGTCCTCGAAATTGACACTAACCCATATTCATAATAATTATTATAGCTATTACACTATATTGCTATCTAGTAGTGCTTCCTAAAAGCATGGTCTGTCATTCTAACACTTTCTCATTTATTGTCCATACACTATTCTATTATCCTCTAACTAGTCTATACTACCCAACTTACAAGAATTCTACTTGTAGTCAAGTCTTTTGAGGCTATTGTTTAGGTTGTAAGACGAATATATTTATTGGGTCAAGAATCTTGGGGCACTTGTCTTAAATCTCACAACCATGATTTTTTTTTTGTAACCGTCAAGTATCGTAGTCTAATACTGCCATGCCACCTGACCAATATGTCTGCAAATACTTTGACTACTCTACTACAACGGTCTAGCAGCAGCTGTCGCTACTTTGCTAGCGATTTGTCATAGTTGTCAGTTCGTAACAAATGCCTTCAACTATTCCTAGGTTTAGTCTAGGTTTTATGGTAACAATTAAGGTCTTGACTAACTTTATAAAACTATTAGGAGTATGATCTATTTCAAACAATCTAACAAATTTTTATTAGGCTAAATGATGCTACTTAAGGGTTAAAGAATACAGATATTGCTATAGTGCATTTACATAAGGGTATTTATTAAGAACTCATTCTTTTAGTTATTAATCATTTACTAAACCATTTATGTTTTAACTAACAATACAAGGGTGAGGTTGAAGTAATCAAACAATTCATAATGGCACGAAGATATACGACTATGATAGGAAGAGTTAAGCACGAGATACAGAATGGATAAAGAAGAGAAGGTGAGCCACCCAAGAGGGCGAGATAGTGATGGGAAGAGAATACTACTACTGCTACGCGTGTCATCTATTAGCATTGCGTGTATGTCATCTGGGTAGAATATCAATACATCCTCATATATGCTAAACTACCTTATATATATATTTCTACGTCTATTTATACATCTAAGATCCCGTGTCATAAAGGGGGTCATGAGTATGCAATGACAAATATAACTAAAGGTCGTACATGTATCTACGACTTTCTGTGCCTGCGCTCTCTTGTTTGTCATCATGAGTGCTTGGCCTATGGGGTATATCTGGTACTATCCGTGTATCAACTTATACTAAGCACGAACGTTCGTCTTTCCGAAATAGGGGAAGACGGAAAACAACAATAAAGAGTTCAAGGAGGAGGTGATAGAATACAAGGGATTAGAAAATTTGAAAGGGAGTTGCCAAGGCAGTTATGGATTAAAATCTTATTTTAGTAAATTCCTATTCGCATGTTCACATCAGAACAGTTATGTACCTGACATGATATGCTCTGACCAGTCTAGAGGGAAAGTATATTCGTCTAACAAGTTGAGTCAACTATATCTCAATCCACATAAAGTAGTGATACAAAGAGCGAACCAAGTGCACTATGGTTGATTAGGCCATAATACACTAATTCTGATTTAGACAATGTATTAGTGTGGGCCCCCAATAATACATATGTCATGAACAAGCTCAATAAAAGAATAAGCTTGCAAAACTAGGCTATAATAGCAGCATAAGTCGAGGTAGTAAAAATATAAGTACGCTTGATTATGATGGAGGAAGGTACAGAATAATCTAAGTTCACCAAGAAGATCGGTGTTGTGCCTCTACAGTTTTTATAATAACTCATTGTCAAGGTCTCTAGTCAACCAAATGTGTGTATGGGCCTCTAAGTTCTACAGTATGGGTAAACACTATCTTTTTATGCAAGTCTATAGTTGGTGTCATTCAATTACACTTTATTAATGGGACAATAGGTCTATGTGTTACTAGGTTACGAGGCATACTACCCAACTTACAATAATTTAACTAATAGTGTTATTGCACACTAGAGTATATATTCTTAGTATAAATCATCTTCATAACCCCTATCAAGCACGAAAGATAAGATAAGATTGACGTAGAGAAGGGATCACGCAAGATGCAATGCAAGCAATCAAATGAGAATGCGAAATAAAATCAAGTGAGGTGATAATTAAGTGGATGAGATCCTATATTCTAATCCTATGCGCAGGCTTGCTCGGTACAGTGACGTAACCGAGACAATATGCTCTCGACCTGCATGGGCCACCACAAAAACATGTCACGCCCTAGTCCCAAAATACGTAGGACTAGGAACACGTAAGCATGCCAGCCGTATGTATATGGCAACTCCAATATATGGATACCATAATACACACGTATGCTGTAATATGAATATAAACTCATATGTGGTATATACAGTGTCACCAGTCATAGATATACTAATCTCATCCACACAACAAGTCATAGAAAAGAAATAACTAAACTAGAATAATAAGTCTGAATAATCCAAAACTAATAGTCGGGTGGAGACAAATCCACTACCAATGACTATACCAATACTAAAATGAGAGAGAAGAGTAAAATCACCAATATAAAATAAGGTGATGATAGAAGTGTATCAGCGAAGCGATCCCTCGCTAGAGATAATAACTGATGCTCAGAAGATAAGACCTCATCGGAAGAGATAAGTAGTAAGTCCTGATCCGTGCTCCTGCGATTAGTCATGAACATCTACACCTGGAAAGGGACCAGGTCCTCAGAGGGACGTAACAAGATACATAGAAGTAAGCCAATTTAAATACAGTAAACATGCATAATATTTGAAAATATATAAGTACGCTGTACAAGACAATCTATATAAATATAATTGAGGACAACTTTTTGACGTATGGGAAATGGTAGGCTACTCGATCTAAGCCTAAGTACGCTGTACAAGACAATCTATATAAATATACCGCGGGGGTAGCGACCCTCGTGACTCCATCAATCGACATACCGCGGGGGTAGCGACCCTCGTGACTCCATCAATCGACATACCGCGGGGGTAGCGACCATTGGACACGACTACTATAGTGCGTGCTAGTTACTACGGTTCACCAGAGTGGTTATAGCCCATACGCCTACTGATTGTCCTCTCATGATACTAAGTGCCATGTATGTGTCAACATATCTAATATATAGTAATGACTGAAAGAAACTACACATGCAAGGAATATACAGAAATGTAATAAATATACAGAAATATAATAAGCATGCAAAGTACTAAACAATTTGGCAAGGTATCTTGCCTGGCAAGAAAGCTGCAAAGTGTAACGTCCAGGAGTCAAGCACACAGGATCAGAAGCTACGACCTCAGAATGAACGTCTCCGGATGCTGGAAAAAATATCACCAACGTTCCCAGAATAAACGAGATAGCTAGAAAATACTACCCTTTCGTCCAATTTGGACACAGGAGCAAAACGGTAATTTCGGGTCAAAACGGGCTCCACATGTGGGCCATCTTGCACCGAAAAATATGCCAGGGGTAAAGGTCTCTAAATGGGACAAATTATAGGTCAAACCAATTCTAAACGTCAATACGAACTCAACGGTACGTCCAATTTTGGATTTCGGTGAGTCGTACACAAATTCGCCAAAAGAGTCAACCATGGGGCCCGCCAATAGGCGACTTGGTCAACTATCTCAGAATTGTATGAAACTTGGGTCACAGGACCAACGTGATACCACGAATCCAATGGCACAAGTTTTGTCGTGTTCTGAGAAGCGTACACTAAATGGCGCAGTGTTTTACAAAAGTCGCGATACGGAGATTTTTTATGGACACGGGCTGATTCCGACGCACAAACGCGTCCAAATCAGTTTCTGTGAAAGCCCACACGTCTGGGTATACCGTGCGTGCCTTTTGGTGCACTTGGTACACGACGGGGCGGTCCCGTTTGGCGGGGCGCGCTCCGTATCGCAATTTTGAAAGTTTGGAAAAACAGGTATTTCGTAATTTTTAACCTATTTTAATTCCGCATATAACGTCTAATAAAATAATATAATTGACATAAAATAATCTAGGTTAGGTGGTCTTCGCATAGCAAAAATAATTTTTAGGTTTGGATCCTTGTGGTGGGAGATTCGAGCCCTTGAACATGGGTCATCGCAACAGAATTTCTGAAATTAAAAGTGGTCGTTTTTCTTCGACTTGGCGTCAATTTTTACCTAGGTTTTTGCGCTGCACGATGGAAACTAATCTACGGGATTTAGAGAGGGATAGGTGGGGATCATACCGGCGAAGACGGGGTCGAGTTTTGTCAAGCGATGGAGCGGGAAACGGGACATGAACATGGGTTCGTCGTTGATGATTTATATGCCACCTCTAAAAAGTTAGAGATTAGATTGGGAAAGCATGTCGTACAATCTACTACTCATTCTAACACGAGACATATGGCTAAATAAAAGAGCACTCACAATAAGATAGTAGCAAGTAAACCAAATGCTTAACACTACCATGCATGTATAATACAACATACTTCACATTATTATGCATTTTATTATAAATATCCACGTAAGACACGTCACACTACTTCACATAATCATGTCTACCCTTTTACACCAAACACAAATGCTTATGCTACATGTCATTATTGTGGTTTAAAAGGACATACTACACATCAGTGTAAGGCTAGAAAATTAGTTGATATGAATATGTATAAGTGGGTTCCTAAAGCTAATAAATATGGATCCAAACCTTGGATACTAAAGTCTTTGCCTAACGATGTAGGTAGAACGCTTTGTGTCGAAATTTAGCACCGAGAAGAATGTTGGTGATTGCAAATCTACAAAGGTCATCTTCCAAGTAATTGCACCAACATAAGCATGGCTCCTTGAGCCACCTTGGTAACATGTTAAATGTTTCTTCCTAAATGGCTATAATTATAGAATCTAGAATGTTTTTAATTAATGTTTTACTACTATCTCTTATTGATATACTTTAGTTATTTATTTTTAAATCAATAAGAGATATATAAAACTAGCATAATTAGTTTAATTTTCTTTTGATTTATGGCTAGTTACTGATTAGTTCACACTCTGGAATCATTTACTATGACATAAGTGTCTATACTTGCTGATATAACTTTTAGTAAACTTTATTCGTCAAGAATTAGTATTCTGGATTTTGATGATGTATGATGTTATAATTAACATATATACCTGTTTAAATCTAAGTTCTTTAAAATTAAGATTACTTTTGGTTATAAGCCGAAAGGGCCCTTCTGTCAAAAAGGCGTAAATAGCCTAAGCGATACGGTACTTAAGTGTCTTCGGACCACCGCTAGCTGGGATATGGCCTTATAGCTAACCCAAGATGATTAACACTTTATTGAATAATGATTTGTTAAGGTCTATTTGTAATTGTTTTCATAATACAACAGTGAATCTAAGTCCTACTTTTGATTTAAAGTTGACAAATTTTAGTATAAACTGTGACACTATAACTTTAGTAAGCACTACTGTATTTTTCTAATTGTTTCAAAACTATGCCACTTAGTTTTAATTTGAGTTTAGACTTTGACTAGTTACAATGATATTAGAGAGAAGTTGTTTAATTATCTCTTGCATATGACTAAATGTGCATATTCATTTATGCTTCTCTTGTATTATCGTTACCCAATATTTCTATATTAATGTACTGCATCTAGTTTCCTACAATTGGTATCTAGTTTCCATTTGGTAAGTATATGGTTATGATATGCATGTCATTATTTTATATATGGTGATATTCTAGCTACTTACTCATAATTTACCACATGATCATATTATATGCTTTATGTTACTCACATTGTCTTCTTGATATATTCTTCGTTTGCGGGAGAGCCGTAAACTTTATATTTTGACAATGGAGGAGAAATATGTCAAATATGTGCATATTCGCTAACGTCGTACTACGGGAGAGCTTATGCACATGTAGAAGCTTCGGTAAAGATTTGTATCAATATCTCCTATTACAAGGAAGTTTCATTTTGATCATGTCAATGGGGGAGAAGTAAGTTTAAGTATGTAAGTATATGTTTAGGTAGTATACGTATAGTGATTTGTGCTTATTTTTTATATATGCATCGAATATATATGTCTTAAACTTAACTGATTTGCCATAATAAAAAAGGGAAAGATTGTTGGCACAATGTTTATGTTGAGTTTTTGAATATGGCTAGTCGATTAAGTTTAGCATTATGGTAATCGATCAATCACTATAGTATCTTCTACTTAAACTCAACATTGTCCAGATATGTAATATTTGCTTCTGTATATTTCCTTATTCGTCTAACTTGTACTTGCAGAAAGCAATAAGAAAGATCAACAATGGACATATGTTATATGACGATGAGCCAAAGACGACGTTATATCAGAAGATTTCATCCAACCGCCTACGACATATCTGGAGCCTCGCATCGGTCAGTGGACGGGGTTCGAGGGGGCAACGCCCCTCGTGGGGGTTCGGGGGTGAAGCCCCTAAAAGGTATTCAGATTCCCAGATATGGTTATCTTTGGACAACTGCCGTCAAAGAAAAAAAAATGTCTTCAAGTCAGCAGATATTTCAGAAGTTTGGCATCATCAATGCTCTTGGTTTTTATATGTAATATTATATTTATTTGAGTCTAGGATTTATGTAAGTCGAGATGCACTGACAACTAAAAATTAACTTAGTCCACTCAAATAGCCTAAAATCCATCCACCCAGAAATTAGGCCAAATATATCTTGAACCTATCTACCAAACTAGTCCACATACAAACTTGGATCTACCTAAAATAGGTAAACCAAACTCAGACAGAATTTGCCCCGAATTTACACCGAACTTAGTCACCCTTTTTAGTAGAATATAACTAGTTGCACAATCCCTGATTTTTTGGCCTAACGTTCAAATTTTGAAATAATACCTGATCGAACTCTGGCCGAATTCGCTTTACCAATACCCTATAAAGAGGATTAGATTTTCACATTCCTATTCAACTCAACCATTCTCAATCTTTCTATCCTATAGTGAGTAAACCCTCAGAGCATAGACTTTCTTATCTCCAAGATCAACTCCCAGCCTTCTAGTGCCAAGTGCGGTCTCCGTCTAGAATTCTACAAAGTTGTAAAGAGCTTGGTTCATCAAGCCCCTCTTCTGTGTGAAGTTGCGAGCCTTCGGATTAAAACTCGTGGTGTGTGAAGTTGTGAGACTTCAGATCAAATCTCGTGGTGTAAAGAAGTCAGCAAGCCTTCGAATCAAAGTTTGTGATTCACTATTGGTGATTATAGTGGATAAAACTCCTAGCTTGAGTTCTCGGGACTGGACTAGTCCTCTCAGAGGAAAACCAGTATATATCGTGGTGTTTGCATTTGCTCTCTCTTACTCTTACTATTATTTTATTACTGTCTTGCATATACACTGTTAGTTAGTAGCTGCCTTCACTCTGCTTAATTTTTAATTAGGTAGATTATTCCGCTGCACTCTATTCACCCCCTCTCTAGAGTTGCCTTACGGTCCTTCAACTCATACCTCCTGGCTGCCCGCATCACAGCGTCAAATGTCTAAAACTCATGCTGCTCCACCGCCAAGATAATCTCTAAATGGAGTCCCTGTTGGAACCTCATCACCCTCTCTAACTCAGTCGCTACTAAAGTGGGAGCAAACCGACTAAGTCTCGCAAACTCCGTCGCGTAACCGTCGATGGTCCTGCTATCTTGTCTGAGGTTGCAAAACCTCTGCTGAAGCTCGTAACGTGCCACTCCATCAAAAAACCTTACCTGAAACCTCTCAGTAAAAACTGCCCATGGAATCGGTGCTGTGAGAGAAACCTTCCACACTACCCACCAGTCACGAGCCAAGTCCAACAACTGTAGCCTCACTATTGCTACACGTTCTCTAGCCAAAGTTCCTGCTGCCTATAAGATTGACTCAGTGTTATGTAGCCAAGCATCAGACGAAATTGCATCCTTTGTGCCATAAAAGTATGGAGAACTGAGACGCCTGAAGCTGGTCGCATAATTATGGATCTGAGAACCACCTCGCTCCAACACTGTCTGGACCGAATGAGTGAGTACGTCACTCTGGTGCTGCTGGGTCATCATGAAACCCTGAAGGACATCCATTAGGCCTCGGGCAACACCCTCTGGCTACTCGAGCTGAACTGGGTGCACAGGTGCTGCCTGTTGTTCCGGTTCCGTCGGTCGATCTGCCTCTTGATCTACTCTAGACATTGCCCTTGAATGCTGAGGCCGATCTCCAGAAATATGCTGGGCTCCCCAATGCTGACCCTCCTCAAGCTACACTCGATCCATCTGGCTGATAGTAACAGGAAAAGTACCCCTAAAAGTTAAGGATACAAGAGTCAATCGAAGAACATGATAGATCAACGAATAAAAAGTTATCAAATCAAGAATAAGGGATGGAGAAAAATGACAAGGGATCAAAAAATAGTTTAGGATTGAGACATCTAGCAACTGTAACAACCCCCACACATCTGTAAAACTAGATCAAATTTGCTCAGACAGACATAATCCGCCCAGACAGACCTGCATGGGCCACCACTAAAACCATATCACGTCCCATAACAAGAATACTGGGGAGCAGGGCTGACAAGGCCAGCTACATATACTTAGAGCACACCGGTACTCCGCATATACGGTGAAGCTATAAGACATGAGGGGTCACTACTACAAACAAATAGTCAAGCCTAGGTCCAACAAACCCTAGTGTCTCAATCACAAGAACAACAGGAATAATAACAAGATATAATATTAGTTAAAATATAGTAGTAAAGTGTCCCAAACTATAATATACAGATAAGCATGATGCTAGTAAACACAAAATGAATAAACTAGCCAGAATCTGAGTCATACATGATCAACCCTAGGATATGTCAATCATGTTATTGTCCGTAGTCTATCTGATCAAACCAAAATATGAGCTAAACACGTGCTCGATGGCTAAACGCCAACAAAAGTATAATGTACATTAGAGTGGGGGAAGTAAGAAAACCTACTCAAGCGGTCTGGTGCTCCTAGTGGCAACAATCCTCAGAAAAGTACAAAAGATCCTCCGGTGCTGCTACTAGATCTGGCCATGCAAAACCAGTGGGGTTAGACCCCCAAATAGCAAGTACCATACAGGAAGTCAATCTAGGAACTTAAACCAACATCACATGCAATATAAATACTGAAGGTAAAGACTGAATGTAAATAATCTCAGGATAATAAAGAAAATATTGTAAACCTACAATGAGATATATCATGAACTGATAATCAATAGAGTAACAAGGGCAAAAAATAAAAGTGTGATCATGTAAACCCTAGACTAACCATCATCCATAAATCACGGTTAATCATATAAGTACGGCTTGATACTTTAACTAAATAGGGTTATCACAATCCTAATTACTAACAATTATAATGCAACACGATGCTAAAGTTTCTTCTGATCGCATGTCCCTACAGTCCATCCGGGATATCCATACGCACAAAATAGCACCAGATACTCCTCAAGATACTCCACAATATAAACTACTGGATACTCCATAATATAACCGTATGAATAACCGGAACTTAATGCAATCTAGGAAAATCCCTAGTCATGTACTAAGTGAATCTCTAGTTATTAACCCCTAGCAGTTTCTTGTATGAATTCGAGTGTGGCATTCCGCATAATCCATCCTAGACATAATACAACAAAACAAGTTCTTATAGTAATATACATAAGTTTAATATACATTGCATAAACGGACTCATGTAAGCCACGAAAACAACCAAGGCATGTGAAACCAAGTAAAGCTAGGCAAAGCCAAGTGAAGCCAGGTAAAGCCATATAAAATCAGGCAAATCCATGTACAACCATGTGAATCCATGTTCATCCAGATGAAGCCAAGTGAAATTAAGGCAAGCCATGTACGATGAAGCCATGTAAAGTCATTCCAAGTCAAGTCAAGTCAATCATGTCATCACGTGTAGCCGAGAAAAGCTGGATAAAATCGAGTAAAGCCAAGTCAAACTAAGTCATCTGAAGCCATATAAGTTTATGCCCAAATCAGACCAAGTCATCGCATGTCCAAGCAAAAACCAGAATAATCAAAATAAAATCACGAAAAACTAAGAATTTCTAAGGAAAAAGTACGATTGGTATACCGTCGGTACAGTCCAGTACACCGTCGGTATTGTTCACTATTAAATGAGTTCTTGCAAACTTTGTATTTAAGAAAATAAAAAGAGTACAAAAAATCCTAAACAGAATTATCTAAGTACAATATTTTGATTTGGTTGTGATGATGGAGGTTGAGAAGTGCAGCGACTATTTTGCTCCGTTGACGATCCGATGCAGGGTGAAGAAGCTTATGTTCTCTCTTTGTTCGTCTCTGTATGTTCTCTCTATGTTGGTGACCCCTGTGTATCTGTCCCCATTGTTTAGGCAGGCCACCCGGGTATATATAGTCATCCTTGGACGCGCATATGTTGGGCTGCATGGATCCTAGAGGGTGCTACGTTGCCTCTTAAACAGGGTACTGCTATAACCGTGAGCGGGCAAGGATTTTACGTAGGTGCTTGTTGGCATTTTCTGTTGCTGAAGATCTGGGTGGTTCTTGTCCTTTGTGGGCGTGACTTGGTCAGCTTGACACATGGTCCGCGCTTGTTTGGAGAGAATCACTCCTGTCGTAATAGCAAGATTTTTTCTTCATGGAGTCTGAAACATATGTGGCCAGAGACGCATGAGACGCATGTAGTCTTGGATGCATGGGGCCAAAGACGCATGGAACGCATGGAGTCTTGGACGTATAGGGTTAGAGACGTATGGAACGCATGGAGTCTGGGATGCATAGGGTCAGAGACGTATGGAACGCATGGAATCTGGGATGCATGGGGTCCTTTCTGTGCTGTACACGTGGCATTGTACACCCATTAAGAGTAAAGTTTTGTGTTGATGAGAGAATTATGTCGTTTAGTATGTTTACGTCTTTTAAGGCATTCAGAAAATCCTCTTTATCAGGATTATGTGTCAGGTCCATCCGCAGCCAAAGCTGCTTTGGCTGATTGGGACGCATGGATGTCGCCTTACTGGGCCATAGGGTGACTCTGCGGCCTGATCTCTTCTGAGATTTACTTTGCGGTGCATGGTTGTTGGACGTATGGGTCCATATTTTCCATGCTTCTATAAGACCCCCTTCAAAGTTTTTAAACTGACAAGTTTGAAATACTTTGAATAAGAAGCATAGAGGAAAAGCATTTTGGTCGCATGTACATTGTGCCGCATGGATATTGGGACCGCTAGGTCGCGGGCCGCATGGATGGGCACTTTCAAGATGTCATTTCTGCATTAACTGATAGATTTATTTCGATTTGGAGTGGATCTCCTAAGATTCTGACCCGCCTCTTCACACGGATCCCAAGCTGATGGTTACGAAGGTAAGACCGTCTCAAAAACCCAACCGTCCACCGTAGAGACTTGATAGCTGGACACGGGAACCTAGGGGCTGCCATTATCTCTTTGACAGCCTATAAATAGGAGTCTCGGGGAAGAGAGAAATACTTTTTTGTCTTGTTGAGTTCTCCTCTCCCTTCATCTGTGACTTTTTCTGCTCCGATCACTTTCTTCGACTATCTGCCATGGCACCCAAGGCTTCATTCTCTGCTCCCGCAAAGAAGATCGACAAGGGGAAGCACTTGGCTTTCGCACTTAGCACCAAGGATAATTCTTTCACTTTTTATGAGGACGATCAGACGCCCATCCGAGGTATGATTTGGGGGGGGAGGAGTACAGATGTTTGGACACTTCGCGTATGGTCTGCTGCATGATTAGAACATATACGGACTGGTCCATATGACCATGCCGCATGTTTATGCGTGGGTCTTACTTTAACCGTATGCTCTGGTCTTGACTTGACCGTATGGAGGTCTTGTTGTGGCTCGGCCGCATGGAGGTCCTGTTGTGACTCGGCCGCATGGAGGTCCTGTCGTGACTCGACCGCATGGAGGTCCTATTCTGACTCGACCCCATGGAGGTCCTGTTCGTGACTAGGCCGCATGTATCATATGCGTCCCTTTATGCACTCAAGTTTATTTTTGATGTGCATGTCATCTTGAGGTCTCTAACCGTCTTCTTATTTCTGGTTTTACGGTGACTTTAACCGTGGTTCCGTCAAGGGAGGTGCTTGTGTGTCATGCTCAGGACGCACTGGGTGTAAGGTTCGACCACATAGTGGCAAATATCCAGGCCCAGATAAACAAGGGTCAATCTGAGGCAAGAATGAAGTTAATAATAGACCGGTCTTCGTTCTTTTTGCTTAGACAGTTGAACTCTGGGCCGATTGAGGGTTCGAATGGCGTTTCTCATTTGAAGCCTATCTTCCTATTTGGGGATGCTCTCACTATCTCGGATGCTAAGGTAGTAAAGAAAAATGAGAGCTGGACCTTCTCCTCTGGCGGGATGAAGATATATATACCTACGATGGAGCGCCACTTGCCTTTGTCGGCCTTCAATCTGGTATCCCTCCCAAGGAAGATGTTGGGCACCCTGACCCCAGGACAAAAGGGAGCCCAAGTCGGCCGCATTCGTTTTAACTCTAAACTTAAGAGAGAAGCGGCGACTAAGGAATCATTTTCTTATTCTCTTCGCGGGTTGGAACCTGGCGCTTTCATGAGTGAGATGGGGTCGAATGTTCATATCTACGGAGCTGAAACTTTTCTGAACCAGCTCGCAGACAAGAGGTCCTATCCAAAGTAGAAAATATGCTTGCTCAACTAGGTGCACCATTCATGTTCTTGGGTTAATTTGACCTTGTGGGTGCTAGAGAAGTACGAGCAGCCCCTGAAGGAGGCCAACCTCTACTACGCCATAAAGGGTTCCTCTTACGGTTTGGAGAAGAACCCAAAGTTGTTCATGGTTTGACTGAGATGTACAATTGTCGCACCGAGACCTTCTTTACTCCTGGTGGGGAGATGGGACTTGCCCTCCACGAGATATACGATGTTTCATAGTTGCCATGGGGAAACGAGCCGTATGAAGAGTATACGCCTGATAATAAGAAATTTGAGGAGTTGGAGACAACATTCGGGTTTTCTCATAGAGTACCGGGAATTATAGTGCCATCAAAGCACTTGCCAGCAAATTTTGAAGAAGAGGAAAGAAGAACATAGGGAAAGTTACCCCACACCAAGGCCTGGATCCATTACCTCTTTAATATTGAAGGTTCGGGTCGGGTCATCATTCAGAGACCTCAAACCCCGAGTAGTGTCGATGACCTAGTGCGCGGTACTAAGAGAACAACCGCATCTGGTGAGGGGTTTGGTAGCTCCGGTGATACCTTCATCTACCTTTACCAAGACACCCAGCCACTGTCTGATAAGGCTGTGATATCTGTATTCTTGATGATATGGCTGCTAACTTGTGTAGTCCAGGGGGCTCCGGGTCGATCGAGAGGGCTAGCCGCAATCTCATCCTCCCCGCTGTGAAGTTAGTTTTTGGCCATCATCTAGATTTACTTCCAGCGATGGTCTGCAGCATCCATCGTAGGCTCCATAATTTTATGAGCAAAGTGATGGCTCATGGTGGTCCTGGGGATTTGAACCGGGTTGAGATGTCCTACCATTATATAATGGGTTGGCTGTTAATGAACTACCCGTCTTTGATGCATCCTAGAGTTGAGGGGTTGACGACATAAGCTGATACTTTTAATCACCAGTATGGTGGGATGCCCTGGGTTCATACTGAGGTTCCCGCCTGTCGATATACACTCACCCGCGTAGCAAACTATTCCTTCTTTATCTCGATCTCGAAGTTCACAAAGGACGAAGTGAATAGGGTTCAGTGTGATTGTGGTGTTGACCGTCAGGTTCTGTCCCCGAAGCTCCTTTGTTGGTTACTTTCCATCTGGCCTTCCCATTTGGTATACCAAAATCGGAACCTCGTCTTCTTGGAACCTTACCTTCCGAGTAGGTTTGCTCGTCAGTTTGGATATAGCCAACCGATGTTGAGCAATCCAAGCCCATGTCTTAGTTTTGAAGGTAGCATTCTTGATGGAACCCGAGCCTGGGATTATTAATTTGCTACCAACACTCAAGTCCAGTTTACCCTTCTCGAGGCTAAAGTCCATGTACATACCCTCCATGCAGCATCTCTCTTTTATGTAGCCGTGAATGCGCCTCCACCTGGCTTTGACCGGGACACTAACTTCATCGCGGGTACTAAGTTGAAGCCCCGATACAGGGAGTCCCAGAAAGGTTGGGGAAAAGGCAAGGGGAAGGATGTGCTTGTCAATTCTGACTCAACGACGGGGGAAGTAAATGCTTCCTATGACCCCTCGCCTCAAGTGAACTCTCCAATGAAGCGCAGGGCCTCCCAGATACGGAGCCCTTCGTCAAAAAAATAGAAGGCAGGAACTATCCGTGACTGCGAGGCCGCATTATAGGAAGCGGATTACTGTCAAGGCCCCTGTGCCGGCTGGGGACAAAGAAGGACCAGAAAAAGAGGATGAGGAGGAGGTAGGACCCCTGACTCTGGTGGCTTCAGACCCAGAGCTAATTCCAGACGCTGAGGCAGTATTCGCGCGACCTCTTGGCTTAATTCTTTCCAGTCCCCTCTATAAATATCTTTCTTCTTGTCTGTTTAAAAATTTGCAAAAACATGAGTAGATGGTCTGACCCCAATGGTCTACGGCCGTCATGGTTTCTTATGCGCAGCCGGATAAACAGATTGCTTCTCCTGGGTCCGAGGCAGTGGAACCTGTTCCCGAAGGCTCTGGTGGTTATGTTCCGGGGGAGTCACTGGTGGAATCAGCCCCTCTCCCATCTTGGTGGATGACTTGGATCGTCCAAAGCAAGTTCAGACTGTACTGGACGAGCGTCAGGTCCCGTTGTCTTCTCTGGGTATGTTATTTTGTAACTTTTCTAGCGAAGATATTTTTTGGCTTCAACTTCACATTCTCCGGACGAATTTAATTGTTGGTTATTCTGATTCTGCAGACCTACCTCTCCCCTGAAGATCGTGGATATGACTGCAGAGGAAGGCATCATGGAAGAATAGGGTAGTGAGCTCGTTAGGGGGAGGTTTGAGTCCATTCTTCGCTTTTCTGGAGGTGAGGAACATCCCGTCGTGCCCCCTACTGAGACTGTGATGGAGGAGATTCATGTTGTTACAGGCCCTTCTGGCATGGCAGTTTCTCCTCCAACTATTATCGCTGGGGGTTCTGTGGCTGAAGCCTCTTTAGACAGCGGGGTAGTAAGCCGCAGCGATGAGGTCCTTGAGGTCGTTGGGTCACCTTCTGAAGCTGACGCGACTAGGTCTAAGGATGGTACACCGGTGGGAGCCGATGCGGCGAGGCACCTCGTTACTTCTGTCCCCAGTCTCGGTATAACTCTGGCATCCGTGGTTCAGCTGCCGGGTATCCAGGCACTTCGTAAGTCCATGAAAGATTGGATCATAGACAGGACTACCGGTTTCTCCTTTACTGCTGCTTCACCTTCGAGATTTTCGAACATAGTTGTGCTTCCTGCTGCACCTGCGGCCTATTCTTTAATCCCATCGCCTCTAACTCCGGCTACATTGGAAGTGATTAACAAGAACGTCAAGCCCTCCATTCGGAGCTTCCATATGTTCTTTAAGGGAGGGATTGAGGGCGTGCTGGAGCACAACAAATGTTTTGCCTGGGAAAGGCACTTTGTCGAGGGCCAGGTCCACTCTCTGAGCGGTATCCCAGGTTTCGAACAGATAGCCAACTTTCTGGGCTATAAACTCGTGGAGGTGGAGAAATGCCTAACGAAGTTACGGCAGTACCAGCAGGCAGATATGGGAATGCTGATATTCTATGAATATAACGAGTTCTCAAAGAAGGTAGAGACGGAGAAGGCCTTCTTTGCTTCGTCTATGGAGTGTTTGCAGCGTGATCTCCAAAATTTGCAGGAGAGGTGTGATAGGCTGGGCGATCTCAAAGAAGAGTGCCTCTTCCGGTAAAAGGGCTTGACTGAGCAAATTAGATAGCTCCAGGTCGAGCTTGAGGGGAATAGGATACGGGAGACCCAGTAGGAAGAGGAGGTTATCCGAACCGAGGTGAGCCAAATAGCGCAGAACACGGTTGGCATTGAGGTTCTGGTGCAAAAGCTAGAGGGCCGACATGAGTCTTACGCTCACTACTAGGATCCTGAGGTTATGGCCCAAGAGGTTCAATGTCAGGCCCAGGTGTGCCTGGATGGCCATATTTCCCATCTTCACGAGAGGATAGCGGATTTATGCTCTGACTCATAGAACCAGCAGTTCTTCTTTTGCTCTTTTGTGTCCCTATTTTGCCTTCGAATTTGGGATCTTGACAATCCCTCGAATGTAGTTTTGTTTTCAATTTCTCTTCGTGGAAAGAAATAAAATTTATTCTATTCATTTGTAATTGTTTATGTGAGCTTTGGATACTGTACTAGAGGTAATATGGACATAGTATAATATCGCATCTTGTCTAGGATATCCTACTAGGGGACTTAGGTGGACCTATTATTTGTTGCGCACATTGAGTGAAAATAATAAGTTCAAAAATAATCCCTACCAGATGTATTGTGGACATGATAGGTTTTGTGGACCCGTTACTTCTTGTGCACCTAAGTGCAAGTAATAGATTTAGAACAAGCCCTACCAGAGGTGATATGGATGTGGCAGGCTTTATGGACTTAACACCACTAGCGTACCTTGGTAAGTACGGATGATAAGTTGAGATGAAAACCAATATCAGAGGTAATATGGACGTAATGATTGATAGCCAAGACCTGGGAGCTTTGCTCAGAGGTAATATGGACATGAAAAACTCAGCCGGGAGAAATAATAGGACAGTAGTTCAGAGGTAATATAGATGTGAACTAGCGTCTGGGAAACCCGTCGAGGATTGATTTGCTGAGTGTGGTCTATCCGAGAATGAAGATAGGCCTGAGGATTGCTCCGCTAGGGAGACTAGAGTTTAACGAGACTGGTTTTTGGGTGGTCCAAGCGGGAGTGTGCCGGTGAACCTAAGGATAGCTCCGCTGGGGAGACTTGAGGATCCATCATCTGTTGCGTATCTAGGACTCCTGGATACAGATAATTTCTTTAACAAAAATTTATAAAGAAGGGAAAATATTGTACAACGGCACTCGCTGGGGATAAAGAACCAAGACTGTAAGGACTGTAGATCTTCATTTCTCGGCTGGGGATAAGGGAAGTACAAGTATAGCTTAGACATAGTACTTTTTCAGGAACTTGCCGTTGATAGGCATCATGAGCAAGTCGTCGTTGGGTTTCTGAGCTGGTAGGCACCGTTGGAGAATACTGATTCTACGACGAACGGGCCTTCCCATTCGAGTTAAAATTTGTCGGCTGTCTTGTGGGTCATAATTATCGGCCTCCTTACGCTCAAGACGAGATCACCCACTTGGTAGGTCCTCTTCTTCACCCGTTTGTTGAAGGCTCCCGAGAGACGCGCTTGGTATAGCTCAATGCGCTGCTGAGCTAAGAGACATTTCTCGTCGAGTACTTTTGTCATGACCCGTACCCAAAAAATCGGGCATGAGTCGTGGGTACGTCCAGCCTACGCCGCAGCATCGGCGGTAGAACGCTGTCTAGATCTACTATCTAGCTAACAATCTCACACAACAATATAAGTACCTGTCAAGATCTCAACTCCAAACGGAGGAACAATATAATAAAAATAATACCAATACTCAATCACGATCTAAGCACGATAAGATAACAAGGAAGTCTAATAACTACAAAGTCTAAACAACAACTACTACTAAATCAACAACAATAATAATAATAACAACAATATATCCTGAATCAAAATACAATACAAGTCTCAAACCAAAAGCCGGGGACAAATTCGGTACCAAAAGCTAATAAATACAAATGAGGTCCTAGTGATCCCGGCTACCAACCCGAAAATCACTCCTGAACTAGGGGGTCCCTGTCTGCACCATCGACAGGCTGAGGTCCATAAAATATCGGACACCAATCTTCCAGATCCTCTGAAAAATATATCCAGTCAGGATTGGAGCAAGTACACCTCTAACAGCAGTTTCAGTTAAATGATAAAAACTATAAAGCAGTTGTAGCAAGTAGCACAAGGTTAAGAAAATAAAGTATGAACAAGAAAATATATATATCAACTGGTGCATAAAGGTAAAGATGTATGAAACTCAGAAGCAAGATAATAATGACTGCAGGATACGAGAAATCTAAACTAAGATCAAGTGTGTGCACAATGACGTGAAGTGAGTCCAGCAAGAATAAATGTAATGAGTCCAGTCCAGAAAGTATAAGTGAGACCAGTCAAGAAGTGCAAGAGAGTCCAAACTAGAAAGAATGAACTCGTGTCTCTGAAATACCTAAACGGCTAGGGTAAGTACGGCTCACCTCACACTGGGTGTGTGGCTGCTATCATTCCAGATTAGACAAGAGGGGGTGATTCCAGTGATTCCAGTTGAGAATATTTACATGTCTACTCGAGTATTTTCTCGCCCCGACTAGTACAAGTGAATCCAAGACCCGACATATAAATCAAGTATGAGTCCAGCCAGAAATATGAGTGATGCCTGTAGTGAGTCATAATGTGATGCCAGTAGGTGATTCCAGAAATAGAGGCCTGAAACATGAAGTATACGTGTCGCAAGTGAATAAATCCAGAAATATTACTCTGTGTCGTGCCAGAAAAATCAGATAATACTATACTAGAAGCTGAATCATAATAATCATCAGATAATAAAAACTATCAGAAAATGTACTCGCCTGACGTCCTGAGCAACTAGCAATCTGAACTAGCGTCGCAAGGACCTATTATGAAAAGCAAGGTTAAACGAGATTCGAAAGAGTTAAACAGATATAAAATAACTAAAAATAAGCTTCTAGGGTTGTTCTAGGTCAAACGGGTCAAACCGGTGAAATCTGGGTCAAAAAGTCAACTCTTGGTCCAAAAAGTCAACTCTAGGTCAAATCTAGGTCAAAAGTTGACTTTGGCGGTCAATTGGGTCAACTACGGTCAACTCTAGGTCAAACTAGGGTGCCCCTAAAATTCTAGGTCAAAACTAGCTCATTAAGCTAGTAAACCCTCAAACTCGCCTCCTTGAGATACCGGGATACCTTCGGTATCCGATATCTCAACCTACGCGATATACCCCGCCTATACCCACTATTATATATACTAGCACGTATATATATATATATATATATATATATATATATATATATATATATATATATATATATATATAAAAGCATCTCTAAACTCATTCCCAGGTAAAAACCTAATACCTCACCCCGATACCCAATACCTTGAGTATCTCAAGGTATCGCAATACCTCGCCTTAACCCTCTCTAACACTAACTAACTAGCTAACTATCTATCTATATATATATATACTACCATATACTACTATATATATAACATCAATATATATATATATATATATATATATATATATATATATATATATATATATATATATATATATATATATAATTTAGTATTAGGCTATACCTCAATACCTTACCTCCGATACCTCACTTGCATCAATACCTTGATATCTCAAGGTATTGAGATACCTTACCCTCTAACTCTAACTAACTAGCTAACTATATATATATATATATATATATATATATATATATATATATATATATAACCTAGTATTAGGCTATACCTCAATACCTCGATACCCCTATACCTCAATACCTTGGTATCTCAAGGTATTGAGATACCTTACCCTCTAACTCTAACTAACTAGCTAACTATCTATATATATATACCTATATATATATATTACTATATGTAAACATCAAAACATATATATAAGTATATCTATATATATATATATACAATGTATCTAGCTATATAGATATATGTATCTATATACATATCTATATATATTTACCTATATATATATATATATATATATATATATATATATATATATATATATATATATATATATATATATAAAGGGGGGGGTACTAGCCGCTGCTGATACTGCGTTGCTGCCGCTGATACTGCGCTACCGCTGCTGCTGCTGCTGAATTCTGCGCTGCTGCATTTGCTCTTCCACTCCCTCTCTAACTCTCTATCTCACTATCTTAATCTCTCTCGCTCTAGCTCTCTATCTCACCCTCTCTCGACACACATACCAACACACACATATAAACATATATATATATACACACTAACATATATATATATATATATATATATATATATATATATATATATATATACACACACACACACACACACACACACACACACACATATATATATATATATATATATATATATATATATATATATATATATATACACACACACACACACACACACACACACACACACACACACATATATATATATATATATATATATATATATATATATATATATATATATATATATATACACACACACAACCACACACAACCTCACGTACAACCACCCACACTACCCAAACACACTACACTCACCCTCACACAACCCACAACACACACACTTGTCACGTCCCAGTCCCAAAATACATAGGACTAGGTCACGGAAGCATGTCAGCCGCATGGATATGTCAACTCTAATATATGAAAACCATAACCCATACGTACGCTGTAATATGAATATCAAATCCACAAGTGGTATAAACATATGTCACAAGTCACAGGGTATAATCTAAATCCCATCCACAGAAAATCAAATATAAATAAATAACTAACATCCATATAACTAGATCTCAATAAGAAGTATCTAAAGATGATAGTTGGATGGAAACAAATCCACTACCAACTCGAATGGAAAAGTACAACACAATAACACATTATAAGAATACCAGCTAACAATCACGGGCTCGAAGAGAAGACATCCTCGAAACATAGATAACCATCCGAATCTGCGCTCCTGTAAATACTCAAGAACAGACACGCCTGGAAAGGGACCAGGTCCTCAGAGGGACGTAACAAGATACATAGAAGCATGCCAATTTGAATACAGTAAACATGCATAATGTTTGAAAATATATAAGTATGCTGTACAAGACAATCTATATGAATGCAAATGATGACAACTTTTTGACGTATCGGCAAGGGTAGGCTACTTGATCTAAGCCTCACAACTCACACACCCGTCTAGAACATCATCAGCCGACATACCGTGGGGGTAGCGACCCTCGTGACTCCATCAATCGACATACGGCGGGGGTAGTGACCATCGGACATGACCACCATAGTACGTGCTAGTTAGTACGGTGTTACCAGAGTGGTTAAAGCCCATATGCCTACTAATTGTCCTCTATGATACTAAGTGTCAAGTGTGTGTCAACATATCTAATATATAGTAATGACTGAAAGAAACTACACATGCAATAAATATACAGAAATGCAATAATATATAGAAATATACTAAGCATGCAAAATACTGTAAGCAATTTGGCAAGGTATCTTGCCTGGTAAGAAAGCTGTAAAGTGTAACATCAAGATGTCCAACACACAAGACCAGATGCTATGGGCTCAGAACAAATGTCACCGGATGCCGAAATAGATATCACCAACATTTTCAGAATAAGCAAAATAGCTAGAAAGCACTTCCCTTTCGTCCAATTTGGACACAGGGGCAAAACGATAATTTCGGATGAAAGTGGGGTCCACGTGTGGCCCACTTTGCACCGAAAAATATGCCAAGGGTAACCGTCTCTAAATGGACAAATTATAGGTCAAACAAACTCTAAATGTCAATAGGAACCCAACGGTATGTCCAAATGTGGATTCCGATGGACCGAACACAATTTCGCCCAAAAAGTCAACCGTGGGGCCCGGCAATTGGCGACTTGGTCAACTGTCTCAGAATTACGTGAAAATTGGGTCACAGGACCAGCGCATTACCACGAGTCCAGTGGCACAAGTTTCGTCGTAATATGACGAGCGTGCACAAAATGCGCGCAACTTCCGCTAAAGTTGCGATATAGGATTTGTCCGCGGATACGGGCTGATTCCGGCGCGCACACGCGTCCGAATGAGTTTTCACGAACTCTCCCGTATCCAGGTACACTGCGCGCACCGTTTGGTATACTTGGTACACGGCGGGGCGCGCTCCGTTTTACAACTTTTGGAAATCTAAAAAAAATGTGTTCTCGGGGTTTTTCAACGAATTAAATTCTACCTACAGCAGTTAATAATATAGGGTTATTTAACAGAAATTAAACTAGGTCAAGTGGTCTACGCATACCAAAAAGAATTATCGAATTCGGATCTCTGTGGTGGAAGATACGAATCCGGGAACATAGGTGATCACCGCAGTTTTCTGCGATCCCAGAAATTGGTCTTTTTCCGCCAACTTTTGCGCTGTTTTTGCCTATGGTTACGTGTTGTTCGAGGTCTACTATCACACATATATGGAAGAGGGTTAAGGGGTGAGCATACCGGTGAAGACGGGGTAGCGTTTGGTCGAGCGAGGGGACGAAAAACAACTCAGGAACACTGGTACCTCGCGGCGAAAATCTGCAGTGTGCGGGGTGCGCAGGGTCGCGGTCGTCGAGATTGGTTTAGACGGCCTGGCGCGGTTCTCCGGCTGCGGTGGCGGGCACCTTAAGTCTAGATGGGAAGAGGAAGAGATTAGGTTGATCTAGGGTTAGGGTTTTAGGATGAAAACTGAATATATATATATATATATGTATATAAGAGAGAGAAGGGGGGGGGTCGGTCAATAAGCCGCGGGGTACTTGCTGTGTAGTTGATTGCAATAGGGGGTGTTTCATTAAGGGGCTGGGCTCACAAAGGGGCGGGTAGTGTCTGTTAGGAATGGGTTGGTAGTATATGGGTAGGAATAGTTAGTAATGGTAATGGATTTTTCTTTTTCCATTTCTTTTCTTTTCTTTTCTTTTCTTTTCTTTTCTTTTCTTTTCCTTTTATAATTTCCTTTAAATATATATATATATATATATATATATATATATATATATACGTACATACTCATAGAAAAATTCTAGAATTACACTAATACATACCATTAAGCTAGCAACTACTCAAGGGGTCTCCTACATGAAATAAATTCGGAAAAATTCCTAATGGTCCCATAAATCCCCTAAGTTCAACAACACCTAAAATAAAAATTAATAAAAATATATTTCTCCTAATTAGCCACTAATTACTACAATTAAATTAATAATTAATAAAAAAGATTAATACGATTTTTAGGATTAGGGGTCTTACATTCTACCCAACTTATAAAAATTTTGTCCTCGAAATTAAAATTAAGCCGCGGTAGAAAGTCAAGGATGGTATAAGATTTGCATTGTTTAAAATGCAAGGCTAGGTTTAAAGGGGTGGGCGATGTTGCGCGTTGCACAAAGGTCAAAATGGAAGATGGACACGTCTAGGATAGGGGTGTGAAATTTGTAGGAAGGCAGTGGCTAGTGTAGTGCTCCAATTATCGAAGCACGGTAAGGCGCGCTAGGTGATATAATTATTGCAAAATTAAATAAAAATATTGTGTTCTATCTCTAGCTGGACTCAATCTAACCTTAGTCTCACTATCTCAGCCAAGTAGGTCTAATTTTGGGTGAGGGGTTCACAATCTACCGAACTTAAAATTTATCCATCTATCACCTAAGGATATACATCTAGGAAAACTATTCCTCAAATTATTTAATCATGTTATTCAATTCTCAAAGTTTTAACACCAAACATATCACCTATGATATGCCCTTAATCAATTATAAAAGAGAGTCACTAAGTCATGTGATTAGCCTTATGGGATATATCTAATACTATCAGTGTTAACTTATACCAGCACGAGGTTTCATCTTTCCGAAATAAGGGAAGACGGAGAGCAATAATAAAGAATTCAAGGTGAAGGTGATAGAATACAAGTACGAGGTTCAAAGAGATTAAAGAATTCGAAAAGAGAGTTGTTAGGACAGTTGCGGATTGAAATCCTATTTTGGTAATTTCCTATTTACATGCTCGTATTAGTACAGTTATGTAACCGATACGATATGCCAGACATGTCTAGGAGCAAGTATATTCGTCTACTACCATATATCTCAATCCACGTAAAGTAGTCATGCGAAGAGCGAACCAAGCGTACTAAGGTTAGCTAGACCTTAATACACCGATTCTGATTAGACAATTGTATCATTGTGTGCACCCAATAATACATATGTCATGAGCAAGCTCGATAAAAGAATAAGCTTGCAAAAACTAGGCTATAATAGCAGCATAAGTCAAGGTAGTACAGCAAATATAATATGCTGGATTATGATGAAAGAAGGTACAAAATAATCCAAGTTCACAAAAAAAAGACTCTACAATCTCTACAATTGTCATACTAACTCCCTGTCTAAGTCGTTAGTCGACCAAATAGGGGTATGAGCCTCTAAGTCCTACAGTCTGAATAAACACTGTCGTCTTACGCTAGCATACAATAAATGTCATTCAGTTATACTTCAATAATAGGTCAAAAGACTATGTGATACTATGTTGTGAGGTATACTACCCAACTTATAACAATAAACTAGTACTGTAATTGCCTTGAGGAAATTCTTCAGAATAACCTGGTCCTTGTAAATAAAGTATAAACTATTGTTAGGAAAAGATCTTGGTACTTATTAGGGTATCCTCTTACATTACATAGGTCATGGTCGTCCTAAGTCCTAGTCTTAGTGCAAGTGTCAATAGTAAGAATAGAACAGTTACTGGCCTTCAAGGGGAAAAGGGATATAACTCATATCGAGGTGGGGGTACATGTTACGCAATTTAAAACTAAGGGATAACCACCAGGTCTTAATCTTCAAGAATAGCTTAAACCATCAAGTTCTAACTACTAAGCACACAATTTCAAAATTTAACATTTATAACTATAATCCCAGCAACTATATGTCCTTAACACAGAATAAATCACCTGGCCTACAATCAGAAGTGTCAGATGGCATGAGTTGAAAGATGAAGGGTAGAAGAACAAAATTTAGTCGTCACGCAATTAGCGAATGTTAAGGTCGCAGAGGAACAATATGAAATTAAAATAGAGGGCTCTAGATAGCATCATGGTTTTCTAAGGGGGAGTGGTATTCTAGTTGCTATGTTCGAGGTATGATCAAGGAAAAAGTGTTAATTACATTCTTCTAGGCTTCCTAAGGTGCTGTCTACTAATAATAAGACAATGATCTAAGTTTATAGTTCTCCAATACTATCTAACTATGGAGGTTAGGTTCAGTCCTAATTTTTAAATTTTGGTTTTCTATTGGTTCCCCAATACTAGGGTCAAACGTTATGGTAAAACTTCTAACTGACTCTAGTAGTGTCTATACTACTCACAAGTCCTTATAATACATCAAGGGGTAATGGTAAACCAATCTATAGATAAGAAATTCTAGGGTTCACTAGATATTCTAAACTTAATGGTGTGTCAACACCCTAGTTGTACTCTTAATAGGAAGGTTACCTTACTTATCATCTAACAACATGGACTTCTATATTCTAGGAGGGGGCTATACTCAAGGAACTCATTAGGGAAGCACATGAATCAAGCATGATACAATTATTCAAATAGAATGGACTGGAAGGAGGGCGAATCATAGTCAATTGTGGATGAGATCCTATGCTCTATCCCTAGGTGCAGGCTTGTTCGGTACAGTAACGTAACCGAGACAATATGCTCTCGACCTGCATGGGCCACCACAAAAATATGTCACACCTCAGTCCCAAAATACATAGAACTAGATCACGAAAGCATGCCAGCCGCATGGATATGGCAACTCCAATATATGGAAACCATAACCCATACGTACGCTGTAATATGAATATCAAATCCACAAGTGGTATAAATATATGTCACAAGTCACAGGGTATAATCTAAATCCCATCCACAGAAAATCAAATATAAATAAATAACCAATATCCATATAACTAGATCTCAATAAGAAGTATCTAAAGATGATAACTGGATGAAAATAAATCCACTACCAACTCGAATAGAAAAGTACAACACAATAACACAATATAAGAATACCAGCTAACAATCACGGGCTCGAAGAGAAGACATCCTTGAAACATAGATAACCATCCAAATCTGCGCTCCTGCAAATACTCAAGAACAGATACGCTTGGAAAGGGACCAGGTCCTCAGAGGGACGTAACAAGATACATAGAAGCATGCCAATTTGAATACAGTAAACATGCATAATGTTTGAAAATATATAAGTACGCTGTAGAAGACAATCTATATGAATGCAAATGAGGACAACTTTTTGACGTATGGGCAAGGGTAGGCTACTCGATCTAAGCCTCACAACTCACACACCCGTCTAGAACATCATCAGCCGACATACCGCGGAGGTAGCGACCCTCGTGACTCCATCAATCGACATACCGTGGGGGGTAGCGACCATCGGACACGACCACCATAGTGCGTGCTAGTTACTACGGTGTTACCAGAGTGGTTAAAGCCCATACGCCTACTGATTGTCCTCTATGATACTAAGTGTCAAGTGTGTATCAATATATCTAATATATAGTAATGACTGAAAGAAACTACACATGCAATGAATATACAGAAATGCAATAATATACAGAAATATACTAAGCATGCAAAATACTGTAAGCAATTTGGCAAGGTATCTTGCCTGGTAAGAAAGCTGCAAAGTGTAACGTCCAGATGTCCAACACACATGACCAGAAGCTATGGCCTCAGAACAAATGTCTCCGGATGCTGAAATAGATATCACCAACATTCCCAGAATAAGAAAAATAGCTAAAAAGCACTTTCCTTTCGTCCAATTTGGACACAGGGGCAAAACGGTAATTTTGGATGAAAGTGGGGTCCACATGTGGCCCACTTTACACCGAAAAATGTGCCAAGGGTAACAGTCTCTAAATAGGACAAATTATAGGTCAAACAAACTCTAAATGTCAATAGGAACCCAACGGTATGTCCAAATGTGGATTCCGATAGGCCGAACACAATTTTGCCAAAAAGTCATCTGTGGGGCCCGCCAATTGGCGACTTGGTCAACTATCATAGAATTGCGTGGAAATTGGGTCACAGGACCAGCGCATTACCATGAGTCCAGTGGTGCAGGTTTCGTCATAATCTGATGAGCGTGCACAAAATGCGTACGACTTTCGCAAAAGTTACGACACGGGGTTTGTCCGCGGATACGGGCTGATTTCGGCACGCACACGCGTCCGAATCAGTTTTTGCGAACTTTCACGTGTTCGAGTACACTGCGCGCACCGTTTGGTACACTTGGTACACGACGGGGCGGTCCCGTTTGGCGGGGCGCGCTCCGTTTCACAACTTTTGGAAATCTGAAAAAAGTGTGTTCGCGGGGTTTTCTAACGAATTAAATTCTACCTACAACAGTTAATAATCTAGGGTTATTTAACAAAAATTAAACTAGGTCAAGTGGTCTACGCATACCAAAAAGAATCATCGAATTTGGATCTCTGTGGTGGGAGATACGAATCCGGGAACATAGGTGATCACCGCAGTTTTCAACGATCCCAGAAATTGGTCTTTTTCCGCCAACTTTGGCGCTGTTTTTGCCTATGGTTACGCATTGTTTGAGGTCTACTATCACACATATATGGAAGAGGGTTAAGGGGTGAGCATACCTGTCACGACCCGTACCCGGAAATTCGGGCACGAGTGCGTGGGTACGTCCAGCCTACGCCGCAGAATCGGCGGTAGTACGCTGTCTAGGTCAAATCCACACTTACTAAACTAGCTCATTCACAAATAACATAAGCAAGATAATAATGAGAATGGAAACTTAAGATTGCAATTGAAATAAATGTGACAACAGATTCAAATGTTTAGTACAGAAATTCAGAATGAAGTCGGGGACAAACCCGATTTATAAGATAAGAAATAGGAATAAAGATAGCTAATGCTAACTACTCTGCAGGAGTAGTCTCCTGGGTGGGAACCGGCTCTGCAACTGTATCACCTGCTGGCTCATAGGGTCCATAGTAGGTAGGGGCAAGGTTCTCATCATCGCCTAAACAACGTATCCAGTCAGGAAAGGAGCAAAGTACACAGTGCACAACAAGACTAACTAAATATTTATGACAATTAACTGAGTATCATATTGAGAAATTGCATAAAGGAAATATCAACATCTCAGAGTTTAATGCTATAAACAGGAATATGAGAAAGCAGGAAATAAAGTGAAACAGGAAATGAAACTACAACAGTCAGTAAGAACTATAACAAGACTAGAACTATCTGTGTGAACTTGTGTTTGTTTTAGAATACATAGTTGGCATGTAGGGGTTTATAAGGCTAATCTGGCCGTCATAAACGGCTATTAAACAATACAATCGAGATCTGGCTGATGGACAGTCGTGTACCAACAGCTATTAAACAATACATGGGGAAGGGTAAACTACATGCCTCCTAGTATTCTCCCACCCGATATGTAAACAAGACATGAACTCCAATATTCAAGACATGAAATACAGTACTTTAACACTACGTGTAGTCAGCAAGGGTACTAGTAGAGCAGGGAATTAATTATCACAATATAAAGATTAACTTGAAGTGCAGGTACTTGCCTGTTGTTTGGATCTGATTAAATTGGTTCTTGGAGGAAAAGTCCAGAGATGAGTCCAAAAGCTGAAATAGACATTACCATCATGCTCAGAAGATGTCAAATAGCTAGAAACGCCTGTCCTTGGGTCCAATTTGGAGACAAGGGCAAAAACGGCAGTTTCGGGTCAAAACGGGGTCCGCCGTTGGGCCCGCTTTGCACCGAAAAACGTGTCCGGGTCAACGGTCTCCAATTTCACCAGACTTAGTGTCAACAGGTCAGGAACGCTGATACGAACCCAACGGAACTTCCAGGTTTGGATTCCGGTGAGCCGAACACAAAATCGCCCGTCGAGCGGGGCCCTGTGGGGCCCACGACACGCGATTTCGTCAACGTTCTCAGAATCGAACCAAACTTGACCCACAGGACCAGCGTATCGCTACGAGTCCGATGGCGCAAGTTTCGTCTCGATCCGACGTGTGTGCACGAAGTTAGGGTGAATTACCGAAAAGGCGGATACGGGACGGTGTCCGCGGATACGCGTTGATTCCGGTGTGCACGCACACCCGAATCAGCTTCCACGAAAACTCACACGTCCGTATTGACGATGCGTACGTATCTGTGAAGACCGCACGCGACCAAGTCGTCCCGTTTGGCGGGGCGGACTCAGTTCCGGGGTGAAACAGGGTCTGGTTTTTCCTGTTTTTGGATCGCGGTGTGCGATCACCACAGGACGCGATGTCCCGAACAGATTGTCCGGACACCGAGAGGGTCATACAGGCTTCACAACGCAATTTGCGGAATTAAAAACGGAACTACGAGGCGAAAGTTATGAGTACCTGAACAGGGCTCGAAACCGGGGCTGAAATCGTGTCCGTATCGTGTCCGACACGACACAGGCTGTGTCCGACACGAAGAATCCGAATTTAGGGCTAGGGTTAGGGTTTTGGAGATTCAGGCGGCCGGAGGGGCGGCGCCGCTGCGGGGAAGACCGGCCGGGGGCTGGGCGGCGCCGGCGAGGGCGGGCACGGCGTGGCGGTCGCCGGAGCGGGCGGGGACGACCGCTGGGGCTGCTGCTGCTGGACGCCGGAGGGGACTCGGGCAGCGGGGTCGGCTGCTGGCGGAGCAGCGGGCTTCGACGGAGACGGCGGCGGGTGGTCGCGGGGTGGCACGGGCGGGTGGCGGAGCGGAGGGGCGTGGCGGAGCTGAGTGGTCGACGGCCGGGGGCTAGGTTAAATAGGGAGGGAGAGGGAGGAGAGAGGGGAGGGTCGGCCGCGGGGTGCGGGGCTGCGTGGCCGGGAAACGCGGTGGGGCGTCGGGTCGTGGGGGCGTGCCGGCGGAGGCGGCGGACGATCCGGGCGGCGGAGCGGGTCACGCGGGGGGGGGGGGGGGGCTGGGGGAGATGGGTCAGCCGGGTCGGGCGGGTCGGGTTCAGGCGGACCCGACCCGACCCGTTAGGGTGGCGGGCCGCGGGGGACTGGGCCGGGCCGTGTGTGGGCTGGGCTGGGCTGAATTTAAAAATAGATAATAATAATAATAATAATAATAATAATAATAATAATAATAATAATAATAATAATTAGTTAATTAAATAAATAATTAGTTTAAATAGTTTTTAGGTATTTAAAAATAGGTCCGGGGTCCAATAAATTCCAGAAAATTACCCTAAGTCCAATTTTTCATTTTACATCCAAAAATATTATTTTCATAATATTTTAATATTGTTTAATATCAATTAAAAAATCATGTAATAATTTAAAACCCTGTTTTTAATTTCAGAAAATTCTCAGAAAATTTCAGAAAATTGTGAAAATCCCAATTTTAGTATTTTTGAAAAATCAGGGGCTTACAATCTACCCAACTTATAAAATTTCGTCCTCGAAATTTAAATTATGGCAGGGTTCTCTATGTCTACTCTCACTTGATTACAGTCTAACGACTTCTCTCAGGTGAACATTGCAGTCGCTACCCAACTTAGAATTCTACCCATATCCTCTAAGGTTGTACGACTAGTAAAGCTAGGTCCCAACTTAATAAATCATGATATTGAATCTTTAAGTCTGCAACACAAAACACATCACCTAGGGTATTGCCTTAGTCATAAAGGGTTATCATCAATTTGACCGGTCTGTGGGGTATGTCTAGCACTGCAATTCAACTTATCAAACACAGGATTTTGTCTTTCCGAGATGAGGGAAGACGAGGATTAATAATAAGGAGTTTAAGGGCGAGGTTGTAGAACAGGGGTATAGGGACCAAGGCGTTTAAGGAATTCTAATAGGGATTGCCAGGCGGTTATGGATTGAGATTCTATTCTGGTAATGCTGATACGATATGCTCGGACGTATTTAGGGGGCAAGCATACTAGTCAACTATATATCTCAATCCACGTAAAGTAGTTGTGCGAAGTGCGAATCAAAATGCACTAAGGTTGATCAGACCGTAGTACACTGATTCTGAGTAGACACTTGCATTAGTGGGGTTGATCAGGCCTCAATAATACATGTGTCATGAACAAGCCCGATAAAGGGTAAGCTTGCAAAACTAGGCTATAAAATAGCAGCATAAGTCAAGTTCGGCAAAATTAAGTGCGCTAGATGATGATGAAAAGGAGGTGCAAATTATTGAAGTTCACAAAATAACACATAGTAAGCATAGTAGCAACCTCTAAAATCTTCTATAGTTATCAAATTTAAAAGCATACCAGGTATTTAGCAAGTTCAAAATTACTAGGTTGAGGCTGAGGTCACGAACCAATAGGCATGAGCTAAACAATACTAGGAAAGGTATCTACGAATCACTTACGCGCATTAGCTGCTTCCAGAGTTTGCGCGTTCTCCACGGTCATCACGTAAGCTTGTCCGCGTCTTGGAGTAGCGGGACAGTCCCTCACTTGATGTTCTGTTGAGCCACAATATAGGCAGGCACCTAGTCTCTTCCTACAAACTTGCCAAGTGTGGCCCGGTCTTCGGCAAAAGTTACAAGTAGCAGCCTGTTGGTTCTGTCCTTGAGCCTGGTGTTGGGGTGCTGGAGCTCGAGGGAGAGGACGCTGGGTTTGCTGCGGGGACCTCTGTTGTTGTTGTTGAAATGGGCGTTTGTTGGGTCCCGCATTTCCGGTATCTCTTTCTCGCTTTAGCTTATGCCCCAGGTCTCTCTCAACGCCTTGTGCCACGTTTAAGAGAGAGAAGGGGGGGGGGGTCGGTCAATAAGCCGCGGGGTACTTGCTGTGTAGTTGATTGCAATAGGGGGTGTTTCATTAAGGGGCTGGGCTCACAAAGGGGCGGGTAGTATCTGTTAGGAATGGGTTGGTAGTATATGGGTAGGAATAGTTAGTAACGGTAATGGGTTTTCCTTTAAATATATATATATATATATATATATATATACACGTACATACTCATAGAAAAATTCTAGAATTACACTAATACATACCATTAACCTATAAACTACTCAAGGGGTCTCCTACATGAAATAAATTCAGAAAAATTCCTAATGGTCCCATAAATCTCCTAAGTTCACCAACACCTAAAATAAAAATTAATAAAAATCTATTCTCCTAATTAGCCACTAATTACTACAATTAAATTAATAATTAATAAAAAAAGATTAATAAGATTTTTAGGATTAGGGGTCTTACAACACTACACACTCAAACACATACTAACACACACACAAACACACCTATACACTCATTCCTCACACTCACACACAAACCACACATACTACCCACAACACACACAAAACCCACAACACACACACTACCCACACTCACCCATAAACCTATAAATACATATATATATATATATATATATATATATATATATATATATATATATATATATATATATATATATATATATATATATATATATATATATATATATATATATATATATATATATATATATATATATACTCGTAAACTCTAATACACACTCGTGAAACGCACGTGGAGTACGGCTCGCGATACCTAAAAACCTAAAAACCAAGTTGAAATGGCCATTTGGTTATTTCGACAAACACGTGGAGTACGGCTCGCGATACCTCGTGAAACGCACACCAAACCTACTCGGAATTGACCCAAAATTTACCTACGTGTTCTAATCGATGTCTAAAACCTCAAAAAAAATGCTAACTCTCCGATTCTAGATCCATGGCAAAATTTCACATGCACGTGGAACCCACGACGACGAAAAAACCCCCAAATTGCCCGAAACGCCCAAATCTCCGTGGCACGACCTCACATGTCCGAACGGGGATACGTACTCACCCTCAAGATACCCAAGCACGTCTACCTAAGTCCGTCTAACCTAGGGCAACACCCAAAATTGGGCCAATCTCGGATTTTATCCAAAATTGACACAAAACCCTATGCCAAAGTCTCCAAACACATCCAAACAAGCTCCAACTTTCTCCCATGGATAGCCCTAAGGTCTAGGAAGGTTCTAAATTACTAATTACACTATATTAGAGCAATCACTAAGAGAAAAGTTAGGGTTTACCTCTTGGGAGTTAAAATTCCACGGCCAAAGTCTCCAAAAACCTAGAAATCACCACTCTCAAGCCTCTAAGCCTCCAAGTCAAGCCTCTACACCAAGTTTAGGCTCTACACACCTAGGTTAGGAGAAAGTGAAGGGTTAGGGTTTGTATTCATGAGAGAAATAAATAAAAGAAGAGAGGAAAGGTGAAGAACTTACTTGGAAATGGAGAAAATTGGAAGAAGGAAAGAAGAAAGAGAATGGAGAAAGAAAAAAAGAAGAAGAAATAAAATGGAGGGGGTGGAGTGTGGCCGGCCATGTAGGAATTAGTAGGGTTAGGGTTTGCATTTAGGTACAAAGACCAAAATGCCCTCCAATTAAGTCATGCTAAAATAGGGTTTGGGTTAGGGGTTTCCAAATGCACTCTAATTAATTCCTAATCACTCTAACTAACTAATTAAAATATAAATAACTAATCTACACCAATAAATAAGTCTGATAATGGTGTTGGTTTGGTCTGACATGGGTCCACTAGGGTCTAGGCTAGCCAAAACCCTAAAACAACTAATAAAAATAAATACAACCAACTAATTAAATATTAATACGAATATTTATGATCAATACACAATTTACCAAATTAATATATATATATATATATATATATATATATATATATATATATATATATATATATATATATATATATATATATATATATATATATATACCCTGTCCTAGAAATGGGGTATTGACAAGCCTATCCTCCTTAAAAAAAATTCGTCATCGAAATTTAAAGTCGATCGCACTTCTTCTAGGTCAAACCCCCAACAATCACAGTTAAGAAATTTTACCTAAATAACATGCAAGATCATGGTCCTACTAGTCGTGTTATCACAGTCTCAATCAGGGGCACTACACTATCTACCACAGTACAAAGAAAAGTCTAACATGTACTAATGAAGCACACCATAAGGAATGGAAAATGACAGGAAGAAGAACAAAAGGAGACAGACATGCTAACCCGACACCCGTAGCATCGGCCTCCTCGACCGTCAACGCAAAAGCCCTGCCCTGCTGGGATATCTTCCTCTGCTGGTGCGGGGTATGATGCTGTGCCACAGATGGCCTAGCTCTAACTCTTCCATCCTGTGCTCCACCAGATGGAGGTACAGTGGGGCAATCTCGCATCTGGTGAGCAGCGGATCCACAGAACAAATACACCTTCAGCCTCCTCCTACAAACATCCCAAGTGTGTCTTGTCTTCCTGCAGTAGGCACAAGTGGGCACTCTCTGATCCTGACCCTGCGGCGCTACCTTCTGCACATAGGGACGCTTAGTCGGTCCCGCACTACCACTCGTACTACCTGAATCATCCCTGCCTCTCTTGGACTTGAGCTCCAAGTCATCCTCTGCCCTCTGAGCGTCCCCTACGATCTGCTCAAAAGTTGCCTCGTGGTCACTCCTAGTCAAAGACATGACCGCCATGACCAAGCCCATGCGAAACTTCCTCGCCTTTGCTGCCTCACTCAAGCCCTCCATAAATCTGCCCAGACGGCAGAACTCTGCTGCATACTCGTCCACCAGCATGCTCCCCTGGACGAGTGCCTCAAACTGGCTCTCCAAGGCACTGAGAGCACATCTGGGAAAAACTTCTCCTTAAAAAGCCTCTTGAAAGCCTCCCAAGTAAGCCCTGGTGCCGCGATCCTCGTATCAGTATGATACCAAGTCAAAGCAAGGTCGAACATCTGACTGCCCGCTGTATCTATCTGCATGCTGTCTGGAATCTGTGTCAGCCAAAAAATCCCCTCAATATGCTCTATCCAGTCATCCGCGTACAGGATCCCCTCTGTACCCCGGAACTCCTTGGGCCGCATCCTCTGGAAGTCAATGATGCTGCCCGACCTCGGATGCTGAGTCTGATCTGCCTGTGGCTGGATCTGTGCCACTATATCTACTGCCATCATAGCCACCTGGTGGGCATTCTAAATGCCCAGCCCCATCACATCCACCTGGCGGTGCTGTGCGTCCATCATCTCCCTGAAGAACATAAACAACTGTACGGCGTCTACTAGTGCAGGAGGTGGTGGAGGAGGTACTACCGGAATGACTGGGGTAGTCCTCGGATCGACAGGTGGAGGAGGATCCCCGAGAGAAACAGATGCTCACTCAACCGCAGGAGTGGTGAGTAGAGCGGTAGCAGCTGCCTGAATATGAGCTGGACGAGAGGTAGCAGACCTCTCGGTGGCAACTGTTGGGACGGTACGGTAGGATCGTGTCTTCGTAGGCATCCTGAACACCGATCAAAAGAAGTCAATACGGCACAAGATATGATATCATCAAAGAAGGACAGAAATATTTCAAAAGAAAGCAATTTCAGAATAATTAGATTGGAATTGTTCCTAGTCGTGATTGAGTACACTCCCATCCTAGATCCTATATCCTAGAGCAGGCTCGCAGCAGTACAACTAAATCGTTGTACTACCAAGACATCATACTAATTGTGAAGCTCGAGACCTGCAAGGGCCGCCACCAAAAATGTGTCACGACCCGCACCCAAAAAATCGGGCATGAGTCGTGGGTACGTCCAGCCTACGCCGCAGCATCGGCAGTAGAACGCTGTCTAGATCTACTCTCTAGCTAACAATCTCACACAACAATATAAGTACCTGTCAAGATCTCAACTCCAAACAGAGGAACAATATGATAAAGATAATACCAATACTCAATCACGATCTAAGCACGATAAGATAACAAGAAAGTCTAACAACTACAAAGTCTAAACAACAACTACTACTAAAGCAACAACAACAATAATAATAACAACAATATATCATGAATCAAAATACAATACAAGTCTCAAACCAAAAGCTGGGGACAAATTCGGTACCAAAAACTAATAAATACAACTGAGGTCCTAGTGATCCCGGCTACCAACCCGGAAATCACTCCTGAACTAGGGGGTCCCTGTCTACACCATCGACAGGCTGAGGTCCATAAAACGTCGGACACCAATCTTCCAGATCCTCTGAAAAATATATCCAGTCAGGATTGGAGCAAGTACACCTCTAACAGCAGTTCCAGTTAAATGATAAAAACTATAAAAGCAGTTGTAGCAAGTAGCACAAGGTGAAGAAAATAAAGTATGAACAAGAAAAAATATATATATATCAACTGGTGCATAAAGGTAAATATGCATGAAAATCAGAAGCAAGATAATAATGACTGTAGGATACGAGAAATCTAAACTAAGATCAAGTGTGTGCACAATGACGTGAAGAGAGTCCAGCAAGAATAAATATAATGAGTCCAGTCCAGAAAGTATAAGTGAGACCAGTCAAGAAGTACAAGAGAGTCCAGACTAGAAAGAATGAACTCGTGTCTCTGAAATACCTGTTTTGACATATAAACGGCTAGGGGTAAGTACGGCTCACCGCACACTAGGAGTGCGACTGCTATCATTCCAGATTAGACAAGAGGGGGTGATTCCAGTGATTCCAGTTGGAAATATTTACATGTCTACTCGAGTATTTATCCGCCCCGACTAGTACAAGTGAATCCAAGACCCGACACGTAAATCAAGTATGAGTCCAGCTAGAAACATGAGTGATGCCTGTAGTGAGTCATAATGTGATGCCAGTAGGTGATTCCAGAAATAGAGGCCAGAAACATGAAATATACATGTCACAAGTGAATGAATCCAGAAATAATAGTCCGTGTCATGCCAAAAAAATCAGATAATACTATACTAGAAGCTGAATCATAATAATTATCAGATAATGAAAATTATCATAGAATGTACTCGTCTGACGTCCTGAGCAACTGGCGATCCGAACTGGCGTCGCAAGGACCTATTGCGAAAAGCAAGGTTAAATAGGGTTCTAAAGAGTTAAACAGATATAAAATAACTAAAAATAAGCTTCTAGGGTTTTTCTAGGTCAAACGGGTCAAACTGGTGAAATCTGGGTCAAAAAGTCAACTCTTGGTCCAAAAAGTCAACTTTAGGTCAAATTTAGGTCAAAAGTTGACTTTGGCGGTCAACCGGGTCAACTACGGTCAACTCTAGGTCAAACTAGGGTGCCCCTAAAATTCTAGGTCAAAACTAGCTCATTAAGCTAGTAAACCCTCAAACTCACCTCCTTGAGATACCGGGATACCCTCGATATCCGATATCTCAACCTATGCGATATACCCCGCCTATACCCACTATTATATATACTAGCACGTATATATATATATATATATATATATATATATATATATATATATATAAAAGCATCTCTAACCTTATTCCTAGGTAAAAATCCAATACCTCGCCCCGATGCCCAATACCTTGAGTATCTCAAGGTATCGCGATACCTCGCCTTAACCCTCTCTAACACTAACTAACTAGCTAACTATCTATATATATATATACTACCATATACTACTATATATATAACATCAATATATATATATATATATATATATATATATATATATATATATATATATATATATATATATATATATATATATATATATATATATAAAACTTAGTATTAGGCTATACCTCAATACCTTACCTCCGATACCTCACTTGCATCAATACCTTGATATCTCAAGGTATTGAGATACCTTACCCTCTAACTCTAAATAACTAACTAACTAACTATATATATATATATATATATATATATATATATATATATATATATATATATATATATATATATATATATATAAATATTATATGTAAACATCAATACATATATATAAGTATATATATATATATATATATATATATATATATATATATATATATATATATATATATATATATATATATATATATACAATGTATCTAGCTATATAGATATATGTATCTATATATATTTACCTCTCTCTCTCTCTCTCTCTATATATATATATATATATATATATATATATATATATATATATATATATATATATATATATATATATATATATATATATATATATATATATATATAAAGGGGGGTACTAGGCGCTGCTGATACTGCGCTGCTGCCGCTAATACTGCGCTGCCGCTGCTGCTGCTGCTGCAGTTGCTCTACCTCTCTCTCTCTCTTACTCTCTATCTCACTATCTCAATCTCTCTCGCTCTAGCTCTCTATCTCACCCTCTCTCGACACACACACATAAACATATATATATATATATATATATATATATATATATATATATATATATACACTAATATATATATATATATATATATATATACACACACACACACACACATATATATATATATAAACACTCTCACACACACACACGCACATATATATATATATATATATATATACACACACACACTCATACATATATATATATATATATATATATATATATATATATATATATACTCGTAAACTCTAATACATACTCCCCGAGGCCAAACCAACCCGCGCACAAGCCCAAAACCTAGAAACCAAGTCAAAATGGCCATTTGGTCATTTCGATAAACACGTAGAGTGCGGCTCGCGATTCCTCGTGAAACGCACACCAAACCTACTCGGAATCGACCCAAAATTTACCCACATATTCTAATCGATGTCTAGAACCTCAAAAAATGCTAACTCTCTGATTCAAGGTCCGTGGCAAACTTTCACATGCATGTGGAACCCACGACGACGAAAAAATCCCCAAATAGCCCGAAATATCCAAATCTCTGCGACACGACCTCACGTGTCCGAACAGAAAAACGTACTCACCCTCAAGACACCCAAGCATGTTTACCTAGGTCCGTCTAACCTATGACAACACCCAAAATTGGGCCAATCTCGAATTTTACCCAAAATTGACACAAAATTCTATGCCAAAGTCTCCAAACACATCCAAACAAGCTCCAACATTCTTCCATGGATAGCCCTAAGATCTAGGAAGGTTTTAAACTACTATTTATACTATATTAGAGTAATCATTAAGAGAAAAGTTAGGGTTTACCTCTTGGGAGTTGAAATCCCAAGGCCAAAGTCTCCAAAAACCTAGAAATCACCACTCTCAAGCCTCCAAGCCTCCAAGCCTCCAAGCCAAGTCTCTACACCAAGTCTAGGCTCTACACACCTAGGTTAGGGGAAAGTGATAGGTTAGGGTTCGCATTCATGAGAGGAATAAACAAAAGAAGTGGGGAAAGGTGAAGAACTTACTTGGAAATGGAGAAAATTGGAAGAAGGAAAGAAGAAAGAGAATGGAGGAAGAAATGAAGAAGAAGAAATAAAATAGAGGGGGTGGAGTGTGGCCAGCCATGTAGGAATTAGTAGGGTTAGGGTTTGCATTTAGGTACAAAGACAAAAATGTCCTCCAATTAAGTCATGCTAAAATAGGGTTTGGGTTAGGGGTTTCCAAATGCACTCTAATTAATTCCTAATCACTCAAACTAACTAATTAAAATATAAATAACTAATCTACACCAATAAATAAGTCTGACAAGGGTGTTGGTTGGGTCTGACATGGGTCCACTAGGGTCTGACATGGGTCCAGGCTAGCCAAAACCCTAAAACAACTAATAAAAATAAATACAACCAACTAATTAAATATTAATACAAATATTTATGATCAATACACAATTTACCAAATTAAAAAAAAAATATAGCCTGCCTTAGAAATGGGGTAGTGATAACTTTTAACTCTTGTAGCCATCGGCGGTGATTGTCGTCGACGGTTAATTGGTTGGAGAGAGCTACTCGGAGTGAAGGGATTTGGATCTCGAGCGGGAGGACCGCTTCACTTCCGTACACCAGAGAGAAAGGCGTATTACCAGTGACTGTCCAGACCGTTGTGCGGTAGGCCCAGAGATATTCATCCAGTTTCTCATTCCAGTCGCGTTTGTTGGATGTCACAAACTTTTTGAGTAGCTTTATGATGGTCTTGTTGAAAGTTTCTGCCAGATCATTTGTTGTCAGATTATAGGCAGTTGACGCTACATTCTGAATCTAATTTTTGTCACAAAATTGGTAGAACGCGTGACTTGCGAACTGTGGAACATTGTCATTGATAATCCTTTGTGGTAAATCAAAGCGGTATATGACGTAATGCTTGACGAAGCTGATCATGTTGGACGTCTTGATTTCAGCGAGTGGTACTGCTTCTGCCCACTTGGAGAAGTAGTTGGTGATAGCCAAGATGAACCGATGTCACTTAGCTGAAGGCAGACTGATCGGCCATATGATATCCATGCCCCAGGCTTCGAATGGCCAGGATGCCATGGTCAGTTGTAGAAACTCCGAGGGTTGGTGGATGAAGTCAGCATAGATTTGGCACACTTGGCACTTCCTTGTGTAGCTAACGGTGTCAGCTACCATTTTCGGCCAATAGTAACCCATTCTACGGAGGCGATCCTGTAGTTTGGGCCCTAGCTGATGGGCACCACAAACCCCTTTGTGAGCCTCGTAGAGAGCCTGCTTCGCTTCTGCATTCAATAAACATCATAGCAGAAGAACATCATAGGAGCGGTGATACAACATTTTGGTAGCCGTATCGTAATAGAACCTAAGGGAACGTCTTTTGATCGAGGTGGCTTCCTTTGGGTTCTCGGGAAGAATTCCATAGACTGCGTAGTCGATAAATGGGAGTATCCAGTCTTGGGAGTCATTGCTCATCTCTACTGAGTAGCTCAGGCACTGATAGAGGTTGTTCTTCGGGCAGACCATCTCCTGACCGATCACGGTGATCAGTTTATGGGTATTGACCTAAACAACTAGAGAGGCTGCGAGTCCGGCTAGGGCGTCTGCCTAGATGTTTCGCAGTCGAGGGACATGCTCTATGAAGAACCCCTCGAAGGTGGTGATTAATCCAAGCACGACTTGGTGGTAGGGAATCAAGTCCTCGTTCCGGACCTCGTACTCGCCTTAGACTTGGTTGATTATCAGTGAGGGGGTAGGCTTCCAGGTAGTCAACTCCCACTTGTTTAGCGAGTTAGAGTCTAATGATGAAAGCGTTGTACTCTGCCATATTGTTGAAGCATGGCTCATGAGGGAGTAGGCGCGGTTGATAACCAGATCATATGGAGATATCAACACTATTCTGACTCCAGCGACGATCTCACTTTTGGGCTTTGTTATTGAAGCACCGTCGATGAACATTCGCCAAACAGCTTCTACGTTCGTCACGGTATTGGACTCTGCGACTTCGTCAGGATCTCTTCGTAGAGTTTCGAAGTTTCTGGCACCGGGTGGGCGGCCATTAAGTCAGCTAATGCTTGGCCTTTGACAGCTTTTTGCGGAATAAATTCTATGTCGTATGGTGACAACAGTATTGTCCACATAGCCAGGGAGGAGTTGAGCACCCTAGGTTTGGTTATAAGGACCCTGAGGGGGTTGACCTGAGAGATCACATGGATTGTTTGCCCTGCCAGATAGTGTCGGGTCTTCTGAATAGCAAAGACTAGAGCAAGACAATTTTTCTCTACGAGATTGTATCTGTGCTCCACACCGACCATCATCCTGCTGAGGTAGTAGATGGTCCGCTCATGACCTGTGTCACTCTTCTGTGCTAGCAGAGTGCCAAAAGAGTGATTTGTTGCTCGTACACAGAGCAGAAAGGGCTTCCCCATATCCGGGGATACCAATATTGGAGGGTTCATGAGGTATTCCTTGATGTCGTCGAATATGCGCTAGCATTCTTTGTTCCAGACAAAGGAGATTCCCTTCTTCATGAGTTGCGTAAATGGCTGACAACGTCCATAGAGGTTTGATATGAACCTCCTGATATAGGCCAGTCTTCCTTGAAGGCCACGAAGTTCTCTGAGGTTCTTCGGTAGGCGCATTTCAAGGATCGCTTTGGTCTTGTCAGGGTCTACGTGGATACCCTTCGAAGTTGGGATAAAATCTAAGAATTTGGCGCTGGAGACTCCTAGGAAAGATTTGGTAGGGTTCAACTTGAGTTGGTGCGTATACATGAGGTTGAACAAAGTCTTCAAGTCCCTGAGGTGATCATCTTTGGAGCGACTCTTGACGGTGACATCATCAACGTAATACTCGACCGTCTTGCGTAGATGATCACGAAAGATGGTGCTCATAGCTCTCTGGTATGTAGCACCCACTTACTTTATCGCACCTACTTACTTCAAACCGAAGGACATGACTGTGTATCTATATACTCCTATAGACGTTCGAAATAATGTATCCTTCTGATCGTCAGGGGGTATCTTAATTTTATTATAGCCTGAGAATCCGTCCATGAAGGATATGCACTCGAAGCCACAGGTATTGTCGATCATTATGTCTGTGATCGGAAGAAGGAATTTGTCCTTAGGTTTGGCCGCTTTTAGATCCCGGAAGTTAATGCAGATCCGGATCTTTTTATTCTTTTTGAAGATGGGTACGATGTTGGCTACCCAATCTGGATGTTGTTCTTCATGGACGAAGCCACTAGCTATCAGTTTATTGACTTCAGCTTCGATGGCATTTATAATGTCTGGATGGAACCGCCGTTGCTGCTGCTTGAAAGGCTTAGCGTTCGGTAAGATGTTGAGCTTGTATACTACGATTTAGGGGTCCAGTCCCGGTATATCTTCGTAGCTCCAGGCGAAGACATCAATGTATTCCATGACGAGCTGTAGCAGGGATTCCCGATCCTCATCAGTCAGACTCTTACTGATAAAGATAGGTTTAGGGGAGGATTCATCGTCCATATTGACTTGTATGACTTCGTCCTAGGTAGGAGGTTCTCGTTGTTCGAAACGTATCTCTCATTGTGCGTCTTCCTCAGGGTCAGCTTACACCATGTTGACAGACAATGTTTGCTTGAGCATCTTTCTAATACAGACGTCGGAGACCCAAGTGGAAGACTATGAAGAATGAGAGTGTAGCTCATCTTCTTCATCCGAGCCTTCGGGGGTTGTGGGAGGCGTAACATACCCTAGGCCATGCTTGGTCTTATGGTAGTAATTCTCGGAGCTGTGACTCGTAAGGGCAGTCATCGACCTTTGCCCCAATTCAGACCTTGGTTTCTTTTAAGATCATAACCTATCTTCTGGATGAGGTGTTTGGCTTGCCCACTGAACCGGTAGAGTTATATTTTGTTGGTATCTGGTTCGGTCTCTTGTTCCTCCGGGATGAAGGACCGGAGGTATTCAACCCTGCCGAAGTTGATGGGCTTGTCTACCCTTCTCCTTGCTGGAACCATTAAGTAGGAACCTTGGCTATGGAGGATTTGGTTTACTGCATAGGTAGTAGTCAACTATGTCTACAGGCGCAGGCCTAGACCGTGCTCCATGGAATACAATGTGCTTATGTGTGCAACTTCAGAGTAGTTCAAAGATAGTCCTTTAATCAGAAAATAAGGTATCTTTTCTTTAGGAATTACATCATCCATAAAAGGGATATTTGCGTGAGTAACTACGTATTCCTCCAGCTCCTCCTTCCCGAGATCTATCCCAAGTGCGAGCGACGACTTTGGAGGTTTCCTGCACATTTTTACTACCAGAGGTTCGAACGTTGTAGGAGGTGACGGAGCAACCTTCTGAAGTTGACTCAGCCTGTGAAGACGAACGACCAGAGGTTCGGACGTGGTGTATGGTGTCGAATCTTCCTTCGGCGATTGATCCGTCCTACGAAGGCGGATGAACCGAGGTTCGGGTGCCTTTCTGTATAGTTTTAAGATGAGGGGAGAGGTTGTATCGGGAGTGTGTGCCTTTAGACGAACTCTCAAGGGATCTTCTAGTGTTGTCCCAGCCTCTGCCTCATCATCAGCGTCATTGACACCTTCACCTTGGTAGACCTGTTTGTAAAGGATCGAATCGGAGTAATAGGCATCGATCCCTTTGAACGGATCGACATCAGCAAACTTTATTTTGACCATGTTGTACTCGTCGACGTACTTCAGGAACTGGTGCAGGGTCGATGGCACGATCATGTATTCATGTATCCATGGACGTCCGAGCAAGGCTTTGTAGGATACAACTGCGTCAATGACATAGCAAGTGACCTCTGTTTTCAAGTCTCCGATATGGCATTTCAGGAGAATCTTGCCCAGAGGGTCGCTTATTCCAACATTGAAGCCAGTGATGGCACTTAGCGAATTTCATATTCGTTCAGCGAGTGAACACACAAAGAGTTCAAAGATAAGCTCCAGAACACTTGTATGATGGCAGTCATACGTCCAACAAGATGGACGCATGCTGGTCAATATGCGACGAAAGCTCAGACCGCATAACCCTCTCAGGATGTATAGCCCTTTCAGGCGGCATAGCACTCTCGGTCGCATAACTCGCTGGCCGCAAGAAGACTTCCTCTTCTCCAAATAGCAGGTTCGTCCAAAGCAAAATCTTATTTTGTCCATAAAATCCTCATTTTAAGTCCAAATCGAGTGAACCAAAAGACAAAATGCTCTAATTTGAAAGCTCTATCATGTAGCAAAAATTGGTTGTCTAAAATACATGTTTAATAGATCAAACTAAAAAAAACTCATAAAACCTATAAAATTCTAAGTTAGAAATACAGATCTACTCAAAACCACTCATCAAAACAGAAAATTCTAAGTTCTAAAAGTGCTAAGAAACACATAACAAACATAATAGAACAATAATATGGAGGGTTTATCCATTTTTCATGTAAGGTATACTTGCCTAATGAAATGGGGAGAAAAAACTAAAGAGAGACGAAAAAATGAAAAAGTGAAGTGAAGAGAGAGAGAGAGAGAGAGAGAGAGAGAGAAAATATTAGGTTATATATGGTACGATTGAACCAAGGGTTCTCGTGACTTGAACCAACCCACAAAATAAACCATGAACCAGGTTAAACCAAAGAATGGGTCTAGTCTTCATGCACATGCAACCATGCTAAAATAAAATACGTTCCAAATACGTATATCGGGAACGGGGAGTAACATCTATATCCACCTTAGAAAATTTTTGTCATCGGAATTCGAATCCAACCAATAGCTAGAGAAGTCAGGACATGCACGATACAAATTTACTAGCAACTATACATGCAAGCAATATCATCACAACATATAGGTGATCACCTGATCACAGAATCCTAGATATGAAGGCGTAAGAAAAAATATACCCTCTGAATCGAATAGGTGCGGGTACCATGATCAAATTTTATCCTCGCGCTCCCAAGTTGATTCCTCTAGAGAGTGATGGCCCCAAGCAACCCGGACAAGAGAAATAGTCTGGTTCTTGAGCAACTTCTTCCTTAGGTCCAATATGGATACATGTTGCTCCTCGTAAGATAAGTTGGTACCAACGAATAATTCAGAGTGATTAAGGATATGACTCAGATCTGGAATATACCTGCATAACTGAGACACATAAAATACATCGTGCACCTCACATAGCGAAGGTGGAAGGGCAAGACGATAAGCAACATCGCCTACCCGTTCGAGAATATCGAACGAACCTACGTATCGTGACTAAGCTTCCGCGAACCCCGAATCTAATGACTCCATGGGTAGGCAAAATTGGCAAAAATATGTTGTCACCGATACAAAACTCTAAAAGTCTACGATGTTGATCTGCCCAATGCCTATGCCTATCTTGTGCAACCCGAAGTCGCTCTCTAATATGCTTGACAACCTCTACTGTCTGCGTGGTTATTTCAGGGCCTAACATCTTCCGCTCACTAATGTCGTCCCAAGCCAACGGTGACCAACACTTCCTGCCATACGGTGCTTCAAAAGGTGTTATCTGAATACTGGCCTGATAACTATTGTTATACGAGAATTCCACCTAGTGAAGGTAATTCTCCTAAGATCCACCATGGTCTACGGAACAAACTCATAGTATATCCTCTAAGGTCTGGATGGTTCTCTCTGATTGTCCATATGTTTGGGGGTGGTAAGCTGTGCTGAATCTTAACTTGGTGCCCAAACTCTGATACAAACTTTTCCAAAAATATGAAGTGAATTGAGTGTCTCAATCTGACACGATACTTACTAGAACACCATGTTGTCTCACTATCTGTCACATATATATTTCAGCCAATTGTTCTGTAGACTGTCCTACTCAAAAAGGAAGAAAGTGAGCTACTTTTGTGAGACGATCCACTATCACCCAAACTGTATCTCGACCAGTCGGTGATCTAGGTAAACCAGTGACAAAGTCCATCGTGATGTGTTTCCACTTACACTCTGGATTAGAAAATGGCTGCAAAAATTATGTCGGTCTTTGTTGTTCTGCCTTTACTTGTTGACATATCAGACATCTCAACACGAAGCGTGCTATCTCCCTCTTCATTCCGTTCCACCAAAAGTGTTGCTTGATATATTGGTACATCTTTGTGCCTCCCGGATGAATGGAATACTGGGAACTGTGTACTGGTGGCTGTTAAGTGATGTATCAGAATGCCCAAGGTCTGAAGTAGACTCCGCAGGATGATGCTGATTGACGAACCGGGATCGATGTGCATTCGGTCCACCTTGATGGCACCAATATACCTTGTGTAATACGGGATACGATCATGCCAGTTATTATTTAGCAACATATCCTGTTATAAAATTTTAATGTTGGATATTACCTCCATGATATTATTGCAGTGGGGGCAAGCAGCCGGATCCTCAGCTGGCGGTTTGACCTATGCCAGGTAGATGTCGGCATTCTGCAAAGCCTCACTCAGAGCGCCCGAGTGTCTCTGGAGAGCCGCAGGAGATCAAATAGTGACAGCTTCGCTGGAGTATTATCCAGTTGGGCCAAGATGTCAAAGTTGTAGGATTTTTCCAACCCCAGAGTTGCATCCTTGTGTAGCGGTTTGTCGAAGCGAACTTCTTTTGCTTAGACTTGTCCGCTGGTGGAGGCTGGGATGGACCCAGATTAGAGAAGGTCAGTGTGATAGTCAGGAATACACCATCATCAGGGGTACAGTACTTATGTCGGTATGTCAAGCATGACCTCGTTGTTCCTGCTATAGCTTCCTCCGATAGGAGGAAAACCGTATAGCAGGACTTGAACTTCTTGCCCTTGGACTTGGTAGCGAAAGGTGTTACTTGCTGCATTACATCTGGAGCAAGTTCCTGATGAATCCACATAACCTCCCCTCGTGATGTGGTGAGAGTTATCAACCCGACTATTTGATCATGAGCTGGTAGAAGGTTAACAACCTCTATTGTTGCTATGGGAATAGGGATTACTCTGTCATGTGCCTCCGTTGCTGGGAAGTTACCGAATTAGAGGGACATCATATTGGCGACGACGATTTTGTCGTTGAAGTCCAAGGTGAGGGCCTTCGTGACAAGAAGACGTTGGATGTATCGCTTGAGTGTGTAGCAATCCCGCATCGCATGGTGGATATACTGATGAAAGTGTCAGTACTTTGGGTTATTTATGTCGACTATCTCATCAGGGCGTTTGATGTCGGGGAGCTAGAGCTTACCACCCTTCATCAGCACGTCAAAGATGGGCATGACATTGTCATCTTTGAAGGAGTAAGTCTCCTTGGGCTTTGGAACCTCAATCGACTTTTGCTCGGGCTTCTTGGTTAAGATGGCCACCAGGGCCTGCTTCCATTTTCTATCGCGGCTGTTGTTGCCGATGTTGCTGCTGTTGTTGTTATGACGTTTTCCCCTATCATCGGCGACATGGATCTGTATTCTCAAGAGCCAGGTATCCTTGACCTTCTTCTCAGCGCTGATAGCGCTTATGATGAACGTTGACATTCTTTAAGCTGACCGTCGCCCATCCAGAGGCTGACTGCTGGATATAAGTTTCTACGAAATATGTCCATCAGTGTCGACTCGGGATTGCCTGGGGGCAACCTCAGCACTACTTGTCGGAAACGCTCAATATAATTTTGTGTGAGTTTGTTTTTCCCTTGGGTAACATCCATCAGGGAGGACATCGTCATGTCGCTTCCTCCATCATAGAATCTTTTGAGAAAAAGACTCTTGAGGTCGTCAAACGACGAGATACAATTATCTTGTAGGATGCAAAACCAGTCGAATGATATCCCGGATAATGCCCCCACAATGAGCTTGGTGAAGAGTATGTTACTGCGAGGTAGGTGCCCTGTTACAGTCTCAAAATAACTCATGTATTGATGGGGGAAGGTCTTCCCATCGAATGGGTTCAAGTTAAAGGGCTTGTACTTGGGCGGGTATGACATATATCTCCACTCATGGGGGTATGGTTGTCGTATTCCGAACTCGAGCAGTGAGTCCCGGCTGCCCATGGAATCTAGGCGAGCCCGGAGTTCCCGGACTTCCCTTATTGCTTCTCTGGCTTCGTCTCCGACGGAAGGGGAAGATGAGCCAGGCAAAGGGTGATTACTACCTATGGGCGGAGCGGTTGCGTCAGAATCTGCGTTGGGCCTAGGGTCCAAGTTTGTTGTCCAGAAGCCCTTTCTGGTTTGGAAGCCATGTTTGCTTTAATTTCTAGCATGGTCTGGGTCAAGGCTTGCATTTATGAACTCACCGTCTGCATAATGGCCTCAAGAGGCTCGAGGTGTTGTCGGTCGTTGGGGCCTTCATGATTGTTCCCTGCCATATATACAATCCTCACATGGAAAGAGATGGACGAAGCAGTGGACGTCGCACTTTCCGTCTCAGATTCTTGCCGAAAGTATTTATCAGGTAGCGTTGCCTCCTACTCGGATTCGGAGAGAATACTACCCACAGCGTAGGAGGATACGTCATATTGACGAGGGTGGCCACCCCCAGGAATAACGGAGTATGTTCCTTGGGAATCACCGCCTTCTCGGAACGTCGAGTTGTTGTATCGGTCAGGGGGATTACTACCCCCAGCTTGAGTAACCCCCATGGATCCCGAGGAAGAACTACCCCTAGCGGCTGATAGCTTTTTCTTCGAGTGGGTACCTTGGAAAATACCTTTCGCAGGTCCCATTGCTGGTTCTCCTGGTAGTCGCCTTCTCAATGCACTGGTTGAGGGTAACGAACTGGAGGTGTTGGGATTCCTTCCTCGTACGGTGAAAGGGTCCTTCCGAGTAGAGTAATATGAGGCGAATGGTACATCCTTCTCCTTTGGTGTTTGCACCTAATTTTCAGGTTGTTGCCGGCTAGGTGCCTTCATATGCAGTCGTTAGAATGTTAAATGCCTGTTTATGGGTACTGCCACTTTGTTGCAGCAATAATTGATGACAATTTTGGCAGAGTGATATCCTTGGGAGGACACTCCACGTGTCGTAGTTGTCTCCCTTATCTTGCGCTTGTGATTCATCATGTTGCGCAAGTCAGGCGAGGGCTGATTCAGCTTTGCATCCTTTTCGTGAGCACGGGTAGACCGAGCGCACATGTGTGAGGGTGTTGTTTTTGATCCCTTATCTAGGGTTCATACAAAAACTTTTCTCAGATCGTCAGTGGAAGACTTTTAAGACGGACCCTGCCCATTTGCCACTGTGGGCTGGACGCATGGGACGGTCTTATATAGCTTTTCATCAAGGGCCCGCATAACGGTTAGCGGTACCCCTTGACGGCCAGCCAAATGGGCAGTTGCTTGAGCTTGACGAGCTCGCACTTCCCTAGACTTCTTCGACTTAGCATGCACAGACGCATAGTACGAATAGTCCAAGTTTTGATTTTTTTTCTCAAAGTGGAGCATGGAAGCACAACCAGATGAGATTCTATCAAAGATAGAACTTCTGGGGTGTCAGAGACACATGTGGATAAGCTGGAAGCCACATACTGCTTTCTTCGCTACATCCATCGTTGCAGCCGCATTGGCTGTGCATCAACCCCGAAACTCTTGGCATCGTATTGTTTTCCTCTGCCAGAGTTTGGGTGCTGAGCATTCTCCTATTGAGGCAAGGAGGCTGCATGAGCGAGGACAGCCTGAGTGGACACATACTGTGCGCCTTCAATATTAGAGAGAGATAGGGAGCGCATGCTCCGCAGTTTGGTGAGGCACAGCGGCCTTTGCTACCAATGTCCTGTGTGTCTTCTTGGGATTTGCTAGCCTTAATGAAGGACTAGTGCTTCCCCCTGAGAGCATCTCCTCGAAAGCCTGCTGATCAAAGTGGACCACCAGCATTCTTTGAGTTGATCCGAGCTTTGCTGCATCAGATTGCATCACAATTTTCTTATCAGAGGAGAAATACGTCCCCAGCAGAGTCGCCATCTTGTTCGCCATTAAATGAGTTCTTGCAAACTTTGTATTTAAGGAACGAAAAAGAGTACAAAGAATTCTAAACATAATTATCTAAGTACAATATTTTGATCTGGGGTATGGAGGTTGATAAGTGCAGTGACTCTTTTGCTCCATTGACGATCCGATGTAGGATGAAGAAGCTTATGTTCTCTCTTTGCTCGACTCTGTATGTTCTCTCTGTGTGTGTGTGTGTGTGTGTGTGTGTGTGTGTGTGTGTTGGTGACCCCTGTGTATCCGTCCCCTTTGTTTGGGCAGGCCATCCGGGTATATATAGTAATCCTTGGGCGCGTATATGTTGGGCCACATGGATCCTAGAGGGTGCCACATGTGCCTCCTTAACCGGGTGCAGCTGTAACCGTGAGTGGGTCAGGCTGTCACGTGGACGCTTGTTGGGATTTTTGTTGCTGAAGATCTGGGTGGTTCTTGTCCTTTGTGGGCATGACTTGGTCAGCTTGACACATGGTCCACGTTTGGTTAGAGAGAATCACTCCTGTCATAACAGCAAGATTTGGTCTTCATGGAGTCTGAAACACATGTGGCCAGAGACGCATGGAACGCATGGAGTCTGGGATGCATCGGGCCAGAGACGCATGAAATGCATAGCATTTGGGACGCATGGGGACAGAGACGCATAGAGTTTGGGATGCATGGGGTCCTTGTTGTGTTGTACACGTGGCATTGCACACCCAAATAGAGTGAAGTTCTGTGCTGACGTGAGACTTCTGTCGTTTAGTGTGTTTACGTCTTTTGAGGTATTAAAAAAATCTGCTTTGTCAGGATTCTGTGTCAGATACAATCTTGTTGCTATGATGCCATGACAGGTCCATCTGCGGCCAAAGCTACTTTGGCTGATTGGGATGCATGGATGTCGCCTTATTGGCCCGCATGGTGACTCTGCGGCCTGATCTATTCTGATCTTTACTTTGGGGCGCATGGTTGTTGGACGTATGGGTCCATATTTTTCATGCTTCTACAGGTATACCGGTCAAGAGATAGGAAAACACAACAAGTTCTGGATTCCAACAAATCGGTATACCGTCGGTACACTGTAGTATACCGACGGTATATTGTTCCAAGTAGGCAAGAAAGGTTCTGGAAAACAAAGTTTCGCAAATTGGTATACCGTCGGTATACTGTAGTATATCGTTGGTATGTCGGCCAAGACAAATATCCTGAAGTCGGTTAACAATGTCGACAAGGATCGGAATACCGTCGGTATACTATAGTAAATTGTCGGTATGCTAATAGGGTTCACAAAAAAAATCTAGAAATCCAAGTAGGTCAAAATCGGTATACCGTAGGTATATTGTAGTATGTATACCATTTTTTAAGAATAAATATGGTTAAGTCAAGTCTAATTTTTGGGACCCAAATCAAACCCGAAAAATTATCTGAACCAAGTCTAACAAGAAGTCAAGTCTAGGGTAAGTCTCATATCACAATATGGACTGAATCTTACGGTCACAACTCTGGTACCGTATCCGTTACCAAGTTACATAAAACGGATGAAACAAGATTCTACTAGAAATTAAAACTGAAATGGTCACTAGGCTAGAAATCAAGATATAAACAACTATAGTAAAGCAAGTCTAAGCTAGATAGCAACACCCAAGCTCCGGGAAAGTAAAATGACAGAAAGTAAAAGAAGTTCACGAAATTGGCAATGTGTACTTGCCTAAAGCGAGCTCCTAGCCTAAACCTTATAGTCCACCACCACGAAGGGGTTCATAAACCATACTCCATGTCTCTGTAGAAGCATGAAAAATGTGCATCCATGCAACCGATGTCCATGTGCCCCAAAATAAAACTCAACAGATGTTGGCCCGCATGGACACCATGCGACCCAGAAAAGGGACAACCCTGCGGTCCAAACGAGAGTCCTGACAACTGGCCACAGGTCGACCTGACATGATGTCCTAACCACAAAGATGGCGCCTGACATAGAATCCTAAAAAAAAGTATTTTCCTGATCGCCTCGAAGGACGAGAATACACTAAGAGGCAGAATTCCCAAGGATAGTGCGGAGCAACGTGGACAACACGACAAAAAAAGATCCCATACGGCTCTAGCCTATGCATCCCAGACTCCATGTGGTTCATGCATCTCTGGCACATGCGTCACAGACTCCATGCGTCCCATCCAATTCTGGCCCATGCATTCCAGACTGCATGCGATCCATGCATCTCTGGCCTCGTGCATTCCAGACTCCGTGCATCCCGTGCGTCTTTGGCCACATATGTCCCAGATTTCATATCGACCAAGTCTTGTTGTTACAACTGAGTGGCCATCTCCAACCAAATGGCGGCCACGTGTCCATTTGAGCACCTACAACAGTTGATAACTACTCAGATACTCAACAAACAACAAAATTCCAACAAATATCCATGTGGCAGCAGAGCCCGAATTCTCGTGCATAGCTGTAGCAGCCTTTCGTTGAGAGGGGACACATGGCAAACCCCTCCATCCATGCGGCTCAAAATCTATGCGGCCACAAATATGACTATAAATAGTTGGGTACCAAACTTAGACAAAAGGCTGGCTGGCTATCTACTGATTTACACTCGAGAAAGAAAGAAGACCTTCTGCATAGTATCATCCATGGAGTAAAGAGAGTTGATACACTCCTAACCCTCCATTGTCACCCCCTAGAAAATAAATTTGTACTTAGATTGTCTTCTAGGGCTCTTCTTTGTACTTTCTTAGTTTGTTAATCAAATCCAGTTCTTTCAGTTCTATTTTTGATTTAAATGACAAACACGATGGTGACTCTGTTGGGGATGTCCTTCTCCACTATTGATAAGTCGGTGACACAATCCGATGCGGCCAAACTTGGCTCGACACAAAAGAGGCTGGTGGTTATCTTCGACCAGCAAGCGTTCGAGGACATGCTCTCCGAGGAAAGTGCTAATACTTCACCAAGGATAGTCAAGCCCAAGAAGACCCATAGAACGTGGGTGGCCAAGGCCGCTGGGTCCTACCCAGCTGGGGAGAAGACGCATCTAGCATCTTACTCTGTTGCCAATGAAGGTCGTCGGACAAATACCCAGAACGTCCACGTCTATGCGGCATCTCGGGGTGACACAGAAACTGTTCAGCACCCAGACTTTGGCAGAGAAAAATACTTCGATGCTAGATGTTTTGGTGCTGAGGTAGCTTCTATGCGTCCAAGGAGGTGTCTGCATAAGACTGTCCATGCGGCATTAACTCACAGTCACAGACAGACGGCCGCACGCGGTCCTGATAGCAACAGAACCTCGATTTTCGACCGTATCTCATGCGGCACAAATCCTATGCGACCCACTAAGAAAGGTGAAAACTCAAATCTGGACACTTCATACTACGCGCCTGCGGTTGCTAAGATGAAGAAGTCCAGGGTAGTGCAAGCCCGTCAAGATCAAGCAACTACTCATACGATCGACCGCCAACAGGCATTACTAACTTTTATGTGAGCCTTTGACGGAAAGTTATACAGGAATGACCCATGCGTCCAACCCACAGGGACCAATGGACAAGGTCAATCTCAAAAGTCTTCCACCAGTACCTCGGGGCAAGTTCGTGTACGAACCCCAGGACAGGGAGCAAATACAGTACCTGCATATCCGTGTGCCCGGGATACCTGGACTCACAAAGAGGATGCAAAGGTAAAACATCTTTCACATGATTTGTGACATAATTACTCACAAGCGCAAAGCAAGGGAAACAACTATGGCATGCGATATTCCCTCTCCAAGGTACTGCTGTGCTAACATCATTATCAACTGCTGCTGCAATAAAGCGACAGTATCCACAGACAGGCAGTCAGCCTTCCAACAACTGCACCAGAAAAGACCTACCCGGTAACAACCCGGAGATCAGGTGCAAGTACCAGAGGAGGAGGAGTTGCCCTTCGCCTCATGCTACTCAACTAGAAAGCTTCCCGCCACCAAGGGAAAAAAGAAGTCAAATACCTCCAGTCTGGAGCTCTCTACCACTGCATCACGAAGGAGACTACCCGGAGGACTGACGACGACACCTGCGGAAGGTGTCTTCCAAGGCACTCGATCAAGGAAGAAGCTGTCGACCCCTGGGGGTAATTCTTCCTCAGAACCTCTGGGGGTGGCCCAAGCTAGGGGTAGTTTTCCCCTGGACATACGCGATAACCCGGCGTTCCAAGGAGACAATGATTCCCAAGGAACAGACTTTGAGATCCCCGAGGGTAGCTACTCCCACCAAAATGACACAACCTTCTATGCTGGGGGTAGTATCCCCTCTGAATCTGAGGAGGACACGATATCTCCTGCCCTCCTTGACGACTACTCACTACAAGGGTATGAGACAGAGATCACGGCATCCACTGCCTCGTCCGTTTCTTCCCGCGTGAGGATGGTGTACATGGCTGGAGACGACCATGAGGCCCCCAATGACCGGCAGTGCCTCGAGGTTCTTGAGGCCATGATGCACATAATGAGTGCATCAATGCAAGCTCTGACCCAGACGATGCTAGAAATCAAGGGGAACATGGCCACCCAGCCAGAAAGGGCCTCTGGGCAAAGCAAACTTGGACCCCCCAGACTAACAGGGATTCAAACACGACTGCTCCACCAGTGGGCGATGATCCTCTCCTACTTGGCTCGTCTGCACCTTCTGTAGGAGATGAAGCTAAGGAAGCAAGGAGGGAGGTCCGATAACTTCACGCTCGTATAGATTCCATGAGCAATCGGGACTCACTCCATGATCTCGGGGTACGGGAACCATACCTGATCGATTGGAGGATGTGCCATATCTACCCAAGTACAAACCCTTCAACATAAACACGTTTGACGAAAAGTCCTCCCCTTGCCGCTTCATGAGCTACTTTGAGATTACAATGGGACACTTACCCCGCAGTAACGCTATCCTTTCCAGGCTCTTCGATGGGTCATTGGCGAGGGTAGATTTTGATTGGTTCTTTAGTCTCGAAGATAACTGCATCTCAACATTCGATGACCTCAAGAGTTTGTTTTTTATCAGATTCTATGAGGCAAAAAATGATATGACGATATCTTCCATTATGGACGTCGCCAAGGGTAAGAAGGAACTGACACAAAACTACATCGAGCGGTTCAGACAGGCCATGCTAAGGTTGCCTCCTGGCAATCATGAGGCCACACTAATGGAGATGTGCCATAAAAATATGCTTCCGACAGTCAGTCTCTGGATAGACGAGAGCCATTTCAAAGACTTGACAATATTTATTATAAGTGTTGTTAACGCTGAGAAGAAGCTCAAGGACGCTCGGCACTTGGGGATCCATATCCCTACTATTGAGAAAAAAGGCAAGCGTCCCAACAATAACAAAAATAGCAACAATAACAACAACAACAACAATAATGGCGGCAATAGCAGCCGCGATGGAAAGGAAAAACAGGCTATGGTCGCTACCTTGACCAAGAAGCCTGAGCAAAATCCGGCAGAGGCTCCAAAACCAAAGGAGACATACTCTTTCAAAGATATTGATGTTAAACTCATCTTCGACATGCTGATGCATGGAGGCAAAATTTGGCTCCCCGACGTCAGACGTCAGCCTACGGCAGCAGAAATCGCCAACCCAAAGTATTATCACTTCCACTGCTACGTCCAACACCCGACGCATGAGTGTTATACCCTGAAGTGGTACATCCAACGTCTGATAGATACTAAGGATCTTTTCCTGAACTTCGACGACGTGACGGTCGCCAATAACATGGTGTCCCTCCAGTTTGGCAACTTTCCACCGATGGAAGCCCTAGACGGAGTGGTCCTTGTCCCAAAGGCGACTATGGAGGTGGTCAACCTTCCACCAGTCAAAACCACGCGGCCGGGCTAATACCTCTTACTACACCACGGGGGGAGGTCATGTGGGTCCATCCCGACCTCGTGCCTGACTTGATGTAGCCGGCGACATCCTCTACCGCCAAGCCCAAAGGCAGGAAATCTAAGTCCTGTTACACAGTTTTCTCCTCGATTGAAGAGCTGGCAGTAGGTACAACAAGGTCAGGAGCCATATACCAACCGATGCATGGCAATACGCCCCCAGTTATCGTGCCTACCACTACTGGTCCTGGGCCATCTCAGTCCTCGCCGGTGGATAAGTCTAAACAGAAGGAGTCGTGCTTCGATAAACCGTTGTGCATGGATGCACCACAAGGGCTAGAAAGGCCCTATAACTTCGATATCTTAGCATAATTAGCCAATACCCCGATAAAATTGTTGTTATTTGAGCTCTTGCAACTCTCTAAAGACACTCGGGCTGCCCTGAGTGAGGTACTACAGAATGTCGATATCTACCTGGCGTAATTCAAGCCACCAACCGAAGATCCTGCTACTTGTCCATATTGCAACAATGCCATGGATGTGATACCCAACATCACCTTCTCGCAATAGGACATGTTGCTCAAGAATAATAGGCACGATCGGCCCCTGTACTACATAGGATATATTAGCGATATCAAGGTGGACTGGATGCATATTGACCCAGGATCGTCGATCAGCATCATCCCAAGAAATTTATTTCAGACCCTGGGCATCTGACGGCCACCAATACTGCCATCAGTGGCTTCAACAAGGGAAGGAGCTACCCTCTGGGTAAAATCAACCTAAAATGCAGATCGGTGACTTAAAAACAGAAGTCACCTGCTACGTCATAGAAGTAGATACGTCCTACAATATCTTATTAGGGTGTCTGTGGATACATGAACATATGATCGTATCATCCACCCTCTACCAGTGCCTAAAATATGTAGACGAACACGGTTTCGTCAAAACGGAGTTCGCTAATGTCGATCCATTTAAGGGTATCAAGATTTACTATTCTGACTCGATACTTTATAAGAAAGCCAGCCAATATAAAGGCGACAATGAGGCCGACGATGAAGCGAGGCCACAACAGCGCCCTAGGAGCCTATAAGAATCTGTCTCAAGGCTCGCACTTCTGATGAGGCCGAACCCCTCATCGTCAAATCAAGCGGGAAGGGACCTGAACCTCTTGTACCTTTAGCTTCGTCAGAACCAATGGTGATTCTCCTTCTTAGGCTGAATCGACCACCAAAAGAAGATTTTGCTCTATCTACACCTACCGAACCTATGGTCGTTCGCCTTCACAGGCCGAGTCGACCACCAAAGGAGGAACCGAGCGTGACTGCAGCTTCCAGACCTTTTATGTTAAAATTACACAAAAAATCACCAAATCCTTCTCTTGTGCTAGGGGTAGCCAAGGAGAAAGATGAGCAGGAGGAGTATATATCCACCAATATCAACATCCCTTCCCCTGACGATGTAATCCCGCCAGAAAAGATACCTTATTTTCTCAATAAAGGGCTATCTTTGAACTACTCGGAACGTATGCATATAAGTACACTCTACTCCCTAGAGCATGGTCTAGGCCTTCATCTGCACACACAAGTAATCACTACCTACACCGTGCATCGGCTTCGCTCAAGTCAAGGTTCTTATTTCTCAGTCCCACCCAGGAAGAAGGGAGATAAGCTCATCATCTTCGGCAGAATGGAATGCCCCCGGTCCTTCATCCCAAAAGAAGAAGAAGCAAAATTTGAGGTAGGCAGAATGTCACTCTACTGGTACAGCTCACAAGCACAACATCGTATCCAAAAGATGGAATACAACCTGAAGGTCACTGAGGGCTTGAACTACGACAAAGGCTAAATGTTGCCTTTATTACTTCCCTCCCCTGTGGAAAAGTCTGAGGATTACTATCATAAGACTAAGCATGGCTTAGGATATGTAACGCCTCTTACAACCCCCGAGTACTCAGATAAAGAAGATGAAGAGTGCTCACACTCTTCAGAATCTTTAACCTAGGACTCCGACGTCAGCATCGGGGACGTGCTCAGACAAAAATGTCCTCCAACATAGTGTATGCCAACCTTGAGGAAGACAATGAGGAGACACCCGAGCTCTTTGAAATTGAACCTTGGGCCCAACACCTTGGTTTCCAATGGGAGATGAGATTTGAGCAGCAAGAATCTCATACTAGGGACGAAGTTGTACAAGTCGATCTAGGTGACGAAACCTCCCCAAAGCCTATCTTTGTCAGCAAAAGTCTGTCCGACGAAGACCGAGAATCCCTATTATAACTCGTCAGGGAATACATCGATATCTTTTCCTGAAATTATGAAGACATACCAGGACCGAGAATACCTGGAGGAAGACAATGGTATGAACCGCAAAGCAAACACAATCACAATCTGTATCGGCATTCCTTGATGAGATGGCCTACATTGCCACAATAATGACAAGTAGGGAGTCCTAGTGTTGGTGCTAGTAGGGTTGGTCGATGAATCATCAGTTCTCTTCTCCGCTGTTCTATACAGTCCCGTGCCGAGTGTTGTCCCGATCCGTAAATCAAGCATAGTCCTAACATGCGTCTGCACTCGCTCGCGTGATTGCCTTGCTTGCCACAATATTGACCTATAGGCAGTGTCGGTGGGGTTGCTCTCGGTGGTTGGTGCATGTGAGGTCTCTTTGTAGCTCCTCCATGTTGTGCTCGGTCTGGTGCTAGTGCATGCGGCCGCTTCTGGCTGGAATCTATCCGTTTGATGCGTTCCATGCATCGAGATTCTACAAGGACGTCCGTATAATAAGTAGGTACAACTGTGCCAATCAATCTTTGTAACTCAAAGCTCAGTCCGTCAAAGAATTTCTCCACCTTCTCTTCTTTTGTTGGGATCAATGTAGGGTTGAACAGTTGAATCAAGCATGATGCAAGTCAAAGAATTTATCGAGTCCGATATAGAGGTCAAGAACGTGTCAACATATGGATGAGATCCTATAAATTTATTCTTATCCTAACAGCAGGCTTGCTCTTTCTCTTATTTGAAATTAAAGCAATATATTCATAGACCTACATGGGCCACCACAAAAACTATGTCACGCCGAGTCCCAAAATACCAAGAGACTAGCCACGTGGCAATGGCCAGCAGCAAAACTCCAATGGGCAATCCTAATTTAATGGACCCTTTAGAGTGCAATTAAGCTATAATACAAATACAATGGTCTACAATGCATGTCACAGTCTATATATCTAATCTCAACCACAATAAGTAACAAAATCACAAAGAGACAAGTCCAGTCACAATAATATAAAATGATCTGTCCAACCAAAGCAATATAAATAATGTCATAGAAAATAATCCGGCATCAAAATGGAAAAGAATATAACTCCAAGTACAATATCCAGAAGCCACTACAAGATCAAATATCTAAGAACACTAAGCATAATAAATGAATGGTGAGAATACTGTGTGCTCAAGAGAAGTCCTCCGGAACAACCTCGTCCTCTGCAACATATATGTCTCCAATAGCATCATCTGCCCCATAAACCTCGGGATAGATCTCCTCGCCTACACCTGGGGACATAATCTGGATTCAGGTCCTCAGGGGACATAGCAAGGTACAATAAATACTCAAGCCAAATGAAATATAGTAAGTAAAACCAGATCCTCAGGGCAAGCTATGTGACCAGCTAAGTGAAATACAAATGAGAGCATCACTAGTACTCAGGCTGAGACCACTACAGGCTCTGTGTCGGGGAGCCCATAGCAACAAGTAGTATCTCGTAGGGCTAGTAAATGTGCCAAGCTCTGGTACAGAGACTAAAGCACCTCCAGTAACATAGTATATATATATATATATATATATATATATATATATATATATATATATATATATATATATATATATATATATATATATATATATATATATATATATATAAACATAATCAGCCTGTAGCATGTGTGTCTCTCCCTCCCAATGTAATCTTACGTCTCATGTCCACTATGTCTCATGTCCATAACACGCAAGATCATGACCTCTAGCTAGTACAATGAGTCATAATGATATATATATATATAATATGCAAGTCTCATATCACAATCATGTAAGCCTATATAGAATTACCATGAATAACTCAAGAAAGATTCTGTCACATGAAATAGTGTCAAGTGACCTACGGTATGGCGTACTTGTTAAAGCAGGCACGTAAAAATAGGATCGTGGAATCAACTCTCTAAGTGACGTTACACGACTCCGCGTATGGCGTCGACACCCGAATCTTGTTCGTACGCTAAGCAATGTCTCACGGTCCTAGGTTGAGAGGTACATCACAAGAGTATATATATATGGAAAGAAACACAAGAAGATAATATAATAGGATCTACTGCAAGTTTCGCAAGGTACACTTTCCTGGGTCTGCAGTATGTAGTTGCAAAGTTTGTCCCGCGTCCACTCATCCAGAATCCATTTGACCTAAATAATAAATTTTCTACTTTAAGTATATAATCAAGAATCTTGTAACCGTAACTAAATTATATAATTTATTATAAACCATTAATACCCAAGTCCAACCTCATTCTAACATGTAAATTCTTGACACAATAACTTACACGTTTTACGAGGTATCGGAACCTAGTTTCGTGGTTTACGACTTCCAAAATTCACGGTTAAGTCCCCAATCGAAGAAAATGAAAATAAATCATAATAAATCATGTAATATTGATTTAAACATAATTTATATTAATTTTTAACCATTAAATTTCATAATTAACAAAATAATCATATTTCAAGATTAGGGCTACTTTAAGTTGACTAGTTTTGTCCGAAACTTGTTCGGAGAATTGTCAGTCCATGGGTATGCTTTATATTCATAAAAAATTAATTTATATCATATTTTATTCTATTTTAATCTTATAAAATAATTACCTTTTATTTCTTCCAAAATAACCCCTATTTATGGGCAAAACTATGCCACAAAATCACCCAAAACCTAGGCTATTGACCCTTATTTTTAGGGTTCAGAATTTTGATAAAAAATATCATGAAAATAATTCTAAAATACTTATTTTATAGTAATAAACCATCAATAAATTCATTTTTAATAATTAACAACAAGGCCTCCAAGAACCGTGTCACAAAGTCTAAAACTAGCCCTATTGTTGACCAATCTATCATCAATCTAACATAAAATTTATCATAGATTTTTATGGTGAGAAAAGATGGCAAGGAAGGGTTCTATAAAATTAAACTTACATAAATCTAAGAGATTAATGCCATAGATATTTGAGATGGGAAGTTTGAATCCTTACCCGAAAGCTTTGAAGGTTTGGATGACGGTTTCTTTTCTTGTTCAAAAATGCACCTTCTTGCTTGTGCTTGCCTTACTTCTCCCTTATTGATTGGTTAATGATCATGGCAATGGCTTCTTAATAGGTTGATGATGATGGCAATGGCTTCTTGATGGGTTTGATGGAAATGGTGGAGCCTTTATGGTTGTTTGGTAGAGATTGGGTAAAAGGATGATAAATGGTGAAGCTTTGGAAAAGAGGAGAGGGTTTTTGGTGAAGGAGATGATGTTGTGAGGGGTAGATGACAAGGGGGACTGCTCTTACATATGAAGGAGAGGGGAGGGGTCCGCCAAAAAGGGTAGAGAGTTGTTAGGGTTAGGATTTTGTGATAAGGGGGTATATATGTGTTTTTTGGATAAATTTAAACCTAGGAGGGGGTGTTCCTAGGACTTGTAGGGGTCGGCCACCAAGGGGGCTGCTCTTGCACAAAATTATGAAGAGTGTGGATTGTTATGGTTAGAATTTGGTTGGTTAGGATCTTGGGTGGTTAGGTAGTTAGTTAGTTAGGTAGTTTGCCAACTATGATGCCACCTATGGCCCTTTCTATAATTAGAACTCTATAATAGAACCAAATTAATGTAAATATAATATAAATATAAATATAAATATAAATATAAATATAAATATATATATATATATATATATATATATATATATATATATATATATATATATATATATATATATATATATATATATATATATATATATATATATATATATATATGGGGGTATTTGTGTGCACTACATGACTACATGTGTTTGGGTCAAGTTTTAGTCAAAATGAGGCAGTTTTACGGTAACTGTGGTTCTAGATGTTTGACAATATTTTTGGAGCATGGGGGAGGTTAAACAAATGTAACATCTATGTCCCAAATATATTAGGCATAATCAAGATTAGTAATATAAATTTTGTTGGAAGGAAAAGGGTTGTGCATTGCTCAAAATATCCAAGCCACGGTAAAAGGTCATATATCTAAAAGAAGGATTTAGAAATTACTACTCTAATCTATTAAATTAAATAAATTAAATAAAAAAAACCAAATTAACCCTATTCAAAAATGAGGAGGCTTACAGGCCGACTTTCTGGCAGCCCCTCCGGGGTCAGAAATCTCAAAACTCTATGAAGATATTCCAGACGAAGTGGCAGACGCCAGCATCACTTCACACGAAGCTGTTTGACGAATGTTCTTTGACGGTGGTTCAAGAGAATGGCCCAAAGGTAACATCATCTCTAGGTTCGGGATAGTATTGATCTCCCCATATAGCCTCATCATCAATCGCGCATACTCTCTCACGAAGCCATGCTCCAATAATGTGGCAGAGTATAACGCCCTAATCATCGGACTCCAGCTCGCCAAGCAAGTCAGAGTAGAGTACTTGGAGGCCTACGTCGATTCTCAGCTAATCGTCGATCAGGTCCAAGGAGTATATGAAGTTTGAAATGAAGACTTGATCCCCTACCACCAAGCTGCACTCAGCATCATCGCGACCTTCGAGATATTCTTAATTGAGCATGTCCCTCAGTTGCAAAATATTGAGACGAACGCTTTAGCCAGCCTTGCTGCTTCCTTGGAAGTCCCAGACAACACCCATCAGCTAATCACGGTGATCGGTCAAGATCTGGTCTGTCCCAAAAGCAACCTATGCTTATGTCTCAGCTATGCAGCAGAGGTCGACACCGATGCTCAAGATTGGAGGTTTCCATTCATTGACTACGCAGTCTATGTAATTCTCCCAAAAAATCCAAAGGAAGCTACTTCAATCAGAAGACGCTCCCTCCGTTTCTATTACGACACAGAGATCAAAATATTATACCGTATGTCCTATGACGGCCTTCTGCTCCGATGCTTGTCAAACACAAAGGAAAAATGAGCCCTCCGCGAAGCACACAACGGTATTTGAGGGGCGCGTTAATCCGGTCCAAAGCTACAGAACCGTCTTCGTAGAATGAGCTATTATTGGCCGACGATGGTAGCAGATGCTGTTGATTAAGCCAAAAAGTGTCAAGCATGCCAAATCCACACAGACTTTATCCACCATCTATCTGAGTTCCTACACCCGACAGTAGCATCTTGGCCATTTGAGTCATGGAGAATGGATATCATCGGGCCAATCAGTCCGCCTTCATCAAAAGGATATTGGTTCATCTTGGCAATCACCGACTACTTCTCCAAATGGCAGGAAGCTGTTCCGTTCGCTGAAGTCAAAACATCAAATGTAATTAAATTCGTCAAGCATCACGTCATATATCGCTTCGGCTTGCCGCGTAGGATCATCCATGATAATGGTCCATAGTTTGTAAGTCATGTCTTCTATCGATTTTTTAACAAAAACTAAATCCAAAATTTAGCCTCCACGGCATATAACCCCGCAGCAAATGGTCTAGCAAAAGCGTTCAACAAAACCACCATCAAGCTCCTCAAAAAATTTGTGTCTTCCAACAAACGCGACTGGAACGAGAAGCTGGGTGAATATCTCTGGCCAACCGTACAACGGTCCGAACAGCTACTGGGAACACGTTATTCTCCTTGGTATATGGAAGTGAGGTGGTACTCCTGCTTGAGATCCAAATTCTTTCACTACGAATAGCTCTCTCCAACTAATTAACCATGGACGACAATTACCGTCGACGGTTACAGGAGTTGGAAGCACTCGACGAAAAGACGCTCTTAGCTCAATAACGCATAGAGTTGTATCAAGAACGTCTCTCTGGAGCCTTCAACAAACGGGTAAAACAGAGAACATTTCAAGTGGGCGACCTCGTCTTAACAGAAAGAAGACCGATGGTTATGACTCACAATACGGCCGACAAATTCTAACCTAAATGGGAGGGTCTGTTAATTGTGGAAACCGTATTTTCCAACGGCGCATACCGGCTAGCAAAACCCAACGGCGACTTGCTCCTGATTCCCATCAACGGCAAGTTCCTCAAAAAGTACTACGTCTAAATTAGACTGGTACTCCTCTGTTACCAAACTACATCGTATCTTCCTGGGGGCTGGTTCATGTCCATATTACCTCTGGACTGTCGCTCTAATACACTACTCCGGTGGAGTCTGCCATGTCCATATTACCTCTGAGCAATTTTTTTGGCCTTGACCATCGATCATCATGTCCATATTACCTCTGATATCAATTGTCTTCCAACTTATCACTCGTACCCAATCCGGAGTATGCCTGCGGTGTAAAGTCCACAAAAACTACCACGTACATATTACCTATGGCAGGGCTTGTCTCAAACCTATTATTTGTACTAACGTGCGCAAAAATTAGTGGGTCAACAAAACCTATCATGTCCATATTACCTCTGATAGGGTTATTTTTGAATCTATTACTCGTACCCCAAGTGTGCAAAAGGGTAATAGGTCCACCAAAATCCCTAGCGAGATATCCTTAAAATTCACAAAACCTATCACGTTCATATTACCTCTGATAGGGTTTTTTTTGAATTTATTACTCGCACCCCAAGTGCGCAAAAGGGTAATAGGTCCACCAAAATCTCCCAGCGGAATATCCTTACTATCCACAAAACCTATCACGTCCATATTACCTCTGATAGGGTTTGTTTTGAATCTATTACTCACACCCCAAGTGCGCAAAAGGGTAATAGGACCACCAAAATCTCCCAGTGGGATGTCCATACTTACTTCAAATGATATACTACGACCATCTCACCTCTAGTACTAGCACCGCAAATGTCACAACAGCGATAAAAGTATTTTCTCCTTTCATTAAAACAAAAAGAAGGGAAGAATACAAACATCAAGCAGAAGAGGAATCAGAGTCCTCCAAATTATTGATGTACATTGCCAGAAAATGAAAGAAACAAGCGTCTGAGGACGCAAACAATAGACTTGAAGCATCTATAAAAGCCCGCTCCTCCGAGTTGGCAGGGGACTCAAGGAGTTCTTGGAAGATATATGTCTTCTGCACTCGAGTGACAGACGTTTCTCCGGTAGGTAGCATCTCGGGCTCGCCGAAGTAGGAACCAGAGGCAACTAGGGCCGTAAAAAGCGATGTGTTAGTTTCCTTCAGAGCATTTCCAGAAGTCATCACGCCCAAAAACACGAATTAATGCAAGCAGCCTATAGATCGTTCGCTATTTATAGGCGAAGAATCGGCGGCTTATCTGGTGAATCGTAACGATCTCCTAAGTGAGACGCGACGATCCATCCCTACGCAACCTAAACTACAATTGTCGAGATTTTGCATGATCCTCTCAGAGACCCGGACTGACACAGCGGTGTAAACATGTCAAGCGCACAACAGCACGTGAAGCGCAAGAAGTGGTCATTTATCTTTCAGGGTACAAATCAAGTCAGCCAGACAATCGCGACAGAAAATAAAACTTCTATTTCATAGAATTAAAAGGAACAAACTAAATTTTGGGGGGGGGGACCACATCCCAGCCGCAAAAACAAACTAACTTCAAAACAAGAATAAAAAGCAGTCTCAGAAAAGGAAAAACAAACTACTGTTATTTATCGTGGGAGCACAACTCCATTATCCATCCATGAAGACGGGCAATATTTCCACCTAGGCGCGTTGTAACCCAGCGCTCGACCTCTTTCGCCAGGACCTCGGTATCCTTAAAGCGGATATAGGCCTCATATTGATCATCCAACTTCTGTACCATAACTTCAACGGCAGATGTATTCTTTGCTGCCCGGCTCGCTTCAGTCCGGATAGCCTCCATTTCCTGTTGGACCTTTCGAAGGTGATTCCCTAACATATCAAGCTTGGCCTGAAGGTTTTTGATCTCCTCGGTTATGTTCCCTAGTCTGGTGAGGCAATCCTCCCTAAGATAACCCAGTCGATCACGCTCATGTCGCAGCTTATGGAGGTCATTCGGCAAGCCTTCCCTTGACGAAGTTATGAGGTTCTTCTCTGTAGCCAGCCCAGTCGAGAATTCCTCGTATTCATGGGCTATCAGTAGCCCCAGATCAGCTTGTTGATGCTATCGTAGCTCCATCAGGCATCGCTCCACCTCCGCAAGCTTTAGGTCCAAAAGGGCCGCTGTCTCTTCCAAATTGGGGATACCCTCAAGGAGTTGGCCGGGCCCTCGATAAAGCATCTTGCTCAGTCAAAGGATCTATTCTGCCCTAATACACCCTGGACGCCTTGCTTCAAAAACATGTAGAAACTCTGAATGGAGATATGGACATGTTTATTAGTCTCCTCCGATATTGCCGGAGTCCAAGGCGGTTGGAAGAAGGAAGAAGCCACTGGTGCAATAAGCCGCACAGTGACAGCGCCTAATGACTTTGAGGGTGAAGCGGTAGCGGAGGAGCGACCAGTTGTACAACTCACGTTCCAGTCCTTCATAGCCTTCTCAAATGCCCGGACACCTGGCAGCTGAGCAAGCGAGACTGGGCTGAAGGGGCGAACGAGGGAAGGAGTACCAATGCACCCTTCTACTACAGTACCTGCCTGCACACCATCCCCAGACTATCATGCACCAGTGCCGGATGACGATCCAACCACCACTACATTGGGAACATCGGGAGCGGCTTCCCCAGAACCGCTTGTCAGCCCGCTAGCCAGAGAGGCCACAGCTACAGAATCCCCAGCGTCAACAGTTGGGTGAACGGTCGTTGTGGAAGACCACACAATAACCGTAGGAGAAGGGGCTATCACCTGAGTGGGGGTAGCAGTAGGCTCCGCAGATGGGTCATTTTCCCCGAATATGCTGGGAAAAAGACTAGGCGTCCTCGCGATAAGTCCGTCGACTTCTTCTTCCACGTCCTCCTCAGCCGCCACGTTCACCCCTACCAAAGGAGAGGCTGACCCTGTAGACCCAGAACAACCAGTGATCGACTTTGCCCGAAGAATATAAAGTTGAAGCCAGAATACCCTTTCATGGGTAAATAAACGGAAGAACGTACCGAAAGGAGACGGAGGGGGTTGTGCCCCCCCCCCCGATGCGTTCATAGCTCTCCCAACGGCGTCCACATTGTCCACAGAGATATGCTCAGATGGCGTAAAGGGCTCCACCGCACCTGCACCTATCTCTTGGGCCCTTGACGTTTCAAAGGTAGGTTTTGACATGCCTACATTCATCTCATGAAACCCCGAAGTCTCTAGTGTAGTCTTTGAGGCATCTGCATCATACCCAGGGGAAGTCTCCTCCCCCGGCTCCTAGTAAGAGGCTGCTGGGATAGTCTCTGGCTGCAGATGTTCTCTCTTCTCCAGCATCTGCAAATTGTCAAACAGATCAATACCGAGATATAAGGGAGCAGGAAGAATTAAGCTGAGAGAGTCTATAAATACCGCCTCAGTGTTCAAAGTGGGGACTGCTTCAGAATCCACCGTGGAGGGCCATACCTCATCTTCTTCCTCTCCTTCTTCTTCTTCCCCAGCCTGTTTCAGGGACTTCCTAGCAATCTGCTTCCTATATCCCTACCGCCTCCTCTTAGGCGGAGGGCTTCGTATTGGGGAAGCCCCGCGCTTCACCGGATAGTTCGCGGGAGAAGAAGGGTCGTCAGAAGCATCCTCTTCTCCCGTAACAGAATCAGAGTCGGCAACAACGGCCTTTCCTTTGTCTTTCCCCCAACTTTTCTACGGTTTCCTCCTCCGGGTACCTAGCATAGTGCCAATAATGAAGCTGGTATCCCGATCGAAGCCGGGGGGAGGTATATTTACGGCCACATGGAAAATAGTTTGATATCCGACAGAGTGAACTGGACCTCTGTGCTGGTCACAAAGAAGTAGTCCCAGGCTTGGGCTCCATCGAGAACGCTACCCTTGAAACCGAGATATGAGCTCGGGTTGCCAAAAAAGAGCTGGTTGTATCCAAATTGCCGGACAAACCTACTCGGTAGATAGGGTTCCAGGAAGATGAGATTTTGGTTCCGATACACCAAGTGGGAAGGCCAGATAGAAAGCAACCAGTGGAAGAGCTTCGGGGATAAAACATGATTATCTGCACCACCATCACAATGAACCCAGATTACCTCATTGTCCGTGAACCTCGGGACTGAAACAAAGAAGGAATAGTCAGCCACACGAGCGAGCACTTGCCGACAAGTGGAAATCTCAGTATGAGCCCAAGGCATCCCACCATATCGATAAATAAAAGTGTCAGCCTCCGTCGTAGTCCTCTCGGCACCAGGACGCAACAAAGATGGGTAATGCATCAACAACCAACCTATCAGATAGTGATAAGGCATCTCGACCTGGTTGAAATCTCCTTCGGGGTCACGGGCCATCACCTTGCTTATGAAAGCAAGAAGCTCACGATGGATGCTGCAGAGCATCACCGGGAGCAAGGCAAGCTTATGCCCGAAGACCAGCTTTATAGCAGGGAGGATGAAGTTGAGGCTAACCCTCTCAATTGACCCAGAGTCTCTAGATATTACATAGGTCCGCAACCATATCATTAAGAACCCAACCAAGGTGGCTTTGTTAGACAATGGTTAGCTATCCTGGTAAAAATAACTGAAACTGTCACAAAGACTACCAAATCATTCACCAGTGGCGACAGTCCTCTTGGTTACGCAAACTTAGTCATCAATACCTCTCCGAGTGTGAGAGCTCCGAACTATGACTTGACCCGAAGCATCAATGGTGAAGAGGTGACTGGTCCAGGATTTAATGTAGGGCAGATTCTCTTTCGAGCTCTTGTCTTTCTTCTTCGAAACTTGCTGGCAAGTGCTATTGTGACATAATACCTCTCGTACACAGCAAGAAACCCTGGATGTTGCTGTTCCAACTCCTCAAATTCTTCATTAGTGGGGGTGTACTCCTCATATGGTTCACCACCCAGGGCAACCGCGAGATATCATACATCTCATGGAGAGCGAGCCCCATCTCTCCGCCGGAGCAAAGATGGTCCCGATGCGGCGGTTATACATTTCAGCCAAAGCAAAAAAAAATGACGGATTCTTATCCAAACCATAACAAGAACCTCGTATGGCGTAGAAGAGGTCAGCCGCCTTCAGGGTCTGCTCATACTTCTCTAATACCCACTGCATCAAGCCAACCCAAGAGGGCCAGTGACGCATCCAGTTGAGAAAATACAATTTTTCCTTGGGATAAGTTCCACTGGTTACAAGCTGGTTTAAAAAGGTGTCTGCTTCGTAATATCGGACATTCGTCCCCATCTCGCTAGAGAAAGTGCCAGGTGTTAGTCCACGAACGGAGTAAGAAAATAATTTCTTGCTCCCCGCTTCTCCCTTCAGTTCAGAGTTGAAACAGATGTTGCAGACCTGGGTTCCGTTCTGGTCCGGGTTTAGGCTGCCCAGCGTCTTCCTTTGAAGGGGTACCATGTTGAAAGCTGATAAGGGCCAATGGCGCTCCATCGCAGGAATATGCACCTTCGTACGTCCCACCAGAGGAGAAATCCTAGGTCTCCTTAATCTTCACTACCTTGGGGGTCCGAGATGGTGAGGGCATCCCCAAATAGGAAGATTGGCTTCAAATGAGAGTCGTCGATCCTCCCGGAGTTCAGTTGGCTAAGCAAATAGAACTAAGACTGGCTAGCTATCAACTTCAGTCTCGTCTCAGGCTGATCCTTGTTGATCTGACCTGAACATTGGCTACTATATGATCGAGCCTAACGTCCAAGGAAGCCTGAACTCATCCAATCAGCTGCAAACTCCCACACCCAAAAATAGGTATTTTGTGTGTATTTTGTATTTCTTATATTTATTTAGATTATTTTTCAAAAAAAATTAAAACCCAATGATTATATTAGGACACTTCACCGTGGTTTGGACATTAATATAGGATGGGCCTAAAATCTGTATCTCACTTCATAGAAAGTAGCCTACACAGGAGACACTACCTGTAGGATCTTTCCGTGGCACAATAATTCGACCCCTTGGCATTAGAATGACATTAGTGTAACAACCCTAGATTAAGTGTTAAGTATTTAGATATTTTATATATATATATATATATATATATATATATATATAATTTAATTGTGGTTATTTTCCAATTCCAACTCTTTTATAATTAGCAGCCCATAATTTTTATACCATGTTAGACATTCCCTTTTTGTATATTTGCAATTATTTACTATTACCTAGTTTGGTGGATATCCATTTAATTAATTACTTAGTTAATTAAATAATATAATTATTTAATTTATTATAACTAGATAAATATCTAATTAATAATTATAAAATATTTCATAAAATATTTTGATTGTAGTATTTTATTAAAACTTTATAAAAGTAAATTTTCTAGAATTTATTTTGTGTGCAAATATTATTTTTGGATTTTTAACCTCATTTATATATGTAAATATATATATGTTAATAAATATATATACTGATTAATAATAATAATAATAATAGTAATAATAATAATAATATTAATTATTATTATTATTATTATTATTATTATTATTATTATTATTATTATATATGTAAATATATATATATGTTAATAAATATATATAGTTGTTAATAATAATAATAATAGTAGTAGTAGTAGTAATAATAATAATAATAATAATAATAGTAATAATAATAATAATAATAATAATAATAATAATAATAATAATAATAATAATAATAGTAATAGTAATAGTAGTAATAATAATAATAATAATAATAATATTAATATTAATATTAATATTAATAATAGAAATAAAAAGGAATAAGAAAAGAAATAAAATGCAAAAGAAAAAGAAAAGAAAAGAAAAAAAAGAAAAAGAAAAAACAAAATAACAAAAACCCTAACCTAAAACACTAAACTAAAATCCTAATAATCCTATTCTACCCAACTCCCCAGCAAAACCCCCTATGAACCCCTTCCAATCCCTCCCTGTCTCCCTCTATATATATATGTATATATATTAGAAACACAACCCTAAACAAAACTCTAAACCCTAACCCTAGCCTCCGACCAACCTCAGCCCCGCGCCGCCGACCGACTGCCTCGCCGCCGCCCCCGCGCCGACCGTCGCCGCAGCCGCCCAACCATCCGCGTGCGCACAGCGCGCGTAACAGCACAGTTTCGCCCCCTTCTTCACGGTATCACATCTCACTCATTTTTTATTATTTTTGCGAGCAGTTTGTCCCTGTACGATCATAACCTAACCCTCTAGGATTTTCATTCAAGCGGGACGAGTTTTGGTGTCCCAGATTGGTCAAAAAATCGACCAGAAAATGGCCGGAAAACTAACCAAAAACAGTCCAGAAACTTCAACCCAAACACCCATGTTCACGCCCAATTTGCCACCAACCTGTTTAATATTTTCAAAATCTAATTAAAGGGTTTTCTTGTTTATATAATCGAGAATTTAACTGTTCTTTTACTTTTTATTAATTTGTTTTAATTGTTAAATTATTCGACATCCAAAACGACCAAAAACTTGATTTATTAAAACTGAAATTTTGTGATACGGAGTGCGCCCCGCCAAAAGGGACTGCCTCGTCGCATACCAATTGTACCGAAAGGCGTGTATGGTATATTCTGACGTGTGAGCTTTCACGGAAGTTGATTCGGACGTGTGTGCGCGTCGGAATCAACACGTATCCGTAAAAAGTTTTCGTATCGCGACTTTTGCAAAACACCACCCAATTTTGTGTACGCTTGTCGGAATACAACAAAACTTGTGCCATTGGATTCGTGGTATCATGCTAGTCATGTGACCCAAGTTTCATGCGATTTTGAGATAGTTGACCAAGACGCCTATTTGCGGGCCCCACTGGTTGACTTTAAGGGCAAATTTATGATCGGCTCACCGGAATCCAAATTTGGACATACCATTGAGTTCGTATCAATGTTTAAAATTTGTTTGACCTATAATTTGTCCCATTTAGAGACCTTTACCTCTGGCACGCATTTCGGTTCAAAGTGGGCCACCTGTGGACCCCGCTTTGACCCGAAATTACCGTTTTGCCCCTGTGTCCAAATTGGACGAAAGGGTAGTATTTTTTAGCTATCTCGCTTATTCTGGGAACGTTGGTGGTATTTATTTTAGCATCCGGAGACGTTCATTCTGATGCCATAATTCTGATCCCTTGTGCTTGATGTCTGGACGCTTACACTTTGCAGCTTTATTTCCAGGCAAGATACCTTACCAAATTGCTTATACTACTTTTACATGCTTATCATACTTTTATATATTTATTATATATGTATTTTCTTTCAGTCATAATTATATATATGTTGACACACACTTGACACATAGTATCATGGGAGGGGAGGACAATCAGTAGGCATGGGCTATATCCACTCTGGTAAACCGTAGTAACTAGCACGCACTACGGTAGTTGTGTCGCGCTGGTCGCTACCCTCGCGGTATATCGATTTCTGGTGTCACGATGGTCGCTACCCTCGCGGTATGATGGCTTCTGATGTTCATGGACGTGTGTGTGAGTGGTGAGATTAGATAGAGTAGCCTACCCATGCCCATACGTCGAAATGGTTGTCCTCACTATGCATTTTCATATAGATTGTCTAGTACAGCATACTTATATATTTCTGTCTATTATACATGTTTACTGTATTCAATTGACATGCTTCTATGTATCTTATTACGTCCCTCTGAGGACCTAGTCCCTTTCTAGGTGTAGACGATATTGACTATTCGCAGGAGCACGGATCAGGACTTGCTACTCATCTCTCTTTCGAGGAGGTCTTCTCTTTGATTCTCGTTGTTCAGTAGATGTACTTATTTTATTTCTCTTATATTATAGTTGGTAGTGGATTTGTCTCCGCCCAACTACTTATTCTTATCAAGCATATTATACTTGATTCAGTTATATAGTTGTTTGGTTATTCATTTATATTTGATTATGTGGATGAGATCTAGTTATGCCTTGTGACTTGTGATAATATATATACCACATGTGAGTTAATATTCATATTACAGCGTACGTATGTATTATGGTATACATATATTGGAGTTATCGTATACATAAGGCTGGCATGCTTACGTATTCCTAGTCCTACATATTTTGGGACTAGGGCATGACATCAGCGCATCTCCCGACGGAGCCACGGGCAAAGTCACTACAAAATAAAAAGTAAGAATTAGAGACATCAAGATAGCATGCGGCCAAGTCATGAAAGTTGTATGCAACTAAGTCATGATAGGACTTCCATGCGGCCAAGTCACGAAAGGAGACATGCGGCCAACTCATAGCAGAACTTCCATGCGGCCAAGCCATGACAGGGCTTCCATGCGGCCAAGTCAAGACTTGTGCACAAAGCCAAAGAGAGACCCTCGCAAAAAGCATGCGTCATGGTCATATGCGAGGATCTGTATAATAGTCCGGGTGCAAAATGCCCGCGTGTCCAGAGCTCTCCTCCTCCGAACCTTACCATGGATGGGCGACTGAACGTCAGAAAGAAATGATGGGGCCTCGTCCTCGGCTCTAGATAACAAGGCAGATGTTTTCCCTTGATGACGGCCTTCTTGCCCCTCGAGGAAGAAGACGAGACCTTAGGGGGCATGGCAGACCCTCTGAGAAGATGACCGGCCGCGGATGAAGAAAAGGCGGAGACGAAGTGGAAGACAGAACTCAGCAGAAGAAAGAAGTTCTCTCTCTTCTCCTCGAACCCTTATTTATAGGCTGCCAAAAGACAAAGATAGACCCTTCGAATTCCACCCACATCTAATGACAGCTACGCTCGGTTGGGCTCGCTCCTACAGCCGTCAGTATTGGGATCCCTGTGAAAGGGTGGCTCAGAATTCAAACAGAATCCACTCAAGGGTCAAAGAAAATATAGCAGTTAATGCATAATTGACAGTCTGGCACCGATTCGCCCATGCGTCTCAACGATCATGCGGCCCGAACATACCCCATTCATGCTTCTTATTCAAAGTATTTCAAACTTATCAGTTTGAAAACTTTGAAGGGGGTCTTGTTTAAGCATGGAAAATGTGCATCCATGCGACCGATGTCCATGCACCCCAAAATAAAACTCAACAGATATTGGACCACATGGACACCATACGGCCCAGAAAAGGGATACCCCTGCGATCCAAACGAGCGTCCTGACAACTGGTCGTAGGTCGACCTGACATGACGTCTTGACAACAAAGATGGAGCCTGACACAGAATCTTGACAAAAAGGATTTTCATGATCGCCTCGAAGGACGAGAATAAACTAAGAGACAAAAGTACCAAGGATAGTGCAAAGCCACGTGGACAACACGACAAAAAAAGATCCCATACGGATCTGGCCCATGCGTCCAAGACTCCATGCGGTCCATGCATCTCTAGCCCATGCGTCCCATGCGACTCTGGCCCATGCATTCCAGACTCCATGCGGTCCATGTGTCTCTGGCCCGTGCGTTCCAGACTCCATATGTCCCGTGTGTCTTTGGCCACATGTGTCCCAGATTCTACATCGACCAAGTCTTGATATTACAACTAAGTGGTCATCTCCAACCAAATAGAGGCCACGTGTCCATTTGACCAAGTTGCACCTACAACAGTTGAGAACCGCCCAGATACTGAGCAAACAATAAAATCCTAACAAATGTCCACGTGACAGTGGAGCTCAGATTCACGTGCATAGCTGTATCACCCTTCCGTTAAGAGGGGACACGTGGCAAACCCCGCCATCCATGCGGCCCAAAATCCATGTGGCCACAAATATGGCTATAAATAGTAGGTTACCAGACCCGGACAAAAGGTTGGTTGGCTATCTGCGGATTTACACTCGAGCAAGAAAGAAAAGCTTCTAGATCGGATCGTCTACGGAGTAAAGAGAGTTGCTACACTCCTAACCCTCCATTGTCATCCCTCCAAAAAATAAATTTGTACTTAGATTATCTTCTAGGACTCTTCTTTGTACTTTCTTAGTGTCACGTCCCAGTCCCAAAATATCGAGGGACTAGCCATGTGGCAATGGCCAGCAGCACACACAGATGGATAACCTAATTTAATGGACCCATCAGGGTGTACTAAAGCTGTAAAACAACAAATAAGGTCTATGATACTAATCTCATCCACAGAAGATAAATACAATCAATATCAAAATAATCAAGATAAAATAATAATCAACAAGTCTCAATAAATATCTTGGGGAACAACCCGATAATGAGTTTGTTACAGCATTTCAAATAAACAGGAAATAAGAGTCAACAATAGAAATAACTGAGTATAATAAACCAGATACTCAGGAAAAATTCTCGGCGATCACCTCGTCCTCTGGTAATGGTACTGGTCCAATGTCTGCTCCTGTCCCGTATACCTCGGGGTAGATCTCCTCTGCTAAACCTGGGGACATAATCCGGATCCAGGTTCTCAGGGAACATAGCAAGGTACAAGAATAACTCAAGCCAAATAAATACAGTATATAAATAAATGAAACAATAGGGCAAACTATGTAACCAGCTATATGATATACAAAATAAGAGCATCACTAGGACTTCAGGCTGAGACTACTACAAGCTCTGTGTCGGAGAGCCGGTAGCAGTAATACTATGTAGTTATACTATATAGTTTTACTATGTAGTTGGCCTAGCACTGTAGTGGCTAAGGCACCATAATAAATATACATATATAATTAGTCTGTAGTCTGTGTGTCTCTCCCTACCCAATATAATCACACATCTCATGTCCATGACACGCAAGATCATATCTAATGCAGCAAGTCATATGATAGCTCTGGATATAAAAAGTCTAAATCTCGAATCCTGTAACCTATACAGAATCACCATGAATGACTCAGAAAGATTCTGTCTCATGAACAGTGTCAGGTGTCCTATGGTATGATGTACTTGATAATGCAAGCACGAATATATATATAGGGTCGCGATATCAATCTCTAGTGACGTTACACGACTCCGCGTATGGCGTCGACACCCGAATGTTATTCAGACGCTAAGCAATATCACACGGTCCTAGGTTGAACATTTATATCACAGAAATAGATCAAGAGAATAATATGAAATAATTTGCTGCAAGTATGGCAAGGTACACTTGCCTAGGGTTTGGTCTCCAACTGCTGCTCTGGTATCAGTGGGATCTGTAGGTACTCCTCCGATTGCTGAAATAAACATTACCATCATGCTCAGAAGATATCAAATAGCTAGAATTGCCTGTCCATAAGTCCAATTTGGACACAGGGGCAAAAATGACAGTTTCTGGTCAAAGTGGGGTCCACATGTGGCCTACTTCGCACCGAAAAATGTGCCAGAGATAAATTTCTCCAAATTCGTCAAACTCAGTGTCTACAAGTCCAGAACGATGATATGAACCCAAACAAGTATTAGTAGCATAGCAAAAATATGTTCGAAATGTCCAGAACTCGATTCCGATGAGCCGATCACAAAATCGCCCGTCAAGTGGAGCCGTGGGGCCCACGATACGGGATTTTGTCAACGTTCTCAGAATCAAACCAAACTTGGGTCACGGGACCAGAAAAATACTACAAATCCGATGGCACAAGTTTCACTTCGAAACGACGAGCACACACAAAGTTACAATGAGTTTCAGAACAGGGCCGATACGGGGCATTGTCGACGGATACGCGTTGATTCTGGTGTGCACGCATATCCAAATCAAATTCTGCGAAATCTCACACGTCCGTATTAATGGTGCGCACATTTTGGTGAAGTTCGCACATGACCAAGTCGCCTTGTTTAGCGGGGCGTACCCAGTTCCAAAAAAATCATGGTTTTAAATAACCAATATTTTGGTCATTTTCACCCTCAAAAATATTATAAACTATAGCTCAATAAAATACACTAAAAATAGGATTTAAAACCTGGTCATATGGTCTAAATTACTGTTTAAATCAATTTTGAAAATATTTAACAGGTTGTACGCGAAACGGTTGTGAACTTGCGAGTTCGGGAATAATTTCTGAATTTTCAGAAATGGGGTTTTTTTCTCCCTAATTTTGCGTCGCGATTTGCGACCGACACAGGACGCGATACCCCGAACGAGTTGCACGGGTTTCGAGAGGGTCACGCGATCTTCGCACAGGATTTGACAGAACGGAATACGGGTCTATGTACCGAGAGATACGAGGCTGGGAAGACAGGTACCTCGCTGTTCATGAACTGGGAGGCACGGCATGGCACGGCGGTGGCGGCGGCGACGCTGCCGTTGCGGCTGCTGGGGGCCTTCGGGGGCTCTTCGCTGTAGCCGGGGAAGGTTCGACGGGGGAATCGGGCTCGCGGTGGCGGCAGGAGTGCGGTGGAGTGGTGTTGTCGGGGTGCCGGTAATGGCGGTGGTGGAGAAGCGGTGGTGATGGCGGGGGCTCGGGGTCTTTATAAAGGGAAGGGGAGCGGGAGAGGCGGCCGGAGCGGGGATCGTGAGAGGTCGGCAGCGAGCGTGGCGAGGGTCGGCGGAATAGGCGAGGGCGTGGGCGGTTCGTGTCCGCGGAGCGGGGGCGGGGGAATCGGGGGTTCATGGGAGAGAGTGGGGAGCGGGTTACTGGCGGGTCGGGTCTGCGGGTAGGCGGGTCGGGTCCAGACCCGACCCGTTAGGTCTAGTGTTCGGGTCGGTTCAGCTGGGTTGGGTTGGGTTGGTCCGGTTCAGTCCGGTTCAACCCGGTTGAACTCGTTTTAAGCTGGTTTAATTAAAACAGGGTTTTTTAGCTATTTAAAAATAGTTTTTGAGCCCAATAAATTTCAAAAAAATTACACAACATCCAATAATTAATAATACACCCAAAAATATTTTTTTTAAATATTTTAATACTTAATTTAATATATAAAAATATTAATCCCTGAAGGACATTTTGAATAATTAATTAAAAATTACAGAAAAATCCAGAAAATTTATTTTTTTTAAAATTTAAAAAAATCAGGGTGTTACAATCTACCCACCTTAAAAGAATTGAGTCCTCGCAATTAAGAAAATAACCAATAACAGAGATGACGTGGTTGCAAGACATATTGGTTGAAGCACGACACAAGGAGTAAGGAATCATGATCAGAGAAATCGAAAGGGAAAGTGTGAGGATTAAGTAGCACATAGGAAAAATATTTTCCTAAATAAGTAATTCAAGAGTAAAGGAATCTGGTTAGGGCAAGGATCAACTATAACTTATGGAAACTTGGGTATCATGTACTAACAAGTTCAAAATACTAGGTTTAAGGCTAAGGAAAAGAATTTAACATGCACGTGCTATGGCATTACTAGGAATAGATAGCTATGAATAACTTAAATCTTACGCATATTCGCTACTCGACGAGTCTGCGCGTCCTCCATTGTCATCGCAAAAGCTTGTCCACGTCTTTGTGGTGGTGTCCTCTGTTGTTGATGGGCCTACTGAAAAAGTGCTGCCTGGGGTGCCAAAGGTGGCCTCGGTTGATATCCTCCTGGAGCTGGTGGTCTGACTCCTTCAACTCCCGTCTGTGGTGCTCCCAATACTGGATAAACTGGCCTCGGTGCTGGTAAAGCTTGTCGGTTTAACATTAGTGCTCCCTCTCGATGCTCAGGACAATCCTTGGCTAAATGTTGGTTGGATCCGCAAATCAAGCATAATCCCAACTTACGTCTGCACTCGCTCTCATGATAGCCTCGCTTGCCACAATATTGACATGTAGATAGTATCTGCAGAGATGTTCTGGGTGGCTGGTGCATGTGAGGTCTCTTTGCAGCTTCTCCTTGTGGTGCTCTGGCTAGTGCTGTCACGCCCCAGTCCCAAAATACGTAGGACTAGGAACACGTAAGCATGCCAGCCGCATGGATATGGCAACTCCAATATATGGAAACCAAAATCCACACGTACGCTGTAATATGAAAATTAATCCACAAATGGTATAAACATATGTCACAAGTCACAGGTTATAATCTAAATCTCATCCACGAAAATCAATATATAAATATATAACCAGTATCTATGAAACTAGATCTCAATGTAAGTATCTAAGAATGATAGTTGGATGGAAACAAATCCACTACCAACTCGAAGGTAAAGGTACAACACAATAAACACAATATTTGAATACCAGCTAACAATCATGGGGCTCGGAGAGAAGACATCCTCGAAACATATGTAACCATCCGAATCTGCGCTCCTGCAAATACTCAAGAACAGATACACCTGGCAGGGGACCAGGTCCTCAGAGGGACGTAACAAGATACAGAAAAGCGAGCCAATTTGAATACAGTAAACATGCATATTATTTGAAAATAAATAAGTATGCTGTATAAGACAATCTATATGAATGCAAATGAGGAAAACTTTTCGGCGTATGGGCAAGGGTAGGCTATTCGATCTATTCCTCACAACTCATACTCGTCAGTGGACATCATCAGCCGACATACCTCGGGGGTAGCGACCCTCGGACTCCATCAATCGACATATCTCGGGGGTAGTGACCATCGGACACGACCACCATAGTGCGTGCTAGTGACTACGGTTTACCAGAGTGGTTAAAAGCCTATACGCCTAATGATTGTCCTCTCATGATACTAAGTGTCAAGTGTGTGTCAACATATCTAATATATAGTAATAACTGAAAGGAACTACACATGCAATAAATAAATAGAAATGCAATAAATATACAGAAATATACTAAGCATGTAAAATACTGTAAGCAATTTGGCAAGGTATCTTGCCTGGTAAGAAAGCTGCAAGGTGTACTGTCCAGAAGTCAAACGCACAGGATCAAAAGCTATGGCCGCAAAAAAAATATCTCCGGATGCTGAAATAAATATCACCAACGTTCCCAGAATAAGCAAAATAGCTAAAAAGTACTTCCCTTTCGTCCAATTTGGACACAGGGGGCAAAACGATAATTTCGGATAAAAGTGGGGTCCACGTGTGGCCCACTTTGCACCAAAAAGCGTGCCAAGGATAACAGTCTCTAAATGGGACAAATTATAGGTCAAATAAACTTTAGATGTCAATACGAACCCAACGATATGTCCAAATATGGATTCCGATGGACCGAACATAATTTTACCCAAAAAGTCAATCGTGGGGCCCGCCAATTGGTGACTTGGTCAACTGTCTCAGAATTGCGTGAAAAATGGGTCACAGGACCAGCGCGTTACCACGAGTCCAGTGGCACAAATTTCGTCGCAATCTGACGAGCGTACACAAAATGCGTGCGACTTCCACAAAAGTTGCGACACGGTGTGTGTCCGCGGATACGGGCAGATTCCGGCGCACACACGTCTCCGAATTAGTTTTTGCAAATTTTTATGTATTCGGTTACGCTGTGCGCACCATTCGGTACACTTGGTACATGGCGGGGCGGTCTCGTTTGGCGGGGCGCGCTCCGTTTCACAACTTTTGGAAATCTGAAAAAGTGGGTTCGCGGGGTTTTCCAACGAATTTAATTCTGTCTGCAGCAGTTAATAATCTAGGGTTATTTAACAAAAATTAAACTAGGTCAAGTGGTCTATGCATACCAAAAAGAATTATCGAATTCGGATCTCTGTGGTGGGAGATACGAACTCCGAAATATGGGTGGTCACCGCAGTTTTCTGCGATCCCAGAATTCGGTCTATTTTCGCCAACTTTGGCGTTGTTTTCGCCTATGGTTGCGTGTTGTTCGAGATATACTAATACACAGATATGGAAGAGGGTTAAGGGGTAAGCATACCGTCGAAGACGGGACGGTGTTTGGTTGAGCGAGTCGACGAAAAACGACTCTGGAACACAGGCACCTCGCTGTAGGAATCTGCAGTGCGCGGGGTCGCGGTCGTCGGGATTTGTTTGGACGGCCTGGCGGGGTTCTCCGGATGGGGTGACGGTGCTCTCTAGGTCTAGATGGGAAGAGGGAGAGTCTGGATGATTAGGTTAGGGTTTTAGAAAAATAAATAAATAAATAAATAAATAAATAAATATATATATATATATATATATATATATATATATATATATATATATATATATATATATATATATAAGAAAGGAAGAGAGAGGGGGCGGGTAGGTTTAACGCGGGTTGGCTACTGTGCTGTGTTGGTTTGCATGCATTCATATGCAAGTATGGGCGGCTGCTCACATTTTGCAAGGGGGCAGCTCACAAAATTTAAAGCCAGCGGGTTGCTTGCATGGGAATGAGCGGGTGAGCTAAGGAGTTGGTTGGTTGGAGTAGTAATAGCAATGGATTGTTAATGGATTTGTTAATGGATTTGTTTTGTTCCAAAGGGGGTGGCGTTTGATGCTATTTGCTAATACAAAAAGAAGCTGCTGCATATATTAAGGATGTGCTTAACCCTTTGCCAGCGGGTGGCTGGTGTAATGCATGGGCTGGGTAGCTAAGTTAGTTTGCATGGAATGGGTAGTTAGAAGCATAGTAGTGGAATTGTTATTAATAATATCTTTTCTTTTCTTTTCCTTTTTCTTTGACAACTCCTTTTCAATTAAATATATATATGCATATATATATATATATATATATATATATATATATATATATATATACTCATAAGAAAAATTCTAGATTATAATAATGCACACCGTTAAGCTAGCAACTGCTCAAGGGGTCTTCTACATGAAATAAATTTCGAAAAATTTCTGATGGTCCCATAAATCCCCTAAGTTCACCAACACCTAAAATAAAAATTAATAAAAATCTATTTCTCCTAATTAGCCACTAATTACTATAATTAAATTAATAATTAATAATAAAATAGCTTAATACGATTTTTTTTGGATTAGGGGTTTTACATTCTACCCAACTTATAAAAATTTCGTCCTCGAAATTAAAACTAAGCCGTGGTAGAAAGTTAAGGGTGGTATAAGATTTGCATTGTTTAAAAAGCAAGGCTAAGTTTAAAGGAGTAGGCGATGTTGCGTGTTGCACATCCCGAAAAATCATGGGTAAATCCACATGAGCGAAAAATATGTTTCTTCATGTGTCATGTCCAATGGTGTGGACACCTAAATGCTCTTTTACATAAAAGCACCCAACAATTGGAAAATTGCACAAAGATGAGAATTGGATGATGGGCACGTCTTGGATAAGGGTGTAGAATTTGTAGGAAGGCAGTGGCTAGTGTAGTGCTCCAATTATCGAAGCACGATAAGGTGCGCTAAGTGATACCATGTTATGAAACTAAATAAAAATACCGTGTTCTATTTCTAAGTTGATTCGAGCTAGCCTCAGTCTCACTATCTAAGCCAAGTAGGTCTAATTCTTAGGTGAGAGGTTCACATTCTACCGAACTTAAAATTTATCCATCTATCACCTAAGGCTATACATCTAGGAAAACTATTCCTCAAATTATTTAATCATGTTACTCAATCCTCAAAGTTTTAACACCAAACATATCACCTATGATATGCCCTTAATCAATTATAAAAGAGTGTCACTAAGTCATGTGATTAGCCTTATGGGGTTTATCTAGTACTATCAGTGTGCCAACTTATATCAGCACGAGGTTTCGTCTTTCCGAAATAAGGGAAGACGGAGAGCAATAATAAAGAATTCAAGGTGAAGGTGATAGAATACGAGTACGAGGTTCAAAGAGATTAAAGAATTCGAAAAGAGAGTTGTCAGGACAGTTGTTGCTTGAAATCCTATTTTTGGTAATTTTCTATTTACATGCTCGTATCAGTACAGTTATGTAACCGATACGATATATCAGACATGTCTAGGGGCAAGTATATCCGTCTACTACCATATATCTCAATCCACGTAAAGTAGTCATGCGAAGGGCGAACCAAGCGCACTAAGGTTAGTTAGACCTTAATACACCGATTCTGATTAAGCAATTGTATCATTGTGTGCACCCAATAATACATATGTCATGAACAAGCTCGATAAAAGAATAAGCTTGAAAAAACTAGGCTATAATAGCAGCATAAGTCAAGGTAGTACAGCAAACATAAATACGCTGGATTATGATGAAAGAAGGTACATAACAATTCAAGTTCACAAAAGGTAAGATTCTATAACCTCTACAGTTGTCATACTAATTCCTTGTCTAAGTCGATAGTCGACAAAGCAGGGGTATGGGCTTCTAAGCTCTACAGTCTGATGAAACATTATCTTCTTATGCTAGCATACAGGTAATGTCATTCGGTTACACTTCAATAATAGGTCAAAAGACTATGTGATACTAGGTTGTGAGGTATACTACCCAACTTATAACAATAAACTAATACTGTAATTGCCTTAAGGATACCGTAGAAACTCCTGTTAAGGTCTACGAGAAGGGGATCTTGGTACTTATTAGGGTATCCTCTTTCATTACATAGGTCATGGTCGTCCTAAGTCTTAGTCATAGTGCTTATAGGACAAGTGTCAATAGTAAGGATAGAAGAGTTACTGGCCGTCAAGGGGAAAGGGGGTATAACTTGTATCGAGGTGGGGGTACATGTTACGCAATTTAAAACTAAGGGATAAGCACCAGGTCTCAATCTACAAGAATAGCTTAAACCATCAAGTTCTAACTACTAAGCACACCATTTCAAAATTTAATATTAACAACTATAATCCCAGCAACTATATGTCCTTAACACAGAATAAATCACCTGGCCTACAATCATAAGTGTCAGATGGCACGAGTTGAAAGATGAAGAATAGAGGAACAAAATTTAGTCGTCGTGCAATTTAGCGAACGCTAAGGTCGCAGAGGAATAATATATATGAAATTGAAATAGGGGCTCTAGATAGCATCATGATTTTCTAAGGAGGAGTGGCATGCTAGTTGCTATGTTCGAGATATGATCAAGAGAAATGTTATATTCATTGCTCTTGGCTTCCTAAGGTACTGTCTGCTACTAATAAGACAATGATCTAAGTTTTATAGTTCTCCACTACTTATCTAACTATGAAGGTTAGGTTCAGTCCTAATATTCAATTTTGGTTTTCTATTAGTTCCTCAATACTAGGGTCAAACAATATGGTCAAACTTCTAACTAATTCTAGTAGTATCTCTACTACTCCCAAGTCCTCATAATACATCAAGGGGTAATGGTAAACCAGTTTATAGATAATAAATTCTAGGGTTTACTAGATATTCTAAACTTAGTGGTGTGTCTATATTCTCGTTGTATTCTTAATAGGTGTGCTACCATATTTATCATTTTAATAATAGGGGTTCCTATATTCTAGTAGAAGGCTATACTCAAAGAACTATTAGGGAAGTACATGAATCAAGCAGGATGTAATTATTCAGATAGAATGGATTGGAAGGAGAGCGAATCATAGTCAATTGTGGATAAGAACCTATACTCTATTCCTAGGTGCAGGCTTGTTCGGTACAATAACGTAATCGAGATAATATGCTCTCGACCTGCATGGGCCACCACAAAAATATGTCACGTCCCAGTCCCAAAATATGTAGGACTAGGAACACGTAAGCATGCCAGCCGCATGGATATGGCAACTCCAATATATGGAAACCAAAATCCACACGTACGCTGTAATATGAAAATCAATCCACAAGTGGTATAAATATATATCACAAGTCACAGGGTATAATCTAAATCTCATCCACGAAAATTAATATATAAATATATAACCAGTATCTATGAAACTAGATCTCAATGTAAGTATCTAAGAATGATAGTTGGATGGAAACAAATCCACTACCAACTCGAAGGTAAAGGTACAACACAATAAACACAATATAGGAATACCAGCTAACAATCATGGGGCTCGGAGAGAAGATATTCTCAAAACATATGTAACCATCCGAATCTGCGCTCCTGCAAATACTCAAGAACAGATACACCTGGCAGGGGACCAGGTCCTCAGAGGGACGTAATAAGATACAGAAAAGCGAGCCAATTTGAATACAGTAAACATGCATATTATTTGAAAATAAATAAGTACGCTGTACAAGACAATCTATATGAATGCAAATGAGGACAACTTTTCGGCGTATGGGCAAGGGTAGGCTATTCGATCTAATTCTCACAACTCATACACTCTTTAGTGGACATCATCAGCCGACATACCTCGAGGGTAGCGACCCTCGAACTCGATCAATCGACTTACCTCGGGGGTAGCGACCATCGGACACGACCACCATAGTGTGTGCTAGTGACTACGGTTTACCAGAGTGGTTAAAAGCCCATACGCCTAATGATTGTCCTCTCATGATACTAAGTGTCAAGTGTGTGTCAACATATCTAATATATAGTAATGACTGAAAGGAACTACACATGCAATAAATAAATAGAAATGCAATAAATATATAGAAATATACTAAGCATGCAAAATACTGTAAGCAATTTGGCAAGGTATCTTGCCTGGTAAGAAAGTTGCAAGGTGTACTGTCCAGAAGTCAAACGCACAGATCAAAAGCTATGGCCGCAGAACAAATATCTCCGGATGCTGAAATAAATATCACCAACGTTCCCAGAATAAGCAAAATAGCTAAAAAGTACTTCTCTTTCGTCCAATTTGGACACAGGGGCAAAACGGTAATTTTGGGTAAAAGTGGGGTCCACGTGTGGCCCACTCTGCACCAAAAAATGTTCCAAGGGTATCAGTCTCTAAATGGAAAAAATTATAGGTCAAATAAACTCTATATGTCAATACGAACCCAACGGTATGTCCAAATATGGATTCCGATGGACCGAACACAATTTTGCCCAAAGAGTCAACCGTGGGGCCCGCCAATTGACGACTTGGTCAACTATCTCAGAATTGTGTGAAAATTGGGTCACAGGACCAGCGCGTTACCACGAGTCCAGTGGCATAAGTTTTGTCGCAATCTGACGAGCGTGCACAAAATGCGTGCGACTTCTACAAAAGTTGCGACACGGGGTGTGTCGACGGATACGGGCTGATTCCGGGGCGCACCCGCGTTCGAATCAGTTTTTGCAAATTTTTACGTGTTCGGTTACGCTGCGCCACCATTCGGTACACTTGGTACACGGCGGGGCGATTCCGTTTGGCGGGGCGCGCTCCGTTTCACAACTTTTGGAAATCTAAAAAAGTGGGTTCGCGGGATTTTCCAACGAATTTAATTCTGTCTACAGCAGTTAATAATCTAGGGTTATTTAACAGAAATTAAACAAGGTCAAGTGGTCTACGCATACCAAAAAGAATCATCGGATTCGGATCTCTGTGGTGGGAGATACGAACACCGAAATATGGGTGATCACCGTAGTTTTCTGCGATCCCAGAATTTGATCTATTTCTGCCAACTTTGGCGCTGTTTTCGCCTATGGTTGCATGTTGTTCGAGGTCTACTAATACACAGATATGGAAGAGGGTTAAGGGGTGAGCATACTGGTGAAGACGGGGCGACGTTTGGTTGAGCGAGTCGACGGAAAATGACTCCGGAACACACGCACCTCGCTGTGGGAATCTGCAGTGCTCGGGGTCGCGGTCGTTGGGATTTGTTTGGACGGCCTGGCGGGGTTCTCCGGCTGCGGTGACGGTGCTCTCTAGGTCTAGATGAAAAGAGGGAGAGTCTGGATGATTAGGTTAGGGTTTTATATATATATATATATATATATATATATATATATATATATATAAGAAAGGAAGAGAGAGGGGACGGGTCGGTTTAACGCGGGTTCGCTACTGTGCTGTGTTGGTTTGCATGCATTCATATGCAAGTATGGGCGGCTGCTCACATTTTGCAAGGGGGCGGCTCACAAAATTTAAAGCCAGCGGGTTGCTTGGATGGGAATGAGCGGGTGAGCTAAGGAGTTGGTTGGTTGGAGTAGTAATAGCAATGGATTGTTAATGGATTTGTTAATTGATTTGTTTTGTTCCAAAGGGGGTGGCGTTTGATGCTATTTGCTAATACAAAAAGAAGCTGCTGCATATATTAAGGATGTGGTCTTAACCCTTTGCCAGCGGGTGGCTGGTGTAATGCATGGGGTGGGTAGCTAAGTTAGTTTGCATGGAATGGGTAGTTAGAAGCATAGTAGTGGAATTGTTATTAATAATATCTTTTCTTTTCTTTTCCTTTTTCTTTTACAACTCCTTTTCAATTAAATATATATATGCATATATATATATTTGTATATATATATATATATATATATATATATATATATATATATATATATATATATATATATATATATATATATATATACACTCATAAGAAAAATTCTAGATTATAATAATGCACACCGTTAAGCTAGCAACTGCTCAAGGGGTCTTCTACATGAAATAAATTCCGAAAAATTTCTGATGGTCCCATAAATCTCCTAAGTTCACAAACACCTAAAATAAAAATTAATAAAAATCTATTTCTCCTAATTAGCCACTAATTACTATAATTAAATTAATAATTAATAATAAAATAGCTTAATATAATTTTTTTTGGATTAGGGGTTTTACAAGTGCTGATGTGAATGGCCGCTTAAGGCTGGATTCTTTCCTGGTGACGCGCTCCATGCGTCGGGCTGCAGCAAGGACGTCCGTGTATGAAGTAGGTGCAATATCAATCTCTGTAGCTCAAATTTTAGTCCGTCGAAGAACTTCTCAGCCTTCTCCTCTTCTGCCGAGATCAAGGTAGGGGTGAAGCGACTCAGACGAATGAACTCCGCATTGTACTCTTCTACTGTCATACTGTCTTGAGTGAGGCGATTGAACTTGTCTCGAAGTTCTGATCGAGCAATAGATAGAATGTACATCTCCTGAAAGAGTTTGGAGAACTCCTCCCAAGTGACTAGGTCTGGTCCGAGCCGTCTCTCCTCAGATAGCCACCAGTGATGTGCATTGCCCGTCAACTGCATCCGGATGGCAATCATCCAACGCTCTCTTGGAAGCTTAGCTGCTTTTAATTGATGTTGAGTGTTTGTGAGCCACTCATGAACTTCAGTGGGGTCCTCCTTGCCTGAAAAGGTACGGGGCTTCAGTTGGCGAAAATCGGTGATAGAGCCCGTCGATGACCGTCGAGCTGGAAGGTTCGCCTGCTCCGGTGCAGTCACTATGCTATTTCTCAGATTCTCTACCTCGTGACGCTGAGCCTCTTGATGAATCTGTTGTTGAGCTTGTATCATTGCACAGAACATTTAGAATATCTACTAACCATCCATAGGTTGTCATGGTGGAAAGGTAGGCATATGTGGAGAAAACTGCGGCGGTGGTGGAATATCATCTCGTCGGAATCTTGAGGTATGCTGATTTGCTTGACTGCTTTGTTGTGTTGTTTGACCTCCACCCACCGGTGTTATTTATTCTTCGTGGGTAACCACAACAACTTGTGGTATTCCTGCAGGAGTCTCGTCTCTTGCTGGTGGATCCATTACTCTGCATCCAAAATAAACTATGAGAAGCGTACAGAAGAATCAAGGCAGGATGCAAGTCAATAAATTATTTTGAAGTCGATATAGAGGTCAAGAATGAATCAATCAAGTGGATGAGATCCTATAACTTATCCTATCCTTGTCGCAGGCTTGCTCAGTTCCTTAGTTGAAACCGAAACAATTTAGTCGTAGACCTGCATGGGCCACCACAAAAACTATGTCACGCCCCAGTCCCAAAATACCGTGGGACTAGCCACGTGGCAATGGCCAGCAGCACACACCGATGGACAACCCAATTTAATGGACCCATCAGGGTTTACTTAAGCTGTAAAACAACTAATAAGGTCTATGATACTAATCTCATCCACAGAAGATATATACAATCAATATCAGAATAATCAAGATGAAATAATAATCAACAAGTCTCAATAAATATCTCGGAGAACAACCCGATAATGAGTTTGTTACAGCATTTCAAATAAACAGGAAGTAAGAGTCAACAATAGAAATAACTGAGTATAATAAACCAGATACTCAGGAAAAATCATTGGCGATCACCTCGTCCTCTGGTAATGGTACTGCTCCAATGTCTGCTCATGTCCCGTATACCTCGGGGTAGATCTCCTCTGCTAAACCTGGGGACATAATCCGGATCCAGGTCCTCAGGGGACATAGCAAGGTACAAGAATAACTCAAGCCAACTAAATACAGTATATAAATAAATGAAACAATAGGAAAAACTATGTAACTAGCTATGTGATATGCAGAATGAGAGTATCACTAGGACTTCAGGATGAGACTACTACAAGCTCTGTATCGGAAAGCCGGTAGCAGTAATAATATGTAGTTATACTATATAGTTTTACTATATAGTGGGCCTTGCACTGTAGTGGCTAAGGCACCGTAATAAATATACATATATAATTAGCCTGCAGTCTGTGTGTCTCTTCCCACCCAATGTAATCACACGTCTCATGTTCATGACATGCAAGATCATATCTAATGCAGCAAGTCATATGATAGCTCTGGATATAAAAAGTCTATGTCTCGAATCCTGTAACCTATACAGAATCACCATGAATGACTAAGGAAGATTCTGTCTCATAAACAGTGTCAGGTGTCTTATGGTATGACGTACTTGATAATGCAAGCGCGAATATATATATAAGGTCGCGATATCAATCTCTAGTGACGTTACACGACTCCGCGTACGGCGTCGACACACGAATGTTATTCAGACGCTAAGCAATATCACACGGTCCTAGGTTGAACATTTATATCACAGAAATAGATCAAGAGAATAATATAAAATAATTTACTGCAAGTATGGCAAGATACACTTGCCTAGGGTTTGGTTTCCAACTGCTGCTCTGGTATCAGTGGGATCTGCAGGTACTCCTCCGATTGCTGAAATAAATATTACCATCATGCTCAGAAGATATCAAATAGCTAGAATTGCCTGTCCATAAGTCCAATTTGGACACAAGGGCAAAAGTGACAGTTTCTGGTCAAAGTAGGCTCTACATGTGGCCCACTTCGCACCGAAAAATGTGCCAGAGACAAAGTTCTCCAAATTCATCAAACTCAGTATCTACAAGTCCAGAACGACGATACGAACCCAACAGAATGTCTAGAACTGTATTTCGACGAGCCGATCACAAAATCGCCCGTCAAGTGGAGCCGTGGGGCCCACGATACGGGATTTTGTCAACGTTCTCAGAATCAAACCAAACTTGGATAAAATGCTACGAATCCGATGGAGCAAGTTTTGTTTTGAAACGACGAGCACACACGATGTTACAATGAGTTTCAGAACAGGGCCGATATGGGGCATTGTCGACGGATACCCGTAGATTCCGGTGTGCACGCACATCCAAATCAACTTCCGCAAAATCCCATGCGTCCGTATTAACGGTGTGCACCTTTCGGTGAAGTTCGCACAAGACCAAGTCGTCTTGTTTAGCGGGGCGCACCCAGTTTTGGGAAAATCAGGGTTTTAAATAACCAATATTTTGGTCATTTTTACCCTCGAAAATATTACAAACTACAGCTAAATAAAATAAACTAAAAACAGGGTTTAAAACCTGGTCATATGGTCTAAATTACTGTTCAAACCAATTTTGAAAACATTTAACAGGTTGTACGTAAAACGGTTGTGAACTTGCGAGTTTGGGACCAATTTCTGAATTTTCAGAAATGGGGTTTTTTCCTGATTTTACGTCACGATTTACGACCGACACAGGACGCGATACCCTGAACGAGTTACACGAGTTTCGTGACGGTCACGTAGTCTTCGCACAGGATTCGACAGAACGGAATACGGGTCTATGTAGAGATACGAGGCTGGGAAGACAGGTACCTCGCTGTTCGTGAACTGGGAGGCGCGGCGTGGCACGGCGGCGGGGCACGGAGGTGGCGGCGGCGATGCTGCGGTTGCGGCTGCTGGGAGCCGTCGGGGGCTCGTCGCCGTCGCCAGGGAAGGGTCGGCGGGGGAGTCGGGCTCGCCGAGGCGGCCGGAGTGCTGGTGGAGTGGTGGTATCGGGGTACCGGTAATGGCGGTGGTGGAGAAGCGGTGGTGATGGCAGGGGCTCGGGGTCTTTATAAAGGGAAGGGGAGTGGGAGAGGCGGCCGGAGCGGGGATCGTGGGAGGTCGGCAGCGAGCAGGGCGGGGGCCGACGGAACAGGCGGGGGCGTGGGCAGTTCGTGGCCGCGGAGCGGGGGTTGTGGAATTGGGGGTTCGTAGGAGAGAGAGGGGAGCGGGTTACTAGCGGGTCGGGTCTGCGGGTAGGAGGGTCGGGTCCAGACCCGACCCGTTAGGTCTAGGGTCCGGGTCGATTCAGCTGGGTTGGGTTGGGTTGGTCCGGTTCAACCCTGTTTAAGCTGGTTTAATTAAAACGGGGTTTTTAGCTATTTAAAAATAGTTTTTTAGCCTAATAAATTCCAAAAAAATTACACAACATTCAATAATTAATAATACACCCAAAAATATAATTTTTGTAATATTTTAATACTTAATTTAATACATAAAAATATTAATCCCTGAAGGACATTTTGAATAATTAATTAAAAATTATCGAAAATTCCAGAAAATTTTTTTTTTTTAAAATTTAAAAAAAAATAGGGTGTTACACTTAGTTTGTTAATCAAATCCAGTTCTTCCAGTTCTATTTTTGATTTAAATGGCAAACAGTCTTAAGACCAAGCTCCAAGCTCGAGAGAAATTAAAGAAGAGAAGAGAGAGAAAGAGAGAAAGAAATGAAATAACTCAAGTACTACTTATAGAGAAATATATCAAAAATATCTTAAAAAGTTAAACAAATATCTGCCAGACAGTATACCGTCGGCATACCGGTAAGGTAGTAAAGTTTTAATTTTTGAGAATTTTTGAGCTTCCTCGAGAACCAATAAATAGCACAATAATACGTATCCGTATAAAATACGAATACTGTGAGACGAGCCTCACATTTTAGTTCATAAGTTTGGCTCCCTTGTGGTACTTGATGTTTTGGGGTCTGACCCCACTGGTTTTGTATGGCCAGATTAGACTTTAATCCTGAGCATGCAGCAAGTGAGTCCATGCGACAATTGAGTGCATACGGCCAGTGGGTACATACTACAAATGAGTCCATGCGGCCAAAAATTCTTGTGTGCATTTTGTGTTCCCTTTTATTATGTTTATTTTAGTAATTTTTTTAGTGATTATTGATGGGTGCTTCCTTATGTCGATACAAGTTTATGATACCAGACAAGTTTTGCATGTAAGTTCACGAAATAAGTTTATGTACAAATTCACAATTCTCATGACACCGTAAAAATGTTTGTGTATGAAAATCCATTGAATTTGGCATTGGGCAATCGAGTGTGTGTATTGCCCAATGTATCGCGTGTTATGAATATAATAACTCGTAAAAATCTCGTACTCGTGACTTGTCATTCTAAGGATTTCTCAAGTGTCCACGACTCAAGAGCTTGAAATAATTTAGTAATGATTAAACAAGATAAGAATTTCCTAAATTATTGGGAGGGAAGAATATTGCGCTACCGGCTACCCGATCTCTAAGGGCCCCATGCAGCATGGAACAACCCTATTAGGCAAGGGCGCCATGACAGACCAAGTTTACGCATGCTGTAACACTTACAAGACAAGTTTATATACAAGTTTATGTTACAAGACAAGTTTATAAAGCAAGTTTATAATTACATATTTAAATTTATGCTTATAAGTTCAAATTTTATTTATGATAAGTAACAAGTTATGTTATTGTATGGTTGAATATGCATTTAAGTTTACTAGACAAGCGTACCCTTGGCCATCAGGGTTAACTGCAGTGTCGGTGGTAGCAATATTCTTAAAACATGCATTTAGTAATTAATGTTTGTGATAACCCTACATAGTTAATCGTAGCAAGCCGTAAAGTTGTTTGGTCGTACGATAAATGATGTTTCTTTCATTATAGTTCGCTCTTCTAGTTTTATTTTTCTTCCGGCGCGTGGTTAGGGTGCTAAGTTCTGCTCGGGTGAAGGTCTGTAACCCCGGTCCTTGTTTTGTTTAAGGATTATGGTCCCGATCCATAATAGTTCATATGCTCTCTTGCCGCTCGTCGCCTTACTTTCATTTTTGTACTTGTTATCAGTTCTTCTAATATTATTCTTGAGACAAGTACATTGGTATCGTACAAGTATCGATCAACATTTATTTCTTATATGTCTCTTTCTGATTATGTTGTGATGTTTTGGTCTATCACCTCGAGCTCCTTTGTGGTACTTATTTCTTAGGGTTCTGACCCCACTGGCTTTGCATGGCCAGGTTACCCCAAAGAGAACCAGGATCCACCGAACTTCCAGCAAGATGGCTCGCACTCGTAGGTCTGCAGCCGAAGCTCGTGAGTGAATTTCCTTCTTCCACCCCTCGTCTTGATTACTTTATTTTGTGGTATTTAGCAAGGGGCAGAGTTAGCTCCTTATATTTTTGAGACTACGGTCAACATGATATATATATTAGACAATGGCTGGTATATTTGATCATGTATTATTATACTCTATTAGTGCAGCATTTTGTATTCACTAGCTTCATGATCATATGTGACATGTAATTTGGGATGCTTTCTTAATTTTATATATAATATACTCTTAGACTTGTGTTCCTGGATTGAGATAATATGATTTGTCAGCCTTAGGACTAACGTCATAACATGCTAGAGTTTACCCATTTGTCTTCTAGACAACCTTAACACATTGAGGCTTACTTCGGTATTCTGTAAGGTGCAATTGACCATGTCATTTCCCGTATTTATCCAGTATTCTGGGAGCGAGGCGTGATAACTATGGGCCAGAAGCTTGGCAACTCTGGTCGCGTCTATGGAGCACAGACAGACGGAGCTGGAGGGGTCGTATACGGCCATGAGCGACTCACTTGCGAGGATCCATGCGACGCAAGATTTGTTGAGCCGGTCGGTGGCGAAGAACACTTCGAGGGTCGTATCTTCCATGGATTCATACAATGCTCGACTGCTAGCATTGGAGCAGATACGTCCTCCTGGTCCTCCGGCATCGACATTGCCCCCATCACTGCCTCCTCCATCGACATCGGGGACGCTTTCATAGTAGCAGTATGAGTTCCTTCTATCCCAGATGCGCGGTGGTGCTCCTCATCATCAGTAGTAGTCCTTGTTTGGGCATGTTTTAGTGTGTTTGTGTGTATTGGCCCATTCTTGGGTCTAATGTATTTATTTCTACTTTTTATTACATTATGAGACGCATGTGACACTTATTTTAAATTTATTTATTTACTTCTTGGGACATATTTAGTGTAATATAACTTTATAGATTTCTTTCTATGTGAGTTTAGTTTATTATTCATATTAACTATACACCAAAAAAATTTGGTGTTGAGTGTTCCACCGAAGGGGTCGGCGAACCCAAACATTCAATGGAGGGTTGCTCTAGGTCTATTTATATAAACTGTGATTTTATAACTACATGTAGAGTTTTGTTGGGAAATATTTAACAAACTGCAGCCTATTTTTTTTCAATTTTGCGACATTTTGCGACATTTTGCGACGTTCACCGACGTACTGTTACGTCGGTGTACGTCGCTACCTAGAAAATATGTACGTCGCTATACGTCGCTAACATGCTGACATGGAAAAACTTGCCATGTCAGCATTCTTGCGTTTGCGACCAATTCTTGTGTCGCCAATTTAACGACGACACGTCGCTAACCGTCGTATATTCTGTGATGTCATATCATCGCAAATATACGTCGCTACAGCGACGATTAGCAACGTTTTTGTTGTCAGCGACCATGTAATATGCGACGACGTAAAAACGTCGCTAATTACGTCGTCAAATTATTTTAGCGACGTCGTTTTACATATTAGCGACATTTTTTTACGTCGCTAATATGTTTTATTCTGGTAGTGGTTAAAATGTCGTTTGATCTTACATATCCCTACGGGGAGCATCATGTCTAGGATGGATTCTGCGGAATGCTACACCCGAAATCCTGAAATAAAATGATAAGGATTAACTAGCTTGATCATTAGGAGGGGAGAATCTCTAGGTTGCATGCAGTCCAATTGTCTAGCCACCATGCTTCGTATGGACTTAGAGATCTCCGTCGTGAGGGACACATTTTCAGCTCACCGTCGAGTGGGACAATTATGTCTATATAGACGACTATTAGCTCGCCATCGTGTGGAGCATACTAGGCTCGTTGTTGTGTGATGCCACTTCCTAGGATGCAGGCTTTGAGGCTGAGCAGTCCACTAGATATAGCTACTTGATAGGATGCAGGCTTTGACGCTGGGCAGTCCACTATATATATTAGTTTAGTTATGGTTGGGCTTAACTTGGATAGTCTGCAGGGCATGTGACCAATAGAGAGGTTCTCAAGATTGCATTTTTTAGTAATTAGATTTTGTGATAACCTTAGTTAGCTAATGATAGCAAGCCATAGACATTGCTTGGTCGTGCTTTATTGATTGTTACTATTGTTTGCTGATTTATCTTTTTTTTTCATGGCTATTGTCACCTACGTGTTTACTCTTTTTCTGGTAATAGTCACTTGCATGTTTATTGCTTTTACTTGTCCATGATCCCGTGCATGCCACTTGTTCTAGTTTACCTAGCATGACTTGTACCTATCTACGTGCTCAGTTTTACTTTTCAGGTCATCGATTTATTTTCATATTTTGCGATGCCTATATATACTGGTGATTATATGTTGCTTTAGTATATCGTAGCTTTGTGATGCATGCTAGTTTTAGTTCATAGTTTTTGGGTCTCCTTTGTGGTACTTGCTATTTGGGATCTGACCCCACTGGTTTTGCTTGGTCAGATCCAGTAGCGGAGCCAGAAGATCTTCCATACCTTCCCATGGATGGTGACCACCAGGAGCACCAGATCGATTGAGTAGATTTTGTCACTCCACTATGTAAACACCCTGATTTTGAGAATAAATTTTAAAATGAGTTATTCCGAATATTCGGTATTTATCTGGAATTTAAAACGAAGTTGATTATGATTTAAAGAATTTTAAGTGTTGCTAGATGGTGTTAAAATATTATGAAAATAATATTTTATGGTGTAAAATGGAAAACCAGACGCAGGGTATTTTTCGGAGAATTTATTGGACTCCGAAATCTTTTTAAAGCCCTAAAAATGATTGTAGAATTAAACCGAATTTAAAACCCGTGCCAAGCACCCAGCATCCCCCTGAGAGCCGAAGCCAAGCCCAAGGAGATTTGACCCAGCCCGAATCCTAGGCCCAACCCAAGAGGGGTTGACCAGTCAAACCTATTCTAGGTCAACCCAACACCATACTCATATATATATATATATATTATTCCCTTCCCTATATTTTTCTATTCCCAAAAATCCCATATAGCAAACAGCAGCCGACATTACCATCCTCCCTCTTCTTTCCCCCGCTCGGCCAAGACTCTCCGGCCGACTCCGACGAGGAGGCGACTTCAACCCGCTTCGGCAGGCCCTCACCGACCCACTCGACTCCGATCGGTGCACGGCTCCTTTCCCCCGCGGCTGAACCGACCAGCCTGAACTCCCCTGAATCCCCGCGGCTGAACCGACCGGCCTGTGCAGCGTCGTCCCGCTCCAGCAGTACAGCGGTCACCACGACCGCCGACTGAACATCCCCTCACCGGCCAGTTCGAGACAACTGACCGGCCTGTGCAGCCCGGTCCCCGACCCGCTGTGCAGCAACCCCTGTGCACTCCGGCTGTGCATCCTCCGTCGGGCCGACCCCGCACCCCGACTGGCCGAGTTCTCCGCTGCTTCCCGTCCGACTTCAGCATCACCACCACTCGGCAACACTCGAGCGCCGTCGCTGACCGAGACCGGACACAGCAATTCGTTTCGGACACGAGATTGACTCTCGGACGCGTGGAATTCAGCGTTCACGGAGCCCTGTTCAGGTACCGATTTCTCCCTCATCGTAACTCCGTTTCCAATTCCGTCAGTTGCTACGTGTAGACTTTATGACCCTCTCGGTGCCCGTGTAACTCGCTCGGTGCATCGCGTCCTGTGGTGATCGCACACCGTGATCCAAAAATAGGAAAAATAATACCCTGTTTTACCCCGGAACTGAGTGCGCCCCACCAAACGGGATGACTTGGTCGCACGCGGTCTTTACCGAACCGTGCGCGACGTTGATACGGTCGTGTGGGATTTCGCAGAAGTCGATTCAGATGTGCGTGCACACCGGAATCAACGCGTATCCGCCGACGACACCCCGTATCCGATCTTTCTGGAACACGCTGTAACTTTGTGTACACACGTCGGATCGAGACGAAACTTGCGCCATCGGACTCGTAGCAATACGCTGGTCCTGTGAGCCAAGTTTGGTTCGATTCTGAGGACGTTGACAAAATCGCGTATCGTGGGCCCCACATGCTCTACTTGACGGGCGATTTTGTGATTGGCTCATCGGAATCCAATTCTGGAAGTTCCGTTGGGTTCGTATCATCGTTCCTGACTTGTAGACACTGAGTTTGAGGAATTTGGAGACCTTTGACCCTGACACGCTTTTCAGTGCAAAGTAGCCCACATATGGAACCCGCTTTGGCCCGAAAATGACCTTTTTGCCCCTGTGTCCAAATAGGACGTAAGGACAGGCGTTTTTAGCTATTTGACATCTTCTGAGACTATTGGTGATGTTTATTACAGCTTTTGGAGGAGTACCCACCGGATCCACTGATACAGGGATAGCTTTTGGTATTCAAACCCCAGGCAAGTGTACCTTGCCAAACTCTGCAGTATTGTTATATATTTCCCTTGCTTCATTTATATTTCTGTGCATGTTTAACCTAGGACCGTGTGACGTACTTAGCGTCCGATTATCAGTCTGGTGCCAACACCGTACGCGGTGTTGTGTATTGTCATCTAGAGATGGATATTCGTGACACTTTATATTCCCGTACTTGTCTTACCAAGTACACTTTGACCCAGGACACCTGACACTGTTCATGAGACAGGATCTTCCCGAGATATTCGTGGTGATTCTGTATAGGATACAGGACTTGACAGAGATACTATATTCTTAGATACATTATGACTTGTGCATTAGTTATGATCCCGCTGACATGGACATGAGACGTTATGGTCATGATAGGCGTGGTTACATTGGGTGGGGAGAGACACACAGGCTACAGGCTGATCATATATATACACCCCTATTATTGTGAGGCACAAGACTCTGAAGCCCGAGCTTGGCCCATTACTCATTATTACTGCTGCTACCGGCTCCCCTACACAGAGCTTGTAGTGGCTTCAGCCTGAGTTCTAGTGCTGCTCTCATCTTGCATATCACTTAGCTGGTTATTTAGTATTCCCTTATTGTTCCATCTATTGCTGGAGAGACCCACAGACTACAGGTTGATTATGTTATGCCGGCTACTCAGTCTCCCGCTGAGCTAGACCACCTCATGATATCACTGCTACCGGCTCCCCAACACAGAGCTTGTAGTTGTTTCAACCTGAGTACTATTGATGTTCTCTCTTGCATTTCACACAGATGTTTACATACTTACCCTATCTATTCTATTTATTTGCTGCACTGCATTTATTTTGGCATGAGCTTTCTTGTACCTTGCTATGTCCCCTGAGGACCTGGATCCGGATTATGTCCCCAGGATTTACAGACGAGATCTATCCCGAGGTTTACGGGACCGCAGCAGGAGCTGATCCAGGAGCTGTACCGCCATCCGAGGATGAGGTGTTAGCCGAAGACTTTTCCTGAGCATCCATGTTCATGCTCAGTATTTATTTATTTATTTTAGTCTTTTATATTCTGGTCTGTTGAACCATTGTATTAGATATTTATCGGGTTGTTTCCCGAAGCACTTGTGAGACTAGCTGATGATTTATATTCTTTATTTATTCTGTGGATCATATTTTATATCTTGTGTGGATGAGATTAGTTGTACCATATTGTCGTAGACTTGATTTTACAGCTTAACTATGCCCTGATGGATCCATTAAATTGGGTTTGTCCATCGGTGCGTGCTGCTGGCCATTGCCACGTGTCTGGTCCCTCGGTATTTTGGGACTGGGGCGTGACACACTATCCTGATATACTTGGAATATACTCAAGTTGGCGTACTTCGGGTATGCTTCAAGTACACGGTTGAATGGAGCTTGGTGCACATTGGCTAGTATTGGTTGTGTGGTGGTGGTAGGTAGGGTGTATGGTTTGGATTTGTTGGAGAAGATCCGACGATTCACCATCCACCCATTGCCTATATATATCCTTGTTCTCATTATCTCTCCCCACTTGTTCATTTTTCTTGTTTTGCTCTTGGTTTTCTTCATAGGCAAGTACATCTTGCAAATATGAAGAAACATGATCGGCTATAGTTTTATTCTTAGTATTTGTTGTTGTAATTAGTTTCTAGTAGTGTTCTGATTATAATTAGTTCTTGGATTTTTTATATTTGAGGTAGTTAATAGTTTATATCTTGATTTTATTATGAGTATATTTTTCTATGGAATGATCTCCCAAAAATGAGATATTTTTAAAAGATGTTATTTTCTGATTTCGAGCTTGAGATTTTTTTTCTTGATTTCTGGTTCTTGTTGATTGAGGAATGGAGCACTATTATAGTCTCGAGCATGAGCTCTTAGTGCATTAATGGTGGGTAGGTTGGAGAAGAAAAACAGTGACAAGAAGTACACAAGAGGATTTTTATTATGGGCGTATGTTGAGTGTAACCCACAGTCCATGGGCGTATGTTGAGTGTGACCCGCATTCCATACTCGTGCGTACTTTAAGAGTACTGCCAATTTCTTGCAAAAGTATGTCAAGGGAATAATTTTTTGGAAAAATCTTTCTTGGCGCATTTTCGGAAGACTTCAGCCTCTGGCGCACAATTGATGTACTAACGAACGAACCAAGAAAAAGTGTGTCAGCCTACCTTTCAGGGCACTTCTGACCAACTTTATATTAATTTGTGCACTATTAACCAAATTAACAAACCGGCGCATAATTGACACATTGTACATTAACTATCAAAAGTGCGTCGCTCTTATACATATAACCCTTGGCGCACTTTCTGGAGGCTCAACGGTTGACGCACTTTTGATGGATTAATAACCCGACGCACTTGTTATATCTTGGAGCACTCTTGCTTGGTTCAGCCTCGATAAGCGACCCTTAACTTTGGTACTTCATGATTTCCGAGTCCCTAGACTGTCGTATCCTCGACTGTCATGCCACCTGGGGACTCGTGTTTTGTTTTGTAGTTGTTTAGCACTCGCATAGTGCACCTATTCTGGTAATTCTCAATTTTGTGTGCCACATCTTCCTGTTATCGATTTTGTGCGCCATGTTATAGGTTTGTGGTCATATAGTTGCTTGTTCGCGCATAATGCGCCACTATTCCTGAGTAGCCTATATTGGCACTTGTAAAGTGTGCCAACCCAGGACTTTTTGTGATTGATTGTGCATGCATGGGTTTTGTTTTGTACTTGATGCCTATTCTAGATTAGTTGAGCTTAACCATGATTGATGATTTATGATCCTAGAAATTGAGGAATTAATAAGGCATTCATGATCGTGACTCGATCATATGAGATATTAGATTCCTAATTAATTATGACTCCTGACTTGATCAAAACATGATTTATGTGACCAACTGATAGGTTTGGTATCATGGCTTGGTTATTGTATTCGTGCTGATACACTTGTCATGATCGCCTGTTTATAACGGTTATATTATACACTGAGTGTGGGACATTGGCCAACAAGTACACTGAACGTGACATGATGATTCATGCTCGGTGCATAATATTATATTCCTGAATTCTTGGTACAAAAATAATAATGTGTCAGAACCATAGCATGGCTAGGTTATTGCTTGTTTGAATGTTGCATCTATATTTAGGTGAATCCAGACTTGACTCCTTATATTAAATAAATTTGTATCAAATGTGCCCGTACTTTGTACGACATCATTAAAAGGAATGTTCATGTGGCCACGGCAGGGAATTCCATATCACTGTAGGGTTAATTAGGTAACATAAAAGCTGATTAGAACATGGAGAGGGAATGGCACCCCGGGATCGTGCGTGATGGGCCGCTCCGTGATAATTTTTATGGTGTGGAAGGCTGGCCGCCACAGATATTGTATATCATCCACATGTACTAGAGTACAATATTCGACTTTTTATATTTAAGACCGAGCCAACATTTTTCCTGTAGGAAGGTTGAAAATGTTATTGATTAATTAGCGGGGTGGCCCTACAGGGGACTGGTGCGACCATGATTTCATGCTTGTATAGTATTGGCTCGATTAGCCCTACTCGATATGGCACGATATAAGGATACTTATTATTATTATTATTATTATTATTAGTATTATATCTGGGATAACCCCAGACTCCTCATAATAAGCCGTAACATTGTTTGGTCATTCTAACCTGACTTGGTTGTGATTGTAACTCTACTAGTAACTTAGGGACATGGACTGTCATAGTGTGGTGTTCAACTTTTATCCTTGTTTGGATGGAGAGTTGGGTCATTATGCTATGATGGAATATGGACCGAGCTACGACACAAAATTCTAGCTTGACCGTAATCATGGGACGTACCTTATCTTAGGTGGCATAGCATTTCTTGTCCTTGTTTGTTGAAGGAGTGTCATGTTATACCGAAGATGGGCACGCGCCAATTATTCTTGGCTCTTGCACTATATGCTTGATCTGATTTTTGTTTCTTTATTCGTGCTTCCTTGTAGTACTTGCTATTTGGGGTCTTAACCCCACTGGTTTTGTATGGCCAGATTTGGAGCCAGTACCAGAGGATCCAGCTTAGCCCCCTTACGACGACGCGCACCAGAAGGATGGTCGCTGAAGGGCATGAGTGGATTTCTTGATCACTGCTCGTATTGTACATTCTTCTATTTTTGACGTTTAGCCATCGACACTTGTTAGCCGGCTTGTCTGGACATCAATTCCTTTTTACATAACTGTAATATAATCAGACAACAGTTGATCTCGGTTGTGTAACTATTGACATTCTGTTGGCCTAACATTTTGATGGCTAGATCTCTAGAACATTTCGATGGAGCGTTTAGGACGCCATACGGCTTTATCTCACATGTTCTACGTTGTTGTTACTTGCTTGAATGATTGAGACATAATTGTTCTGAGATCCTAGGAGACTTGATTGTAGCATGCACCCCCTTGTCGATGTTCTATACCTTGTACGGGGGAGCTGGCCATGTCCATCTCCGTATTTCGGTACTGGGGCATGACATGTTTCTATCTTGTTCACCCACTTGTTGTACATAATCTTTTGTGACGTTTAGCCTCAAGCACCTATTTAGCTCGTATTTTGGACTTGATACATCGCCTACAGGGCATGACATGATTAGCATTTTCTAGACTATAGCTAGAGTTGATCATGTATGATTTATACTATTGCTAGTTCTTTATTTTGTATTACTATCTTCATGATCATCTATGTATGTTTGGTTTGGGACGCTTTACTATCTTGCTTTCACTACTAGAATAAGCGGGTTTAGCGACATTTTTTAGCGACTCCATGTAAAAACGTCGCTAATTTAGTGACTCCATGTAAAAATGTCGCTAGACGTCACTAATTGGCGACATTTAGCGACGTTTAGCGACTTTTATTCATTTTTTAAAAGATTAGTCGCTATAAGTTCAATTAAGGTCGCTAAACGTCGCTAATATGTTTTATTTAGCGACGTTTAGCGACATTTTTAGCGACGTACATATTTTGGACATTTAGCGACGTCATTAGCGACGTTTAAGATGTCGCTAAATTAGCGACGTCATTATTGGCGTCGCTAAAACGTCGCTAAATTCTTTACTTAGGGCTGATTTCTCCCATTTCCTTCGATCTCTCCCTCTCCCTCTCCCAAATTTCAAACCCGCTCTCGATCTCTCCCGCTCCGGCTTCTCCTTCCTCCCTCCGGCGACCCCCCTCGGCCGCATCCTCCCCCTCCGGCTCCCCTCCTCCCTCCCGGCGACCCCCCTCCAGCCGCGTCCTCCCCCCTCCGGCCGCCTCCTCCTCCCCCCTCCTTCTCCTCCTCCTCCTCCTCTAGGTAAACCCTAACTCTCTCTATCTCTCTCACAGGACACACATGGCACTGACACTGACACGACACACACACGTTACAGACACAAACACGACACACACGCTGACACGACACACACACGTGAGCTAGGGTTAAGGTTAGGGTTTGGGTTTTTGACCTGGGGTTAGGGTTAGGGTTTTTGACCTGGGGTTAGGGCTAGGATTTTTGACCTGGGGTTATGAATGAAGGATATCTGATATCGATGAACCATGATTCTCTAGCTAGTATTTCTTATAAATAATGTTGCAAGAGCCTGAGTCTAATTCATGTCTTTGAATGTCCAGAATGATACAATTTATTTGGCTAATGTAATCCAACTTGGGCATATAATGACTTCATAGATATTCTAAGATTTTTTGGTGTCAAAGCAGTTCACAAGTGAAGAGATGTTCTGTACAGACATTGGATACAAGTTGGTGCATTGATTTAAAGTTGTTGAGTACTAGTTCTATGCATGCTGAGTGTAGGTCGGCATAATTACTAAAATTAAATTTACATCCAGGACAAAATAAATAATTTACTACTTTTGTAATGACAAAGAGGTCTGCTAATAGAGAGGACCAACCATGGAGAATTCCATAGTGCATACAGAGAGAGAGAGAGAGAGAGCATGGTAGGGTTCAATGGTGAAAACATTTATTGCATACTCTATTCTTTCTTACAAATTTACCAAGTTCTCCATTCTGCAAGCAGGTTTCCAATGTCTTCAAGGATGATAGACCAGGTATTCCAAGGTCTGTCATTATTGAAAGTTATGCCTGAATCCCTGGAGTTCATTGCTCAAATGTTTTGCACTGGAAGGGTTCACTGTTTGATATTTTATTTCTCTTAACATTTGAGTATTCAGAGCTGAAAAGTTTTGAGTTCCAGTACTAGTTATGTGGAGAGAGAAATGAAGTAGAACATGGAGAAAGAGGAAAAAAACAATCATGTTAATATGTCAACAACAAGTAATGGCATGCTCTTTATTTGAGAACTTTCTATCATACAATATCAATTTCCTTAGTAGAGAACTTTATTATGACTTAGGACGTTATGAATGCCTGGAGCCTAGAACCAAATCTAATATCTTTGCTAATAATTTCTGAGCTGAGTCATATGCAATACTATGCCATCTCGATACTGTTTGGTGACATAGTTTAAAAATATCTCGTGCCTCCGTCCTCCAATAGTGATATTTTGTACTAGCCTACTAACTGATGGACAAAAACAACAAGAAGCCATTAGACTGTTATGAAGAACCAATCCTATTCTATCCAAATTCAATATTGAACTTAAAAGATCCACTTCATACTATCCAGTTTGAGATGGATTTGGGATTCAAACTTTTGGAAGACCTAACATTCAAATCATATGCACACTAATCTGGTCACAAATCAACACTTCTTCTGTAGTATTAGTATTAGTTCGGATTACTGTAACCTGTTAAGTGAAGTTCGAATTACTGTAGTATTAGTATTAGTTAATGTCAGTGGTTAGTATTGTGTTTATATATATATATATATATATATCAGTTGATAATAGTTAAGATATAAGTAGGGTTTTTGACCTGGGGTTAGGATTATGGTTAGGGTTTATACTAGTATTAGTTGATACTAGTATCAGTTGATAATAGTTAAGATATAAATTTACGCAATATTTAATATTAGACAATATATTTATATCTGTTATCAATTATATTTTTTTGTTTTCATCTATCTTACCAGATGGCACCCATGACCCGAGCACGTGCACGTCGCTTGAGAGAGACACCTCCTACAGTTAAGGAGAAAGTGATGCCTCATACCATTAAGGAGGAAGTGATGCCTCCTACTGTTAAGGAGGAAGTAAATATTAAGGAGGAAGAGATACCACCTGCTGTATCTCAGACCGGGAGTTCCAGTCACCCAGCACCTATAGCGGCTGTATCTCAGACGGAGAGTTACAGTCACCCAGCACCTATAGCGGAGATTGATCACATAGACGCTGTTTATGCACAGTATCTGAGGGACTGGTATGTGCCCCAGCGTATTGGATATCCTCGAGATTGATACTGTGATGTTTCATATACTTTTATTGTGGTTATTGTGTGATTGTGAACTTATATATAATGCATTTTGTGTGACTGTGATACTTTTATTTTGTGTGTATAGTGTGACTGTGATATTTTATATACTTTTTGTGTTATTTTGTACGCAGAAAATTCAATGGAGGGTTGCTCCAGGTCTGTCTATAATATTTGTGTGTATTATGTGACTGTGATATTTTTTATTCATATTAAATAATGTTAATTTACCGGTGTTACGTGTTCCACCGAATGGGTCGACGAACCCAGAGAATTCAACGGAGGGTTGCTCCGGGTCTATTTTTAATTAGAAATTCATAAATTGCAGGAGATTGATAATTTTTAACATTTTTTTTCAATAAAAATTTAGCGACATTTAGCGACGTTACTATACGTCGCTGAATACGTTGCTAAATACGTCGCTGAATATGTCGCTAATTAGCGACGTTCAGCGACGGTTGAGAACGTCGCTAATTTAGCGACGTTGAGTCGCTAAACGTCGCTAATTTTGCAACATATTTAAGTCGCTAAAAAACATCGGTATAGCGAAGTTTAGCGACGTTTTTCCTTTCAGCGACGTGTTGAGTTTCGACTTCTGTATTACGTCGCTAATTACGTCGCTAAATGTGATTAGCGATATTTTTTGGTCATTTAGCGACATTTTTTTACGTCGCTAATTTGACTTTTTCTGGTAGTGTTTTGATGATCATATATCTTGTATATTGTGGATTCTTGCTTGTGATTGAGATACTAGTATTGCTTGACCAATGTTTGACTGTTGGCTTGTAGTATTAACTCCCCATGTCTATTTATAGCTGTTGCCATATTTCGGAGTACTAGAGTTTTTTGGTCATTTCTACTTTTGTTGGCGTTTAGCCACCAAGTACGTATTTAGCTCGTGTTTTGGTTTGATCAGTTAGCCTACGGGCAATAGCATAATTGACATATCATAGGGTTGATCATGTATGACTCAGATTCTGGCTAGTTTATTCATTTTGTGTTTACTAGCATTATGATCATCTGTATGTTATAGTTTTGGATGCTTTACTATTATATTTTAGCTTATCTTACATCTTGTTATTATTTCTGTTGTTCTTGTGATTAAGACACTAGGATTTGTTGGACCTAGGCTTGACTGTTGGTTTGTAGTAGTGACCCCTCATGTCTTACAGCTTCACCGTATATGTGAAATACCGGTGTGCTCTAAGCATACGTTGTAGTGCCCCGTTCCCCCGGTGCGGGGAGCGCGGCTAAGAAACACAAACGGTATCGTTCGATCGGGATAGATTGAATTAAGAACTCGTCCTCGTTATGGATTTGTTTCTTCGGAATCGATTCCCATATTCAGTGGACCATGCCCCAAGGATCGGCTTAGCGGCAGAGTCAGGAGGGACCTCTCCACTGCTATCTTTTACTGCCTCAGTTTTTGATGTCGCGTGTTTCTTTCGTGCTTTGAGTTGGTTTTGGGATTTGCTTGTTTTCCTTGAACGGTTTCGATGGTTTTCATTGTTTTCGTTCATCGACTTGCAATTCTATTCCGAGATTGGAAAGAGAGGAAGAGTATTAATCGAGCTGTTCGTGTACAGGTGAACGAGCAGTAGGCGGCTTGCGAGCGGAGTCGTGAAGCGCCTCTTTCCTTCTCTCTTCAATAATCTAAGTGAGTGGCTACCAACCCGATTAGCTAGCCATGCTTCCAAGCTTCACTCCTTGCCCCGATCAAACGATACCAAGTAATAATAAAAAGAAACCAAGATAAAAAGAGAATAGACTTGGTTATATGCTTGTCAATAAACTTCACGAACGGATACTAATAAACTGCATGCTTGTTCATATGAATGTTCTTTACATGCTTCAAGTCTGCTAGAATACATCTTCTTCCATAAATGGTGCTAAGTATGGAATACACTGGTTATGAAATAAACTGTCAGGAAGACTATGCAAAACGAATCATGCAATGTTGCTTATCTCATGTTCACGTGCCTCAACTACATCAACGTTAACGTGCCACGAACGATTGATCACGGACAACTTGTGCACAAGGTAACGGGTTCCGCAGACGGTCGCTGGGGCACTGGCACCGATCCGGTCCGGGCGGAACTTCACGATAGTCTCACGTGCGAACGGGATGGCGTGCAGCGCCTCACGTGCTTCGTTGCACACCATCCTCGTTCAAAGACTAAACGGTCCTTTATGGCTTCTAGCCAGTGATCCCAACGTGTATATTTAAACCTGTTGCATACTAACTTGTGTCTTCGTGGCAGGGAAGGCAAGGTAAGTATTGTGCAGTTCATTCAGACGGGCAGGTAAAATCCACCGAACGGTGGCGGGTTATTTCAATGATTCTATATCTATGTCTTGTTGTAAAATGAACTAAGGCAAGATAGAAACCCACAAATATGCATGCTTCATTAAAACAACGTGTCGATTGGTATAGTCAGGCTAGCTCGCCTTCACCAGCATGTTTCGATATGCTGACCCTCGTTGAAACAGGTTCTCCGCATCAAGGCGAACCGAGCGAGGAGCCGAAGTCGTCTTCCCGATCCAGTCCAGCTGTTGGCGCATCTTCACCGCGCCCTCGAAGCATTTTGAAGCCATGAGCTTGCAACTCTTCATACACAAATGCAGCTTCGTGGCAAAGCCGTCCTCCAGCCTGGAGGTCTTTATCATTTTGAGTTTATAAAAGGATGTAATGTACAGGACTGCTATCTCATTTTGAGTCAACACTTTTGTAAGCCGTTCGGCATATTAGATGACTCGTTCAGGAGTTTGTAATAGATGTTCATTATAAATAAAGAGAACTTTTCCATGTTTCAAATCTGTGTATCAATTTATCTGCGTACTCTGAATATGTGCTTGCTATGCAAAATACTTTAGACTTGTGCGGGCGCAACCCCAGGCCCGTACGGCGGTCACGACTCGGGGGATGCCTCGGGGCGTGACATATTGGTATCAGAGCACAGATTCAAGTTCCTTAGACTTCGTGCTGGAAAAGTTCCTTTAACGATCAAAATTCCTGTGCGAACTCTTGAACTCGCTAGACCAAAATGAGATACGTTCATGCAATAAGTCCATAATACATTATGATCCTAATATAATTTACCTTCTTTTGAAGGAATGGTACCAGCGTAATCTGCAGCGCAACCACCGAACGAAACACAGGAAAGTAGTTCGGGTACTTCGTAAAGCTCTCGGAGCCAGCGAGGCATGTCTCAAGTCGACCCGCTAGAGCGGGTGATGCAAATGTTAGAATCGCAACGACAAAGAGACGATGCTCGCCAAGCCAGGTTCGAGAGCAATCTAGAGAACCGATTCTCAGTCCAACAGAAGCAGGTAGATACCCTGCAATAAATCGTTCAGACTTTGGCTGCAAACCATTCCGCCGCAACAGCAACGACTCTGGTGGAACAGCCCGTCCTTGAAGTGGAGACGCCTCAAATCCCAAGGCCGAGGGACGTGACTGCCTTCAACTTGGGCCATTTCAAGAAAGTCTGCAACACTCCATTCAACGGGACTGAGGACCCAGTGGTAGCTCTAGATTGGCTAGCCGAGCTTGAAGATCACTTCGCTCTGTTGGAGGTCCCCGAAGATAAGCGCGTCGCCTGCGCCCAACTACAGCTCCGCCTCAACGCACACGATTGGTGGGACGTGCATCGACGATCTCTCCAATTTGATCACGGAGAGGAGGCGATCTCGTGGACGACCTTTCGTGCCGCGTTTGAAGAGGAGTTTATACCCCCTCCAGTGCAACGTAAGATGGAAAACGATTTTGTGCAGCTTCGGCAGGGCAGCATGACAGTTAAGCAGTACTCCGCCGAATTCAACCGACTCTCCAAATTCGCTAGGGCCTATTTACCTGATGCAGCGAGTCGAGCCAGAAGGTTTGAAGGTGGACTACGCCCTGCCATTCATGGGCACGTAGCCAATAATCAGTATGGAACCATGCGTGAAGTCATGAATCACGCCCTATCGCTCGAGCCACAGTATCCTCACGTTTCCACCGGCGCTGTGCATACCTACAATCACAAACGCCAAGGCAACGAAGGAGAAAACACCGCTGCAAAGTGCCCTAACCACGGCGGTCCACAACGAGCAAACCCAGGGCCTTCGTGCAATTTCTGTAAGAAACAAGGGCACACGTCCGATAAGTGCCGCAAGAAACTCGGGCAATGTCTCATTTGCGGTGACTCAACCCACCGAATTCGTGATTGCCCAAACTATTCTGTTCATCACCCTTAACGGTAAGCATTGTTCTTAAGTTTCGGGACGAAACTTCCAATTGGTTGGGTAGGATATAGCGCCCCGTTCCCCCGGTGCGGGGAGCGCGGCTAAGAAACACAAACGGTATCGTTCGATCGGGATAGATTGAATTAAGAACTCGTCCTCGTTATGGATTTGTTTCTTCGGAATCGATTCCCATATTCAGTGGACCGTGCCCCAAGGATCGGCTTAGCGGCAGAGTCAGGAGGGACCTCTCCGCTGCTATCTTTTACTGCCTCGGTTTTCGATGTCGCTTGTTGCTTTCGTACTTTGAGTTGGTTTTGGGATTTGTTTGTTTTCCTTGAACGGTTTCGATGGTTTTCATTGTTTTCGTTCATCGACTTGCAATTCTATTCCGAGATTGGAAAGAGAGGAAGAGTATTAATCGAGCTGTTCGTGTGCAGGTGAACGAGTAGTAGGCGGCTTGCGAGCGGAGTCGTGAAGCGCCTCTTTCCTTCTCTCTTTAATAATCTAAGTGAGTGGCTACCAACCCGATTAGCTAGCCATGCTTCCAAGATTCACTCCTTGCCCCGATCAAACGATACCAAGTAATAATAAAAAGAAACCAAGATAAAAAGAGAATAGACTTGGTTATATGCTTGTCAATAAACTTCACGAACGGATACTAATAAACTGCATGCTTGTTCATATGAATGTTCTTTACATGCTTCAAGTCTGCTAGAATACATCTTCTTCCATAAATGGTGCTAAGTATGGAATACACTGGTTATGAAATAAACTGTCAGGAAGACTATGCAAAACGAATAATGCAATGTTGCTTATCTCATGTTCACGTGCCTCAACTGCATCAACGTTAACGTGCCACGAACGATTGATCACGGACAACTTGTGCACAAGGTAACGGGTTCCGCGGACGGTCGCTGGGGCACTGGCACCGATCCGGTCCGGGCGGAACTTCACGATAGTCTCACGTGCGAACGGGATGGCGTGCAGCGCCTCACGTGCTTCGTTGCACACCATCCTCGTTCAAAGACTAAACGGTCCATTATGGCTTCTAGCCAGTGATCCCAACGTGTATATTTAAACCTGTTGCATACTAACTTGTGTCTTCGTGGCAGGGAAGGCAAGGTAAGTATTGTGCAGGTCATTCAGATGGGCAGGTAAAATCTACCGTACGGTGGCGGGTTATTTCAATGATTCTATATCTATGTCTTGTTGTAAAATAAACTAAGGCAAGATAGAAACCCACAAATATGTATGCTTCATTAAAACAACGTGTCGATTGGTATAGTCAGGCTAGCTCGCCTTCACCAGCATGTTTCGATATGCTGACCCTCGTTGAAACAGGTTCTCCACATCAAGGCGAACCGAGCGAGGAGCCGAAGTCGTCTTCCCGATCCAGTCCAGCTGTTGGCGCATCTTCACCGCGCCCTCGAAGCATTTTGGAGCCAGGACCTTGCAACTCTTCATACACAAATACAGCTCCGTGGCAAAGCCGTCCTCCAGCCTGGAGGTCTTTATCATTTTGAGTTTATAAAAGGATGTAATGTACATGACTGCTATCTCATTTTGAGTCAACACTTTTGTAAGCCGTTCGGCATATTAGCTGACTCGTTCAGGAGTTTGTAATAGATGTTCATTATAAATAAAGAGAACTTTTCCATGTTTCAAATTTGTGTATCAATTTATCTGCGTACTCTGAATATGTGCTTGCTATGCAAAATACTTTAGCCTTGTGCGGGCTCAACCCCAGGCCCGCACGGCGGTCACGACTCGGGGGACGCCTCGGGGCGTGACATAGTGGTATCATAACACAGATTCAAGTTCCTTAGACTTCGTGCTGGAAAAGTTCCTTTAACGATCAAAATTTCTGTGCGAACTCTTGAACTCGCTAGGCCAAAATGAGATACGTTCATGCAATAAGTCCATAATACATTATGATCCTAATATAATTTACCTTCTTTTGAAGGAATGGTACCAGCGTAATCTGCAGCGCAACCACCGAACGAAACACAGGAAAGTAGTTCGGGTACTTCGGGAAGCTCTCGGAGCCAGCGAGGCATGTCTCAAGTCGACCCGCTAGAGCGGGTGATGCAAATGTTAGAATCGCAACGACAAAGAGACGATGCTCGCCAAGCCAGGTTCGAGAGCAATCTAGAGAACCGATTCTCAGTCCAACGGAAGCAGGTAGATACCCTGCAATAAATCGTTCAGACTTTGGCTGCAAACCATTCCGCCGCAACAGCAACGACTCCGGTGGAACAGCCCGTCCTTGAAGTGGAGACGCCTCAAATCCCAAGGCCGAGGGACGTGACTGCCTTCAACTTGGGCCATTTCAAGAAAGTCTGCAATACTCCATTCAACGGGACTGAGGACCCAGTGGTAGCTCTAGATTGGCTAGCCGAGCTTGAAGATCACTTCGCTCTGTTGGAGGTCCCCGAAGATAAGCGCGTCGCCTGCGCCCAACTACAGCTCCGCCTCAACGCACACGATTGGTGGGACGTGCATCGACGATCTCTCCAATTTGATCACGGAGAGGAGGCGATCTCGTGGACGACCTTTCGTGCCGCGTTTGAAGAGGAGTTTTATACCCCCTCCAGTGCAACGTAAGATGGAAAACGATTTCGTGCAGCTTCGGCAGGGCAGTATGACAGTTAAGCAGTACTCCGCCGAATTCAACCGACTCTCCAAATTCGCTAGGGCCTATTTACCTGATGCAGCGAGTCGAGCCAGAAGGTTTGAAGGTGGACTACGCCCTGCCATTCATGGGCACGTAGCCAATAATCAGTATGGAACCATGCGTGAAGTCATGAATCACGCCCTATCGCTCGAGCCACAGTATCCTCACGTTTCCACCGGCGCTGTGCATACCTACAATCACAAACGCCAAGGCAACGAAGGAGAAAACACCGCTGCAAAGCGCCCTAACCATGGCGGTCCACAATGACCAAACCCAGGGCCTTCGTGCAATTTCTGTAAGAAACAAGGGCACACGTCCGATAAGTGCCGCAAGAAACTCGGGCAATGTCTCATTTGCGGTGACTCAACCCACCGAATTTGTGATTGCCCAAACTATTCTGTTCATCACCCTTAACGGTAAGCATTGTTCTTAAGTTTTGGGACGAAACTTCCAATTGGTTGGGTAGGATGTAGCGCCCCGTTCCCCCGGTGCGGGGAGCGCGGCTAAGAAACACAAACGGTATCGTTCGATCGGGATAGATTGAATTAAGAACCCGTCCTCGTTATGGATTTGTTTCTTCGGAATCGATTCCCATATTCAGTGGACCGTGCCCCAAGGATCGGCTTAGCGGCAGAGTCAGGAGGGACCTCTCCGCTGCTATCTTTTACTGTCTCGGTTTTCGATGTCGCTTGTTGCTTTCGTGCTTTGAGTTGGTTTTGGGATTTGCTTGTTTTCCTTGAACGGTTTCGATGGTTTTCATTGTTTTTGTTCATCGACTTGCAATTCTATTCCGAGATTGGAAAGAGAGGAAGAGTATTAATCGAGCTGTTCGTGTGCAGGTGAACGAGCAGTAGGCGGCTTGCGAGCGGAGTCGTGAAGCGCCTCTTTCCTTCTCTCTTCAATAATCTAAGTGAGTGGCTACCAACCCGATTAGCTAGCCATGCTTGCAAGCTTCACTCCTTGCCCCGATCAAACGATACCAAGTAATAATAAAAAGAAACCAAGATAAAAAGAGAATAGACTTGGTTATATGCTTGTCAATAAACTTCACGAACGGATACTAATAAACTGCATGCTTGTTCATATGAATGTTCTTTACATGCTTCAAGTCTGCTAGAATACATCTTCTTCCATAAATGGTGCTAAGTATGGAATACACTGGTTATGAAATAAACTGTCAGGAAGACTATGCAAAACGAATAATGCAATGTTGCTTATCTCATGTTCACGTGCCTCAACTGCATCAACGTTAACGTGCCACGAACGATTGATCACGGACAACTTTTGCACAAGGTAACGGGTTCCGCGGACGGTCGCTGGGGCACTAGCACCGATCCGGTCCGGGCGAAACTTCACGATAGTCTCACGTGCGAACGGGATGGCGTGCAGCGCCTCACGTGCTTCGTTGCACACCATCCTCGTTCAAAGACTAAACGGTCCATTATGGCTTCTAGCCAGTGATCCCAACGTGTATATTTAAACCTGTTGCATACTAACTTGTGTCTTCGTAGCAGGGAAGGCAAGGTAAGTATTGTACAGGTCATTCAGACGGGCAGGTAAAATCCACCGAACGGTGGCGGGTTATTTCAATGATTCTATATCTATGTCTTGTTGTAAAATGAACTAAGGCAAGATAGAAACCCACAAATATGCATGCTTCATTAAAACAACGTGTCGATTGGTATAGTCAGGCTAGCTCGCCTTCACCAGCATGTTTCGATATGCTGACCCTCGTTGAAACAGGTTCTCCGCATCAAGGCGAACCGAGCGAGGAGCCGAAGTCGTCTTCCCGATCCAGTCCAGCTGTTGGCGCATCTTCACCGCGCCCTCGAAGCATTTTGGAGCCAGGAGCTTGCAACTCTTCATACACAAATGCAGCTCCGTGGCAAAGCAGTCCTCCAGCCTGGAGGTCTTTATCATTTTGAGTTTATAAAAGGATGTAATGTACATGACTGCTATCTCATTTTGAGTCAACACTTTTGTAAGCCGTTCGGCGTATTAGCTGACTCGTTTAGGAGTTTGTAATAGATGTTCATTATAAATAAAGAGAACTTTTCCATGTTTCAAATCTGTGTATCAATTTATCTGCGTACTCTGAATATGTGCTTGCTATGCAAAATACTTTAGCCTTGTGCGGGCGCAACCCCAGGCCCGCACGGCGGTCACGACTCGGGGGACGCCTCGGGGCGTGACATACGTAGCTGGCCTTGTCATCCCCGTTCTCTAATATTCTGGTTCTGGAACGTGACATGGAATGTCAAGTCCCAAAATACGAGCTAAACACGTGCTTGATGGCTAAATGCCTCAAAATAATAATTAAACAAGATCATGTGGGTTATGAAAAAGGAACCCACTCATGGCCCATGGTGCTTCTGGTATTCACTGTATTGAGGCAGAAAGTACTGAAGATCCTGCGGTCATGCTCTGATAATTGTCCATACAAAACCAGTAGGGTCAGACCCCAAAACAACAAGTACCACAAGGGAGCCAAACTTATGAACTAAAACTAGCATGCAGACAAATCAGTAAGAATAACAGGTAAAGTGACAGTTAAACAGTTATGGAGTATTTAAACAATGACATTTGGAGTCAGTACTCCGGTTACCATTTTCGGATCAGCTGCTAATTTAAATCAGGATATGACTAGACTAGACTGGTAATCAAGCAATCACGATCAATCATGCCCTACGACTTGCTATCATTAGCTAACTAGGGTTTTCACAGTCCTAGTTACTAACAAATGCAGTTTGAGATTCCTTATGCCAGATGCCCTGTAGACTATTCGGGTTATCCAGGCGAACGGGTACATAGTATAGGTTTATCAGGTATAATTATTTTCTTATCTTTTCTGGTAGTGCAACACTCGTCGGTGTGCTGGAAGTGTGTCCCTCACGACGGAGAGCTCTAAATCCATCAGGTATCGCTAAAAATATCTCTAGATGATATCTAGATTATTATCTAGTTATTAGCTTGGACAATTATCAAAGATTTGTAACCATGGTGCTCAGGAATCTGCCTTAGACATGATGCAAGACAGGACAGTAGCTTGACGAGTACAATCAAAATCAACCACGGGGATACATGTCATGCAATATAGGTGCTACTAATATCCTTGATCAGGACAGTTACATAAATTCTTGTGTCATGGGTGCGCAACGTCGAGCCACTATTATGATTATTAGTACAATATCAGGATTATCAGTACAATATCATGATTATCATTACAGTATCAAGATTATCAGTACAATATCAGGATTATCGGTACAGTATCATGATTATCAGTTCTATGTCAAGATTCAAGAGTTCATTTATAGTGTACAATCACTAGATCATGTCAGGAAGTCAAGATAAATATCAAGAATGTCATATTCAGGAAATAATCAGGATTAACTAAAATAACGGGATAAAAGAGAACTAGAAAATCATCAAGAGTTAAGCATATTAAAGATATTACTGACATATAGGTGCATAAATCATCAATTCACGGTTGGCACATAAAATTAGGCAAAAAAATAATATTCGCGCACAATGGGCCAAAACCACTATTGGCGCACAAATTGTCAAAAAGAGTATTGGCGCACAAATGGCCAAAAATAGTTTTGGCGTACAATTTACCAATCCGGACAGTTTTGGTGCACTTTGATACAAAAGTGTTCCGAGCAAAAGGTGGCGCACAAATCATACTAAAGCGCACTTCTAGGACTTTGGCGCACACTGATAGAAGTGCGTGAGCAAGGAGCTTGGCCCATAAATCTATCATTGACGCACAAATAAAAGTACCAAAGCTATGACCTTGGCGCACTTTCATCAACTATGCCAGTAGTAAGGTTTGACGAACAAACAAGCATAGGAAGGTCTACTAAAAGACAAAACACAAGTTTCAAGGCATGGCAAAGCAGTAGAGACAACCTTGCAGTCGAGAACACAATTCTCGAGAATGGTCAGAAGTCATTGTTTAGTCATTAAGTAATTACGAAGACCTACAAAGTGCGCCGTCTCTGGAGAATGCCACATAACGCGCCAACACAGCAAAGTGCGCCATTCTCCAGAAGCGAGAAAGTGTACCGGTAAAGAAAGTTTCACCAAAGTGCGTCAACTCTGCAATATCTGCAAAGTGCGCCAACTTGACTATTTAAGTAGTGACATACATTCTTGATGACTTGTAGACCCATTCAAAAGTGTGCCAAGTAGGATTGGCGTACTCTTGAAGGAATTGCCATAGTACAAAACGTACGTAGGAGTAGATAAGTGTGTCCAGCGTACTCAACATATCTTGGTGCACTTTCTAAGGAATCTGTGAAACACACACAAGTGCGCTCACTGAAACTTCGCTTTATGCGACAAGGGTTCCCTGCGTACCTTTTGTATGCATTCTCATGCCAACTTTGCATTCTTCGACTTGTTGTTCTCGGCTCCATGAGCAATCCAATTCAAGAAAAACAAAATCATTAATGAGACAAGTTCTAAGTGTTATCCAAAAATAAAATCGATCAAATTTTTAAAACAAGTTATACTAAGAATCAAAGTAAGATCCCTAGTTGTTCCTTCGGTTGATAAGATGTACTTGCTTATAGTCAAGTTATAGCCTAATACCAACACTATCAAGGTCACCCACGGCCAAGGCCAAGCTCGGCTGCTGCTCTCTGATGGGGAAGAAATGAAGAAGGAAAGAGAAATGAAAGAAAAAGAAAAGTGGAGGAAAGAGAATGTGATTGTTTATATAGGAAGAGCTAGGATTGTAGGCTATTAGATTATAATCCATGTCCCTCACCCGGGTTCATCACAGCCACACACCAAGAAAACCAAGGGACCAACGGTCCAAAGCATGCAACTAAGAAAAACTTACAAAAATAACCTAAACAATGCATGCATGACATAAATCATAATGTAAGCAATTAAACAATAAACGAACTATACATGTATAATACGCATATATCGGATACGTATACTAGATCAGTGAGACGAGTCTCACATCTCACATCTCTTATCTGTTTCTCCTCCAATCTACGGTTCATTTTGTTTGTTCTTTAATATATGGAAGTTAGAGAGTAGAGAAAGTTTTGGATTTTGTCAGGAAGGTAATCGAAGTCGATACTTGCAGTAGCCACTTGGAGTCAGACGAATTGTCTCGAGTAATTTAACAATTAATTTTCAACTCTTGAAAAAGATAATATGTTTTGATAATTAGATCGGGTCTTCTATTGTATTTCTCTTGTTTAATTTATTTATATTATTTGTTTGTATCAATAATGCATCGTTGATCAATCAGTTATTCATCTGCTGTTAATGTCTGACAACTGTTTGTTGTATTGTTACAGTAGAAATATTGATTAATGGTGTTACTGTCAATTAGTGATTACTTATAATTTTGACTAAGGCATTAAGCCTTCACCTTCAGCCAACAACAATTTTAATTAAAGCATTATTGTTCATCTAACATGGATTAATGGTATAACTTGTTGACTTGACCGAAGCACTGACGTTGGCCCGTTGTTCACTAAGGGAAGAGTTTTATTCTAAACACTACGTTAAGTGCTGGACAAGATTAGGAAGCAATATTTCTTCTATTCATTATTAATCTCATAAACTTTTGATTGCTACAAGCCTAGAAAATATGTTTTATTTGTTATTCTCCTCCTTCTCATAAACTTTTGATTGCTACAAGCCTAGAAAATATGTTTTATTTGTTATTCTCCTCCTTCTCATAAACTTTTGATTGCTAGAAGCCTAGAAAATATGTTTTATTTGTTATTCTCCTCCTTCCATGTATTAGAAGATGTCTTATTTTCTGTGTAACACAAATCAATAATATTGATGTAATTTACATCTCTCATAAATGCTTCGATATTGACATTATTCACATTGCTGTCAATAGAAATTGCGTTAAAGGCGTTTCTGGTGCAAGCCAGCAGCTTAGGATTATATTACTGGAACAAGATATGCAATGATAGACTACATTTAGAGATCAGATGATCATAATTTTGAAATAAGGTTCTGAGCAAAATGCTACTCTCATAATTTTGAAACAAGATATTCAATTATTTTAGTTGCTTTGCTATGAATTTTTTGATTTTTCGAGTTAAAGATTTTAGAAAGGGTTTTATTTTTAACTTTTGTCCCAGACACAAAAATGATCAGAGCCGCTCCGGCGTGTGGCTCGTCGGGAAAGAGAGACTAATGAACAGTTGTTCACAATTTTTTTAAAAACTATTTATATTACCATTTATAAATATAATAATATGTATAGGTATGAATAACTTCTAAGAGAAAAAAAAAAATTCAAACACCAAAAATATAATCACACAATAAATAAATAAATAAATAAATATATATATATATATATATATATATATATATATATATATATATATATATATATATATATATATATATATATATATATATATATGCTTTTTGATTAACAAAAATATACAATATTTGATATAAATCAGTAGTAATAATATATGAATAAATATAATTGAATAACTTAAAATTACACCAATAATTTCTAAATAAATTTAAAATAAAATTGAACTAAATTCTATACTCACCAAACACTTAAACGAGGTAAAATAATATTTGTGAACATATAAAAATTTTAAGCTATCTAATTGAAAAAAAATACAGTAATTAACTAATTAATATTAATACTAATAAATAAATACAAAAAAAAATTAGGGGGTCCACAAATCTGATTTTATGTCACAATTTTCTTCTTTTATCATTTTAACCTTAGAATTTATTAAAGGGCTATTTTTTTTCCTCCCTGTTAGATTAGGTATATTGATATATCAAAAGTTAAAAATATCTCCCTGAAAGTGTCGTTAAAAGTTTTGAAAGTGTCGTTAATTAATTTTTAACGACACTTTCAGGAGGGTATTCTTAACTTTTGATCTAACATGGAATAATATCAATATACCTAATCTAACGGGATAAAATCAAATAGCCCGATATAATTCTCCTTTGAAGTTCCATTATTCAGTTCTTCGTCTCTTCTACAAATATATTTATAACGAATTTTAATTAAAATATATTCAAATTTTATTTTAATTATTTTAATTATTTTAATATAATTTAAATTTATATATATTTTTAATAATAATAATTTTTTTTTGTTTTGTACGTACGTGGCACAGGTAAACATGACTAGTTACTATTGAGATGACCAAATTTGCCGTCCTCTTGCACAAAAATTCTGAAATTATAAACAAGATAATAACTATGTAAAATTATAAATATGATAATGTGTCGTCAATACTATTGACGACATGAGTGCACTATTGGCGACATCGCCAAAAGCATTGGCGACATGAATGCAAATCTTTTTTATTCCTCAGATAATAAACGAGAAAGCAGGAATTCGTCACTATGTAAAAAAAAAATTTCGTCACTAACATTCAACACTAAAGTCCTATTTCATTCCTGAAACTCCAAATTCGTCACTAAAAAGCATCATTAAAAATCGTCACTAAAGATCTAATTTCCTCACAAACATTCGTCACAAAAAGTCCAATTTCATCTTTGAAAGTCCATTTTTGTCACTAAATGCATCACTAAAATAATTTTTATGAAAACATTAGTGTTTGGAAATGCTAGAAAAAAATAGGAGAGTAAATCCTTGGAATGAGTGAGGCAACCATTTTCAATCATATTTTTTAAAAAAAAATTATTTTTATTACTAGAGGAATTAATTTATTAATTGGATATTTTTATGAAATTATCTTGTTAGTTTTCTATTTATATTTGTATATAATTTGAATTGGCAATAAATCATATAGATTAAGTAATTATCTTTAGACTACTGACACCCACATCCGGCTTCTCTGTGGCAACCACATGCACATTTTGCATCTCTTGAGACCACTGACACCCACATGGCTACTTGATAGTGGGGCATCACACTATGTCACCGCGGACTTGAATAATCTTTCGCTTCCCACTCCTTATGCAGGGTTGGATGACGTTATGATCAGCGATGACTTGGGTCTTCACACTACTCATACCGGTTCCACCACTCTTCATATCCTTACACTACTAAATTTTGTCCAATTAGTGACGTCCTTAGCGACGTCAGAGTAAAATATCGCCAATTTCTAAGAATTTAGCGACTCCATTTAAAAAAGTCACAAAATATCGTTAGTGGCGACGTTCAGCGTCATCCAGCGACTATCATTATTATTATGAAAAAGGCGTCGGTAATAGTCACTAAACGTCGCTAATATTTTGATTACAACGACGTATTTAGCGACATTGTAACAATTATGTCGTAATATATTAAAAAACAACTACGTTTAGCGACTCCTACTTTATACGTCGGTAAATTGTTTAATATAGGGTTCTGATTTTTTTATTTCCCCCGTTCGTTTTCATTCGCAAAAATTCGAAACCACGTGCCCCCTCCGGCTCCGTGACCCCCTACGGCTCTCCGGCCCCCCTCTCCAACGCTGTGCTCCCTCCGGCTCCCCCTCCGGCTCTCCCCCTCTTTGCTCCAGCCCCCCTTCGACTCCACCCTGTTCTCCGGCTCTCCTCCGTCTGTGCTCCGGCTCCCCCTCTGACTCCCCCCCTCTGTGCTCCGGCTCCCGCTCCTACTCCCCCCCTCTGTGCTCTGACTCTCCCTCCGACTTTGGCTCTCCAATCAGTCAGCCCCCCTCCTCGGTCAGGTAAATCCTAACCCTAATTCTCATGACACCGATACGGACACTCACAGACATTTTGACACAGACACACACACCATAATTATTCTGACATTGGCACGGACACACTAACACTGATATGGAGTGTGTGTGTGTGTGTGTGTGTGAAGTGACTGGTGCCTTATAGCCTATTCGAAATGACACTGTCATGGTCACACTGACATTAACACTGACACAGACACACTACAATGGAAGGTGAAGTCCTATGGGTGATATGCTTGTGCTACAAATTAGGATTTGTGAACTTAAGAATCATTTATAGAGATTGCTTGCTAGTTTTTTAGGCCGAGTATCTTAGGCTGCATAAGCGGGCGACTGCTAGTACACCTATAGCGGGAGAGACTGGTACTTCTTCGCAGCCCTCTCCAGCTCCGTCGACGGATGTCACGACCCGTACCCAAAAATTGGGCATGAGTCGTGGGTACGTCCAGCCTACGCCGCAGCATTGACGGTAGAACGCTGTCTAGGTCTACTATCTAGCTAACAATATCACACAACAATATAAGTACCTGTCAAGATCTCAACTCCAAACGGAGGAGCAATATGATAAAGATAACACAAGTACTCAATCACGAATCTAAGCACGATAAGATAACACAGAAGTCTAACAACTACAAAGTCTAAACAACTGCTACTAAAATAACAACAACAACAATAATACAACAATATCCAGAATCATATACAATACAAGGTCTCAACCAAAAGCCGGGGACAAATCCGGTACCAAAAGCTAATAAATACAACCGAGGTCCTAGTGATCCAGGCTACCAACCCGAAAATCACTCCTGAACTAGGGGATCCCTGTCTGCACCATCGACAGGCTGAGGTCCATAAAATGTCGGACACCAATCTTCCAGATCCTCTAAAAAATATATCCAGTCAGGATTGGAGCAAGTACACCTCTAACAACAGTTCCAGTTAAATGATAAAAACTATAAAGCAGTTGTAGCAAGTAGCACAAGAAGAAGAAAATAAAGTATGAACAAGGAATATATATATATATATATATATATATATATATATATATATATATATATATATATATATATATATATATATATATATATATATATATATATATATATCAACTGGTGCATAAAGGTAAAGATGCATGAAAATTAGAAGCAAGATAGTAATGACTGCAGGATACAAGAAATCTAAACTAAGATCAAGTGTGTGCACAATAACGTGAAGTGAGTCCAGCAAGAATAAACGTAATGAGTCCAGTCCAGAAAGTATAAGTGAGACCAGTCAAGAAATGCAAGTGAGTCCAGACGAGAAAGAATGAACTCGTGTCTCTGAAATAGACATACCTGTTTCGACATGTAAACGACTAGGGATAAGTATGGCTCACCGCGCAACTGGTGTGCGCGGCTGCTATCATTCCAAATTAGACACGAGGGGGTGATTCCAGTAATTCCAGTTGGGAATGTTTACATGTCTACTCGAGTATTTTCCCTGCCCCGACTAGTACAAGTGAATCCAAGACCCGACACGCAAATCAAGTGTGAGTCCAGCCAGAAATATGAGTGATGCCTGTAGTGAGTCACGATGTGATGCCAGTAGGTGATGCTAGTAGGTGATTCCAACATAGAGGCCAGAAACATAAAATTTACGTGTCGCAAGTAAATGAATCCAGAAATACTAGTCCGTGTCGTGTCAGAAAAATCAGATAATACTATACTATAAGCTGAATCATAATAATCATCAGATAATAAAAAACTATCAGA